>JACVTC010000004.1:997500-1020000 GCA_016946835.1 Neocallimastix lanati (nom. inval.) | reverse complement strand
TCTTTGTAGAAGACACTTTTTTCAAATGAATCACCACATTCATCATTTTTTATATCATCAATTCTAGGGTATATATATCTTTCTGGATATTCTTTAAGTTCACCATTGAAAGCTTTTTCTAAAACAACCATTGATAAAAATATGAATTTATCAAATATTTGTGAATTGGGATTATCTAATCCTTTGTAAATAACATAAGCAAATTCTTCAATACGTGAATTATATGATTCTTCATTGAACTTCCATTCAATATAATTTGGAGATGATGGTACAAAATAACAATTAAATATTTTTGTCGCTTGATTTTTTCTTCCACTAGAATTATATAAATAAAAATTTGTTCTAAATGCCTCTGCTTCAGATCTAAAAAGCTTATTTTGATTTATTTATAAACATAATAATATTTATTAATAAAGGTATATTAAAATATATACTCATTATGTATTGATCTTGGTATGAATAAATTTATATTAAGTTGTAAATCATAATAAAATGATATAATTAATGCAAATAATAATATATAAGATACTAATAATATATATATTTACATATATTAATGCAAGCGTATTTCCTTTAGAAAGAAGATACATAAAAAAGTACAATCTTGTTAAATGATGATTCCATATATCTGACATATATAATGCTGAATTATTCATTTCTGTTCTTGTTGAATTCAACGCTAAAAATGATAAATTCGAAGAACATAGTGATGAATCATCCTGAATATTATTTATTGATCGAACACTGTCTAATAAATTTAATGTACTATTCATTCCTTGTTTAGGAGGTGAATTTTTAGTTGATTTTAATATTTTTGATAATGAATTATATTCATCTGTTATTGCATTTATTGCATAAGACGATTTTGATCTGCATAAATTATTATTTTTTTTCTTTTTTTCTACTGGTTCAGGTTCATCCTCATCTTTTAAACTTACGAAATAACTTCCTTCAATATCGCCACTATCAATATAATTACTACTACTTTCATTTATTAAATGACCTTGTTCGTTTGGATCATTTCTAAAATCAATACTTTCACTATCGCTATTTCTACATAAACTTGTTTCTGATATAATTTTTGATTTTTGAGTTATACTATTTGATTCTCCATTATATGAACAAATTGATAATTTTGATCTTGGTGTATAACTATTGCTAATTGTAATATCATTTTCCCCAGTATTTTTAATTCTCCCTAAACTTCCATGTATTGAACTGACATATAAGTCAGAAGAACTTTTATTGATACTACTTGCCATTACTTAATATTAAAGTATTTATATTAACATCGGTTTAAAGTAATGGTTAATATATACAAATAAATATATATATTTAATTATTGCTTGATTTTATTTAGTTATAATTTGTTTTACTATATATATACTTGAATATATATATAGTTTATTTATTCTACTTCAATTATTTCAAAGTAAATTTTTGTTGCTGTTTTATTATAATATAATAAAATATAATTATAAAAAAAAAAATACTAATATATATAATTTATATATATTAATATTATATAAATATATATAATATAAATTATGTAATATAAAAATAAAAATAAGAACTAAAATAAAATTAAAAATAAAAAAAATAAAATTATCGAAATAAAAATTAATAAACTTTCTTAATAGTAGTTTTATTATTTATATAAAATAGAATTTATTAGTATAGAATTTTAACTTTTTTATTTTTATCATTAATAAAATATAGTTTTTAATTAATAATTGTTCAAATTACAAAAACAATGAATATTAATAATAAATGCATATACATAATAATAAAATAATAATAATAATAATAATAATAATAATAATAATAATAAATAAAATATATAATAAAGTAAAAAAAAAAAAAAAAAAAAAAAGCAACATTATCAATTATATTTTCATTTATTATTTATTATAATTATTAATTTTTTTTATAATTTATGAATTTCCAATTTTGTAAATTTTATTTTTAATTATTTTTATATATAAAATATACATGTATATGAATTTTCTAATTATAGTAAATTTAGATTATTGAGATATTTTTCATATAATGAAATTTTAACATTAAATTAAATTTTTTATATTTAATATTTAATATTTAATATATTTTATTATATATATATATTTTAATATTAGAATTTTAAGTTAATTTTTATTATTTTTTAATGTATGTGATGTATGATTATAATAATAAAAGTTATATATAAAAATAATTTTATGATAAATAAAAACGAAATGCGACATAAAAAAAAATTAATAAATATAATTCATTATATATATTTTTTGAATTATTCCTTTTTGATTATAAATTAAAGAATGGGTATAAATAAAATTAAAATAATTCTAATTATTAAAAAATAAAAAATATATATATATATATAATTGAAATAAGAAGGCAAAAATAATAATAATAATAATAAATAATAAAAATAAAAATAAAAATAAAAATAATAATAATAATAATAATAATAATAATAATAATAATAATAATAATAATAATAATAATAATAATAATAGAAAAAATAACAATAATAGAAAGAAATATATAAAAAAAAAAAAAGAGAAAATATTTATAATATATATAAAATTATATAAAATATTTAATATTTTATTAAAAGAAAAAACGTTTAAAAAAAGATTATGTAATATTTTTTTGTTTTATAATTTTTGAGAACATATGCTTTAACAATTCAATATTATTACTACCAATCGTATTTGCACTTTTTGATGATTCATTTGATTTTATATTAGATATTTGATGTGTTGTAATAGGATAAGAATTATTACTTTTAGAATAATTATAATTATTGTTTAACAAAATATCTTCATCATTATTGTTTAATAATACATTATCATTATTCATTGAGTTTGGTCTTTTTGATAATTTTTTTTGGGGATTAAGATTTTGTTCTATTGAATAATCATCATCAGATGTAGACCAAAAAGTCATATCCATTAATAAGGATTCCGATTGCATATTATTTAAATATATATTATCGTTTATTATACTATTTGGTTTATTATTACTATTATTTAACATACTATTTGGACTATCATTAATTATATTGCTATTATTAAAACTTAAAATATCTTCGGATGTGACTGAATGAACATTACTTATTTCTTCATTTAATTTATCATATTGTTTTAAAATATTTGAAAATTCATTAGCTATTTTTGATGTCATTTCTTCAGTTGTTTTTTCTGTATTTTTTAATTTTTGTTGAAGAAAACGATTTTCATTACTTTGAAGTTTAAGATTATTTCTTAATTTTTCTAATTTTAATTCTAAACTTTTCCTTGGTTCAGATATTTCAGTGTTAATAATATTAGATAATTCTTTATTTGTTTTATCTTTTGTTTCTATTAATTTTTCTATTACTTCTTTTAAATGACTTTCAAAATCTTCATCACCATTATTTATTGCATTTTGAAGAAGATATTCGTTTGAATCAATGATTTCATTAATTTCATCATTTAATTCTTCATATATCTTTTCTTTCATTGAATTTGATGAAAATTTACTTTTTATATATTCAATAATAGACCGAACGAACATTTCATTATTATTTTTATTCTGTTCATCTATTGGAATTTTATATTCAGTAGAAAATTCTTTTAATAAATTGAAAGAATTTAATAAATCATCTCTTTCAAGTTTTATTGGTCTAACTTTATTATATTGACTATAAATATAGTTATATTTTTTAGAATATTCATCCACTTTACTTTCATTATCATCATTGATGGTTTTAATTTTATTATATTGTTCTTTTATAAAATCATATTTCTTTTTTAGAATATTATATTTATTCTTATTATCTTCATTATTACTAATTTCTTCATTGGATGATCCATTATTCAATGTACTATTTGACTTTTCCAACATAACTATGGTATTTTTATTTTTCAATTGATCAGATAAATTTCTGTTTTCTTTTTTCAATGAATTTATATTTTCTTCATAAAATTTTCCTTTTTGTAATAATTCATTATTTTTATTAATTAATTCATTTATTCTATTATCACTATTCGATATATAACTTTCATAATTATTCTTCAATTTTTCATACTTCTTCAGTTGTTTTTCTAAACGAGACCATGCTGAATTACTATTATTTTTTAAAAAGTTAATTTCGGCATTAGATTTATTCAATTTATCTATATTATCCATTTGTTCATCTTTTAACGTTAAAATTTGATCATATAAATAATCACGTTGTTCCACCAAAGAACTAATTTCATCTGTTAATAATTGTATTTTATTTTTATACACCATTTCATTATTAATTTCTTTATCAATATCTACATCCTTTTTAGTGGTGATAGTGTTAATTGAACTTAATAACTCATTCATATTTAATGATAAATTCTTACTCTTATTCACAATATCATTATATTTTTGATTTGATTCTTGAATATTTTCTTCAGAATTGATATTTGAAAGTAAATCTAAAAAGTTATTAAAATCATTTTTTAAATTATTTACCTTACCGTGAATATCAATACCTTTATTTATATTAACAAAACTATTATTTTCATTTTGATTTTCTTTTTCATTAAGCTTATTTTTTAATAATTCATATTTTTTTTCTAATTCATTATTTCTCTTTAAAACTTCTTGATATTTATTATTACTTTCAATTATACTGATTCTATTTTCAACAAAATATTTAATTTCTTTTGATATATTTCTCATCTTTTCAATAAATTCAATAATACCGTATTGACCTTTACCATTATTATTATTGTTATATTTATTATTTTCCAATGAATCAAAGAATTCATAATACTTTTGAATTTCAAATCCACTGTATATGGAGGATGGCATTTCCTTTAATAAAATATTTAATACTTCTTTTATTTTTATTAAAATATCTTTTACGAAAGGATTATTAATATACGATTCATTTGAATTAATAATATTATTTTTATATCTACTTAATTCATCCAAATAACCATTTATTATGATTAATTTTTGATTTAATTCATTTTGTTTTGCTTTTATAATTTTCAAATTTTCATCGGAATATTTATTAATGTCATCTCTAAATTGATTAGATTTATTCAATAAGCTAATTTTTTCATTTAATGTATTTATGACTACATCTTGAACAGAATTATTTATCATTTCATTTAAAATATTATCACTAATATGATTTAAATTACTTAATGCATTTATACCATTTCGTGAATTATTTTTCATTTTAATTTCATTTTTCATTTCATCTAATTCATTTGAAAAAGATTCGGATAACTTTTGATAATGATCTAAGTTTTTAAGAGTATCTTTATATTTATTTAAAATACTTGAAAAACTATTCTGGATACTATTTAAATACTCTTTCATATTATCTATATTTTCTATATCATCTATATCATTAAGATCTATTATTATTATTATTATTATTATTAATTTTATTATAGTAAATATATATATAATATTATATATAAATTAATTATTAGTATAGTATATTTTATATATTTTATGTTATTATTTAAATATTATCATTAATAATTTTATTTTAATTTTTATTATTATTATTATTATTATTTATTTATTTATTTATTTATTTATTTATTTATTTATTTATTTATTTATTTATTTATTTATTATTATTTATTATTATTTATTATTATTTACTATTATCTATTATTTATTATTGTTTATTATTTATTATTATTATTTATTATTTATTATTTATTATTATTATTATTATTAATTATTGGTTATACTTTATTTACCATTTAAAGATTTAAATTTCTGATTATTTAATGTTCTATCTTTATTCATATCTTTACCCATGACTTCCATATTATCGCTTAGAATACTTAATAAATTGGTAATAATTTTATTCTCTTTTTCCTTCTTACTTTTTAATTCATCAAGTTTTTTAATTGTCTCTTCATATGATTTTTTATCATTTATAGATTTATTAACCAATTCATTTATATTTTCTTTTAATTTTTTATTTTCTGTTTGTAATAATGTTTCTAATTTATTTTTGCTATCATTAACCATTTTAATTTCATTTCTTAATTTTTTACATTCATCTTCTTTCTCGACTAATACATTTTTATTTACCATATTAATTTTATTTTCTTCTAATTGAGACTCTAAATTTAATACTTTTGATTTATATTCAAATTTTTCTTTGGAAATATTTTCTAATTGAGACATAAGTTCCTTATATTTACCATTTAATTGAGTATAGGATTTACTCATTTCTTTAATTTTTTCTTCCTGTTCTTTAATACTATCTTCCGCAAAATTTTTGGATTGAGAAATTTGTAATTCCAAAGATTTCTTTTCGTTATTTAAAGTATTAATTTGACGATTTAATTGATTTTGAATTTGTTTTAACTGTAATGATTTTTCATTGACTTGTAATGACAATTGATCTTTTTCTGAAACCGTATTTTGTAATTTTTCTTCTAAATTATTAATTTCATGTTCAAAATGTACCCTTTCTTGATCTGCAATTTCAATTTGATGCATGACGTCTTTTAATTTTTGATTTAATTCATTTATTTTATTTTGATAATCTTTTTCAATTTTTAGTAATTTCAACTTCAAATCTTTATTTTCATCACTTATTTTATTTGCCTTATTTGTCAAATCATTTTTTTCATTTTCAGATTTTTCAAAATGCTCTGTTAATTCATTAACTAATACATCTCTACTTACATTAATTCCTGATAACTCTTCCTTTAAATTTTTATTTTCTTCTTGTAATACTTTATTCTTATCTTTTATTTCTTCTATTGATTCTTCATACTTTTGAATTGATTTTTCTTTTTCACTTTTAATCGCATCATATTGTTCATTTAATTCTTTAATCTTATTTTCTTGATTTTTTAATAATGTATTTGAATCTGTTAATTGCTGTTGAATTTCTTCTAAAGATCTAATTTTTTCATCATAATTATGTTTTAATTCCAAAAATTTTTCTTCAAAAGAATTTCTTTCATCTAATAAATTGATATATTTATTCTCGAGAATATCAGTTTCTTTTGACATTTTATTTTTATATTGTTCAATTGTATTCATACAATTAGTTAGATCAAGCTTTAATGAATCTCTATGCTGCTTAATTGTGGTTAATTCTACACCTAAACAGGACAATCTTGTTTGTAATTGTTCTATTTGTTTTTCTGATATACTTTTTGCAGATTTTAACGATGCTTCTAAGGACGCTTTTTCAGAATTTAAATTATTAATTTTATTAGCTAATTCTTCTACTTTATCTTCATTTTCATTCTTTTGGAATTTCAATTGTTTTTCTTGATTCTTTATTACAGTTACCATACTTGAAACATTATTATTTAAATCTTCAAGTTGCTCATTAATACTAGTATAATCAATATCATTCTTGCCACCAGCATCATCATTCTCATCATATTTTATATTTTTTAATTTATTTTTAAATGCATAAGAAGAAATTTTACTTTGAATTTCGTATATTAATTCACTAATTTCATCATATTTAAAATTAGAACTTTTAATAATATTTTCTACTTCTATTCCTGCATTTTCATTAGTTCTTTTTATGTTGGTGAGTCTTGAATTATACGATGATATTTCTTCAATAGTACTTTCTAAGGCAGCTATTCTCTTTTTGGATTTATCTAATTCTACTTCAAGAAGATGCTTTGATTGATGAATAACTTCAATTTCGTTTTTATAAGTATCTATTTCTTTGGAATAATTAGAATCTTTTTCTTTCATTTCATTGATTGCATTGTCATATTTATTTTTTAGTTCTATATATGATTTGTTGGATTCATTTAATTTTCTATCTAATTCTTGAAGTTGATCATTAATTTGATTATTTTTTTCATTATAAGATGTTGTTTCATTTTTCAATTTAAGAGCATAAGAATCTCTTTCATTGGTTATAAAGTTAATTTGGCTTTGGATCGTATTAATTTGATCTTGTAATGATTTTTTCTCTTCATTAACTGATTCATTATCGGCTTTAATTTCCTTTATTTTATCCTTATATTCTCTAATTTTATTATTTAATTCATTTATTTTTTTCTCATTTTCCATTTTTAGTTTATCCCAATTAGCCTGTGATTCTTTAAAGGAACGTTTAACACAATTACGTTCACTCACTAAATCATTAATATCTTTATTTAATTTTTCAATTTCATTTTTGTAATTAATCTCTGTTTCTTTCCATTGTAATTGTTGTTTATTTAATTCTGAATTTAATGACATCTTATCTTTTGTTAAACTTCCTATTTTTTTCTGCATATCATCTGATTTATTATTTAATTGTTTAATCTTCTTTTCAAATTCTGATTTTTGAGATTTAATCTCAAGTTCTTGGGATGAAGATTGTGTTAATAATTTCTCTAATTCTTTTTCCATATAAATTATCTTTTCATTTAATTCCTTTTTTTGTTTTTCATTATCTTGTAAAGAAGAAGTTAATTTTTTAAATAAAGAATGCTTATCATCCATTATATTTGAAAGTCCTTCACATAAAGATATTATTTGACTATCTAATTCTTCTGGAATATATTCAATATTTCCCAACGACTCCCTTATTTTTTTAACATTTGTCAATTTATTACATATAACAGATATTTCCTTTTCAAACTGATTTTGTTGATTTTGATATAAAGACATTTGATCTTTATTATAAATATTAAAGTTATTTAAGAGTGAATCATTCATATTTATATTTACAGGTAATTCATTTGATAACTTTAAACTTTCTTTATTATTTTCATTGATTTTTTTATTAATGCTTTGATTAGATGTATTACTATAAAATGAATCTATCATATAAATATTAATAATATAATATAATATAATATAATTATATCAATATTTTATTTTATTTTATTTATTTATTTATTTATATTTTATTTTATTTTATTTATTTATTTTTATTTTATTTTATTTATTTATTTATTTATTTTTATTTTATTTTATTTTATTTTTTTTTTTATTTTTTATTTTTTATTTTTTATTTTTTATTTTTTATTTTTTATTTTTTATTTTATTAAATTTATTTTTATTTAACTAAATTTATTTATTAATTTATTTATATATAAATAGATAATACCTTTAATTTCAGAACTATTTCTATTGATATTAATTGATTTTTCTTCTATATCATTTTTAATTCTATTACCAAGATTACCTTTTATAGTATTATTATCAAGTTCATGATTACTCTCATTAAATAGAGAATTATATTCCTTTTTATTATTGATAATATTTTGATTAATTTTTTCAAAGAGTAGTATAAATTCATTTAATTTATGAATAATTTCATTTAATTCTGAATTTATTTTTACACGTTCTTGTTGTTCTGAATCTAATACAAATGTCTGATTTACCATTGAAATGGAATCTTTTTCATAAATATCTGTCAATTCCTTTATTTTTTGTAAAAGTTCTTTTTTTGAATATTTAACTTTTTTTTTTTCAATTGTTTTATATTCATTTTGAATTTCTTCGATATTACTATTTAACATTTTACTTTCTTCACTTGATTGTTTTTCAATGGTTATCATATCATTTTTTAATTCATCTTGTTGAATTTTTAACTGTTCTTTCACAGATTTTAATTTATTTTCATCTTGAATATTTTTATCATTAAAATCTAATGAATCAAGTTCCTTTAATTTTGCATTTATAGCTGCTAGATGTGACTCCAACTGCCCATTTTCATACTTGTATTGGTTATTAATATTAACTAATGCCTTATTAAGTTGTATTTTTTGTCTTTTAAAATTAAATAATTTTATATCAAGCATATATAATTTTTCATAAAATTCCTTTTTATTGGATTTTTTATCAATAATTTGATTATAAATCAAGTTAATCTGATCTTTAAGGGTTTGAAGTTTTCGTAATTGTGATTCTATTGGCACATTAAAGCTATTTGATTGACTTACCATATGCTCAATTTGATTATTAATTTTCGAATACTTTTCTTTAATACCTGAAAGCGATAAGCAAAGATTTAAATATTTTTCTTTAATACTATTATCCATAAATTTGATGTTATTGCCATTACTATTGATATTCATTTTTTGTTCTATCATTTCTTGTTTATCTGAAAGAATTTTGCATAACGATTCAAAATTTTCATTTATAGTTACCATTTCCTTTTTTAAATCATTTATATTTTTGATCATCTTTTTTGCTTTTTCTTCTTTCTCTTCATAATTTTTATTTAATTCATCTCTTTGAATATTCATAGTAGATATTACATCATTCAATTTCTTTTGTTTATTTATATATTTTGTTTCAATAACATTTCTATTATCTAATGTTAATTCATTAGTATTTGGTATAATTGAATTATTACTATCGACAGAATTAATTTCTAATTGTTCAATTAAATCAACTTTTTGTGGGGTCGAATGATAAATTAAGCTACTATTTTTAATATTAATATTACCATTATTATTACTATTATTGTTATTGTTATTGTTATTGTTATTGTTATTGTTATTGTTATTGTTATTGTTATTGTTATTGTTATTACTGATTATATCATTAAAATTAACATCATTATTCTCATAATTAATTTTTTTATTATTCTTTACTATATTTATATTATAAGAATTTCTAGACATCATACTTTCTAATAAATTATTATTGATTTTATATAATGATGAATCAAAATTTTGACTTATATCATTCAAATCTATACTAAATCTATGTCTATTATTAATATTTTCTGAAGCATATGACAAAAAACTTACATTATTATTATTTATATTCATATTTTGATTATAATCATTTTGAAAAATTACGCTTTGTTCATTATCTTCAGGTAATTCTAAATCAAATATATTTATTATACTATTTATTTTGTCATTATTACTATTATTATTCTCATTATTCATACTTTTAATATTGTCGTCATTATTATTACTTGATTCAACAACAAGATCATCATTTATTTGTTTTATTAATTTAAGACATTTATCATCAATATTATTTCTATAATTAATAACATCACTTTGAATTACTTGTTCATAATTATTTATAACTTCTAATTTAATTTTAGTTGATATTAATTCTTCTTTTAGGGTTAAAGAACGATAATTATACTTTTCTTCTACTCCTTCTAATCTTTTAATTTCACATTCATATAATTTTTGTTTTTCCATATAAGCCAAAACATCTTGTTCTAAAGGTTGAAATTTCATGGATAATAAATATTCTTCTTCTTCTGATAATGTTTTGTTCTTACCTTCGGGATGATATTCATTTTCGAGGTCATTAATCTCTTTCAGTAATTCTTCTAGTTTATTTTCAATTAATTCTTTTTGATAATTGTAATTTTCTTTTTGAGGATCTAAATCTTGAGAAAAAGCTGAATATTCTTTTTGTGTGTCGTCATAATTTTTTTGTAAATTATCTATTTGTACCAATATTGTTTCCTTTTGTTTATCCAACATTGAAAAAGACGAGATTTGAAGCTCTTTTTTGAAAAGTTCAATAAAATTCAATTCAACAACTCTTCTTATTTTTATTGAATACTCCAAAAGATTAAAATATTTTATCAATTCTGAATAATTATAATTAATAGATTTACCAACCAAATTATCCAATACATTACTAATTTTACAATATAACGCCAATTCAAATTTAACATGAATGAATAAAATAGAATATATTTCAGTTCTAACTTTTGCCATTTCTTTCTCGATTTTAGTTTGATTTTGTCTTAATTCTAATGTTTTAGCAAATAATTCTTTTTCAATATTATCCTGAATTTCTAAATAAGATATTCTTGTTTTATTTAATTTAAATATTTGCCTATTATTGTTAAGAAACAAACTTTGAAGTTGGTCTAGTTTTTTCAATTTTTCAAGTTTATTTTCAGACGTCATTCTTTCATTTAAACTATTATTATTTATATTTTCTTTATTTTCCTTGTTTTCATTAATATTATTTATATTATTTATTTTAATTTCTAATTCACGTTGTTTTAAATTCAATTCGTTTATACTATCCTTTATTTCATTAATTTTACTATCATATTCTTCATATTCTTCGTTTGATTTTACAATAATATTTTGTAAACTTGTTAATAAATTATTCCTGTTTTTAATATTTTCAGAATAGTTATTACTTTTTAGTTTAATTTGTTGATCACAATTTTCAATATCTATTTTTGAAGAATCGATATTGTAATTAATTAAATCATCCATAATAATTTTCCATTCATATTTTAAACTACTTTCAAAATCAGTGCGTAATCCTATTAGATTTTTCAATGAATTAATTAATTGATTTTTATCAACATGAATAAAATTAGAATTTTGATTCATATTGGTTTTAATAATCTCATCATTATTTATTAAATGATTATCATTACTATTTTCTATTATTTTATTTTTTTGTATTACGGAGCTCAAAGCATTATTATTAATAATTTCATTATAAACATAAGGATTAATTCGTATTATATTATTAAATCCTTTTAAATCATATATAATATTCCATATTAAATCTTCCAAAGTACCTTCTGAAATCGTTTTTTTTGCCAAATTCATAGATTTCATATCTAGCAATGAAATTAAATTTAAAGATGAAGGAGAATTATCATATTGTATTTCTTTATTATATTGAATTGCTTTTTCACATTTACCATTATTTAAATTATATACATTTCCTGAATTCTTTTTAGTAATAATATATAAATATTCAGCTTCAATCCATAGTGAAAAAAAACTAAATTCATTATTAAAATTATTGTTTGCTAATATATATATGTATGTAGGTAAATGAGGTTAATTATTAAAATTTTATAAGAGATAAAAATTAAGAATATATATTTTATTCTCTAAAATATTTTATATATATTAAAAATAATTAAAAAAAAAAAAAAAAATACCATATATCTCTGAAAGAACAATTATATCTATGGTTATTTATTTTTAAAATTTTATAATAATATAATATGATTATTAAAATAAAAAATTAATTTATATATATATATATAATTCTTTTAATAAAGATAATAATCTTAAATACCTTTATTATTATTTGTTACTTTTTTTTCATTTTGTTTAATTTTCAGCTTATCAATTGATACAATAAAATCATGGCTTTCTTTTAAATATGTAATAATATTTTGAAATAATATTACTATATTTTCGAATTGCGAATTTAATTTTTCATAATTTGACACATCCTCTTGATTAAATTTATTATTTTCTAAAATTAAACGTATTTCTTTAAAACTATTGTTTAAAACATTCACAATATTATTGCAATTTATAATGAATTTATTTGATATATATATATATGCATTATTTAATGTTTTTAAATTTTCAATGTATTTTTGAAAAGTATGTAAAACTTTTATACATTTTTGGAAGTACTCGATTATCTATTGAATATTTTTAAAAATTAAATAAATAATATTAAAAAATCATTAAAATTATTGCAAAAAAACAGAACAAAAATAAAAAAATAAAGTAAAAAATATATATATAAATACGCTGATATAAATTACAAATATATAGATATATAAAGTTTGTTAAACGAAGATTTAAATTTTTCTAAATTAAAATTTAATAATTTAGAAATTTTATATTAATAAATTCTTAAATTAAAATTAATATACCTGTTTATTTCGAATGCTTGTTAATTCAGGATAATTATTAAAAATATCTTCATTTATTTTATTAATATGTTCATATTTTTGTAATAAATTATTTATTTCTCTAGATTTTACAATTACTGAGTTTATTTCCTCCCCCATTTTAGTATAAAATTAATATTAAATAATTTGTATTGATTTTAAATATTAAAATTTAATTTATATTAAAAAATTAAAAGATATTTAATTAAAAAAGAGTTTTTTCATTTTTCTATAATATATACATTCATATTTTTTATAAAAAAAATAAATTATAACCAATTATAAAAAAAAATAAATTATAACTAATTATAATAAAAAAAAAAATAATAAAAAAAAATATTGATATCCTCTTTAAATTGTTTGTGAATATAATTTTTTTTAAAATTTTCAAACTTATAAAAAATTTTTTTTAATTAATAGTTTTTTTTTTTTTTTGTTAAAAAATAATAAATAAATAAATAATAAATAAATTATTAAAAATTATTAATAAATAATTAATAAATTAATAATATGAAATTAAATAAATAATAGTATAATAAATAATTGAATAATAAATAATAATAAATAAATAATACATAACTAATAAATAATAACTGATAGCCAATAATTACAATAAAAATAAAAATTAATATTATATATAAATAAATATTATATATAATATATATTAGATTATATTTATTTTATATAAATAAATAATAAAATATTTATTTTCAACCTATAAAATATATTTTTTAATTAATTTATACTTCTTATATTATTTATATTATTTAATATTATTTAATATAAAATATTTAATTTATTCAATAATATAAAAGTAGTACATTGTTAATATATAAGAAATATTTTCAAAATATAAACTTTTTAATTTAAAATAAAAATAAAATATAATAAAATGAAATAAAATGAAATGAAAAATGTTATAAAATATAAAATAAATGTTATAATATAAAATAATAAATTTAAAAAATATTATTTTATCCACATTATTAATATATGATGATAATATAAATACTAACTTTTTTTTAAACTGGAGAAAAAGAAAACTGAAGAAAAAAAAGAACTGAAGAAAAAAAAACTAAAAAAAAAAAAAAAAAAAAAAAAAAAAAGAACTGAAGAAAAAAAAACTAAAAAAAAAAAAAAAAAAAAAAAAAAAAAGAACTGAAGAAAAAAAAACTAAAAAAAAAAACTAAAAAAAAAAAAAGAACTGAAGAAAAAAAAAGAATAAAATATAAAAATATTTATAAAAATATTATATCAATAGCTATATAAAAAAACAAGACAAAAAAATAAAATAAATAAAACAAAATAGAGGAAAGATAAAAAAAATATATAAATATAAATATAAATTTATAGTATAATTTATTTATTTATTTACTTATTATACATTTATTATTAAAAACTAATTTTTTTTTTTAATTAATATTTTAATTCCATTTAAAGTTTTAGATTTTATATAAATTTTCATTATAGTGATTATTAAACTTTTTAAATCAACTTCAGAAACAAATCAAATATTTATAATTTTAAAAATTTATAATAAAAACATTTTTTTAAAATTGATTAATAATGTAATTCTTATTATTAATACAATGAAATTAATAATAAAGATTATGTTGTTAATATCATATTTCTTAAATAGGCTTCAAAGTTTGTAATAAAATCATTTATTTATATATTGGCAAATTTTAAAAAATAAAAAAAAAAAAAATGATTAATTCTAAATATTAATTCTTTACATTCGTGGTACAGAATTGATTATTAATTCCGTATTTCTTATTTAAAAATAAATATTTTTAAAACTTTAATACACATTATCACAACATATTTAAGATATTTTAAGTGTAATTTTTTTAATAATTAATATTTATATATAAATATTATTTAATGAATATATTACTTATTTAATGAAAACGTTATTTAAATATTTCTTGTTTAATGAAAATATTATTTAAATTTTGCTTGTTTATTACTTATTTATGAAAATATTATTTATTTAATGAAAATATTTATTGAAATATTTAATATAAGTATTATAATTTTAATTTAATGGAAATACTTATTTAATGTATATATTATTTATTAAGAATATATTATTCATTTGATATGTGAGAAAAGTATGTGTGTTTTTTATAATAAACTTTATTTATTTTTGTATTTATTTAATACATAAATTTTATTAATGTAAAGAACTCATTTTTTTAAGATAATAAAAATAATTATTTTTATAGTAAAAATTACATATTTAATCATGTGATAATTCTATGAATTAATACACATAGATAAATGTTACACAACATAAAAATATAAGAATAAAATATTAATATAAGATAAAAATATAATATTGATAATAATATAAGAATATAAAAATATAATTTTAATAATATAAAAATATAAAATAAAATGTGATTATTTTAACAATATGTACTAAATATATTTGAAATACAATTTTTTTGGTATACATTATTTACTTTGAAAATACTTAACCTTTTTTATTATGATTGAATTATATTTATATATCAATATGTATATTTTTAATAATTTACAATTTGTAAAATATTAAAAATTTTAATAATAATTATATTTTATAATTTATAATTATTATTATTTTTTTTATTATAAAATTTATTCTCCAAAAATAAAAATAAAATTTAAAAAATATTAAAAAAAAAAATAACAATTGCTATATGCTTATAGTATAATTAAAAGAAAATTATAAATAATTAAATTAATGTTTTTAATATGAGCAATTTAACAGACTCTGAAGCAAAGTTAAAATCTTCAATTGACTATCTTTCTTTGTAAGTTTTAATTTATATTTTTATAAGTTTTTAAAAATAGTTTTTTTTATTATTATATTACATAATAATATTTTAAAAATAATTTATTAGAGCAATAAAGAACTATGAGAATCAATTAAAGACTAAAAGTAATGACCCAAGACTTTTAAAATTAATGTAAAGTACCGAATTACTTTAATTTTACTATATATATATAATAAACTTTATACTTACACTACTTATATATTTACTAATGGATATTTATTATATTTTGGTAGTCTAATTGAACATTATGAAAAAATTTTATCATTAAATTTGGAATACGCGATTTCTCAAGATGTGGATAATAAATTATGGAATTTATTTTATTCAGAAGTGGAATACTGGAGATCTTCTATAAATAAAGTAATAATTAAATATTTTAGATATTATAAATAGAAATAAAGTATTATATTAATTATAAAGATTATTATTGTTATTAATTATTCATATAATTCGTATATATATTAATATCGTTGTTGTAATTTTTATTGTTAATAATATTGGTATTAGCCAAATAGAAGAAATTCAAATCGATATATAGAAAATAATCTTTGGAAATTTCAAAATTATTTAGAAAAAATTACTTCATATTATAAATTATTAAATTTAAAATTAGTATTAAATAAAAAATACAATAAAAATCAAGGAATTGGTAATATATAATGTTATTTATCAATAAAATAAATTCCATTAATACCTTATTTTTAATTTTTTATAAAGTTGAACTAAATAAATATATATATTATATTTTATAAAAAAAATTATATTTACAATAATAAAGAAATGCTTAAATTAAATGAACCAAGGAAAATTAATAAAAACTCCAATGAAATATATTTTTTTTCTGTTCATAAAAATCTTATATTTCTTGGTGATATATGTATTTTTTTTTTTTTTTTTTTTTTTTTTTTTTTACTATCTAATTTAAATTAATTAATTTAATTTAATTTAATATAATTTAATTTAATTTAATTTAATTTAACATAATTTAATTTAATTTGAATTATTTTACAAATATATATATATATAATAATAATAAAATAATACATTAAACTTATATTATTGAAAAATAGTGAGATATAAAATGATGTACAGTTCATTAGAGGAAAAAAATTGGAATTATGCTTTAAGTACATACCAAAAAGCTTATTCAATATTTCCTGATAATGGTATATAAACATTTAATTTTTTTACCATTAATTTAATAATATTGATATTAATTGTTACTTATTAAAATTATATAAATGAATAAATAAAATTAATTCAGGAAAACCAAATGCTCAAATTGCAATGATTGAAACTTATCGTAATAATTATTTGAGTATGATTTATTGGTATTTATTAAGGTAATTATTGATTAGTGTTTATTTTTAATTCATAATAATAATAATATTAATAATAAAAACAATAACAATAATGATAATAGATAATATTAATAAATAATAAATAATAAATAAATAAATAATAATATATTTTTCAAAGAAAATTAAATAATATAAAATATTAATAATATAATTATATAAATATAAATATAAAATTATTAATAGCTATTGTAAATTTTATCCTCATCCAATGTCAAAAGAAAATTTGGAAACTTTTTATATGCGTATTTTAGAAAACCCACAGCAACCATTATATATGTAACTTTTATAATAATATAAATATAATTTAGAAATTCTATACAATGAATATTCACAATTATTTCTATCAATTTATATTTAGAAATGATAATTTGAGAGAATTATTAATATTTTTCAAGATACTTCACAAGGATTCAACAACTCAAGGGTATATAAAAAATAATTGTTTTTTTATCTTTTTTTTTTCTTTTTTTTTTTTTTTTTTTTTTTTTAAAAAAAAAAAAAAAGATTAATATTAATGATTTATATTCTTTTATGCAATTAAATCCTTTAGAGATTTCAAAAATATTTATCATCGCATATCTAAAGCAATTTTAAGTATAGTTAATGATACAAATATACCATATTTCAACAGAATAGAAATAATTAAGGAAATTTATATAATATTAATTGCTTATATATATTTATTAAACGAGAATTCTAAGATGACGGGTTTGCTTAATTTTTTTTTTTTTTTTTAAATAATAATAATAACAAAAATAATAACAATAATAATAACAATATTATTATTATTATTATTTTATATATTTTCATGTTATAATTATATTTGATATATATATATTTTTAAAAAAATATTAACAATTAAATTTATATATATATAGAATCATCATCAATTCGTCAAAATATTAGAAATTACCAAGCAATCTGCATTATTTTAATAATGGAAAATTTAACTACTAGTATTTTATCATTAAATGAAATAATAAATAATTATGATAATTTAACTAATTTCTTATTTAATAATGAAGAAATTGACAATAATGGCAATAATAATAATAATAATAACAACAATAATAACAATAATAATAATAATAATAATAATAATAATAGTAATAATAATAATGCTGATGAAAAAGATAATGAAAATAATTCTATTTTTCAACTTTTAATACCTATCAGTTTATGTTGTTCATGGATTATAACTAATAGTGAAGTATTAAGTATTTATAAACATTATTCAAAAGTTTATGAAGAAAATGAAAAAGTATAAATTAAAATATAATATATTAAGCAATATATAAGCATTAAATTATAAAGATTTTAATTTACAGTTTTTTTTTTCTTTTTTTTTTTAAAAAATATATATATATATATATTAATTTTATTATTATATTAATTTTACTATAATTAGAGTTATACAAACTTCAAAAAAACCATCTTTAATTTAATGAATTCATTAAATTCAATAACTGAAATTGAAAATGTTGTTGAATACTTACCAGAAGATCGTGAACTTTTAGGATTTTTACCATTAAGAAATTATTATTCAACTATAGATTTCAAATCAATTAATCAAATTATAAATAATGATAAAAGTTTTAATAACAGAAATCAATTTTATATTCGAATCGGAAGAATACAAGCCTTTATTAAATTCCTTATTCAAGTAATCATATTAATATAACAATCATAGTATTTATATGTATATAATGCTATAAATTTAAATATTATTTTATAAATATAAAATATTAATATACATATATTAATTTTCAGAAATATCCAGATGATTACAAATATGATGAAATTGATGAGAAATATATTATTATGGATGAAGATTATAAAGTAAATTATAAATTATTGATAACTTTTTTTTTTTTTATATATATATATAATTAATTAATAAATAAATAAATAAATAAATAATAACATATAAATTAATAAATATATGAATAATGTATATATATAATATTAATATAATTTTATTAAATTTTATGATTATGAATTATTAAATATATTAATATATTTCAAAAGAAAAAAGACAAAGCAAGACTTTTAAAATTAATGGCACAAGAACGATTAAAAAAACAAGTTGAAGATCTAAAAGAGAAAGTATTTAAAAAAATCCAGCCTTACGTTGTTATCGATGAAAACATTATTCTTAATGATTTACCACTTTTGAAAAAATGGATTTCTTCAAAATCTTGTAAAATTATAATTCCATTAAATGGTAATTTATATATATATATATATATAATGTTATTATTTTATTATTTTTATTAGTATATTGAACTAACTATTTATTATTTTAATATTATATATATATATATATTTAATAGTTATTAGTGTTATAGATATTCAAAAAAATGGAAATGCAAAAATTAATATCAGAGCAAGAGAAGCAATTCGTTATCTTGAACAATATTCTCATAAGCCAAATAAATTTTTAAAGATTCAAAAGAATGATGAAAAACAAAGCATAAATTATGAAGAATACTATCTATTTAAAGATCAAGATAAAAATAATTTAGATAATGATGAAGATTTAGATTTATCAGTTGATGATGTACATCCATTAAATGAAGAAAAAATTAAAAATATATTTAGTGATAGTAATGATGATTTAATATTTGAAAATGAATTCAATAGAAATTCAGAAAATAATGATAGAGATAATGAAATTGCTGAAAGTATTAGCTATTATCGCAATCATCAACCTTCAAGAAAATATAAATCTTTAATTGAATGTTTTAATTATTTTAATGAGAAGGCTAAAAAGGAAATTGAAAAAATTATAAGTATTAATAACGAAAATGAAAATGGAAATGGAAATTCAAACGTTATTGATAATGAAAAAATATATCCATTAATTTTAGTTACAAATAACAGAATATTAATCAAATATCATGAAATATTTAAAATGGATTTCGAATGTATGACCTTACAAAACTTTATTAAATATATGGCTAAAAAGCGACAGGAAAGAAGAAACGATAATTAAACTGAATATATATATATATATTTATATATATTTATATATATTATTTTTTTATTTATTATATTTATTTATATATATATATATATATATATATATATTTTTTTTTTTTTAAAAAAAAAAAAAAAAAAAGTAAAAAATAAAAATAAAAGTAAAAGTAAAGTAATAATAATAATAATAATAATAATAATAATAATAATGTTTAATTTATTATTATTGTAGTTATATTGTTATTAGTATTAGTATTAGTATTATCTAAAACCTTGTGAACTTATTTATATTATTTATAATTGTTATTTTTTAAAACATTGTGGACTTATTTATAGTAATTATAATCATTAATTTAGATTGATAAATAATGTAATAAAAAATTAATAAAAAGAATAATAATAAAATATAACAAAATTAATGTAAAAATAATTAGTATAATTATTCATATGATTGGGTAAATAAGATTTATTCTAACCTTTTTTTTTTGAAAAAATATATTTATGTATATATTTATTTAAAAAAAAAAATAATAAAATTTATTTTTATATCAATTTTTTTTTTTTTTTTTTTATATTTTTTATTATTAAAATTAATGTTAGTACCATCACATGTATATTGAAATCTGATAGTAAAATTAAATAAAAAAATATTTTTGTTTATTAATTAATTTGCAATAATAATAATAAAAATAAAAAAATATTTTAAAATATTTAATAATACAATTATACAATTATAAAATCAATTATTAACATTTTTTAAAATAAATAAAATAAATTGATAATAATTTATAACAATAATATTAAAAATAATAAAATTTAAAAAAAAAAAATATGTATTACAGAATTTAATAATAATTAAACAAATAAAACGAAATAATAACAATAATAACAATAATAGTAATAATGAATGCAACTCAAGATATGAATAATAATAATACTCAAGGTCAACCACCACCACCAGTTATAACCCCAGATTTAAATGCCCCATTATTTTTTATAGAGGATAAAAGAAATAAAAGTATATATATAATCAGTATAAAACAATTTTTTTTTTTTTTTTTTTTTTTTTTTTTTTTTTTTCAATTGTATTTATATAAGCATTTATTTCATTAATATTTTATTAAAATAAATTTTTCAATAATTTAAATCATATAATATTTCTTTAATTATAATTTCTTTTACTACAATTACTATTGTTGTTATTATTATTGCTGTTATTTGTATAAAAACTATAATAAATATAAAAAATAAAAAATAAAAAATAAAAAATAAAAAACAATAACAATAACAATAACAATAAAATAAAAAATAATGAAGATTATGAAGCTGAAAAAAACTCAAGGAAAAAATTAACAGGAGATATGGATTTAATTTCACATTTTGGTTTATATTATTTATATGAAAATAATTTTAAAATGAGAAGAAATAAACCTTTAGAAGAAAATTCGGATTATAAATCTTATATAGAAGATTTACCAAGTATTTTTTTTTTTTTTATATATATATAAATATACATATATCAATATTATATAATGTACATGAAAATATTGTTACATTATTATAAAAAATATGCTTATTCATTAATTATTATAAATTTATTGATGAAAAATTCAATTTTAAAATGCAAAAACAAAAAAAAAAAAAAAAAAAAAAAAGTAAGTAAAATTACACATAATACTTCAATAAAAGATCTTATTATGGCAGAACA
>JACVTC010000004.1:965000-992500 GCA_016946835.1 Neocallimastix lanati (nom. inval.) | reverse complement strand
AATTAAATATGCTATTTACCAACTTTTTTTTTTTCTTTTCTTTTTTTTTTTTTTTTTTTTTTTTTTTTTTTCTTTTAATATTTTGTTTTTATTTTAATCAATTTAAATAAAATTAAATTAATTACAAAAGAAATGTGGTGTCGTATTAGAAAATACATTTTATGAAGTTGATAATGAACCATATTGTGAACAACACTATGAAGAAGATGACTCATTATATTGTGCTGAATGTAATGAACTTATTGCAGACATTTATATTGAATTTGATGGAAAATATTATCATGAAGATCATTTCGTATGCTCAAAATGTAAAACACCACTTTCAGGAAAACAATGTTATATTATGGAATTAAATGATGAAAATGGAATTACAACACGTAATGTTTATTGTGAAGCATGTTCACCAGATGAAGAAAATGAGAATGAAAATAAAGATTAGATTGAAAATTAATAAAAACTTTACATTTATATATATATATATACTAATAATAAATTTATAGTAAAATTAAAACCACTATTTTATATATATATATATATTAATTTTTTCTTGTAATATAAAAAGTACTCTTATCTTAAAATTTTTTTAATTATTAATATATATATACATATGTATATATAATCTGAATTTAATAATATATACTATTCTTTTCACAAATATCTTTATTGTTATTGAAAAAAAATTTTTTTCTTTAAAAAATTATATTAAAAACGTTAATATTAATAATATATAGTAGTATATAATAGTATATTACATATAAAAGTGTTAATCAACACTTTAAATATAAATATAATATTATATAAATATATATAAATAGTAATAATTAATAGATTACTAAATATATTTAATATAAATATATGCTATTGTTATTTGGTAAATTTTTGCCCAAGTACTTTTTATTAAAAAATAAAAATAAAAATAAAAAAATAAAAAAATAAAAAATAAAAAAATAAATTAAAAAAGAATGAAATTAATATATATATATTAATAATTATAATAATAAATAAAATTTTATAATAATATATTAAATAAATAATAGAAAATAATCTGTATTATTATATATTATTTTTTTAAACAATATGCCACAAAATACTGTTTTTTTTTTTTTTTTTTTTGTAAAAAATAAATCTATCCTATTATCTGTTTGCTGCCGTTAAAAAAAAAAAAAAAAAAAAAAAAAAAAAAATTATCTGATTCAACAACTTAACTTTTTTAATCATAGCCAATAATAATAAATTAAAATTTATTATATTTTTATTATTAAAATTGAAATTTTAATTAATTTTTTTTTTTTTTATGAGTAATTAAAATATAAATTAATATATTTTACTCCTAATTTATGTTAAGAATATTGTAAAAAAAATATATATATATTAATATTTATAAATTTTATTTACTATAAAATTTGACAAAAAGTATTAAATTTTATATTTTTAAAAACAATATTTGAATTTTATCTTTAATAAGGATACAAAGTATACCTCATCTAATAAGTAATTAGAAAAAAAAAAATTTTTTTTTATTAATATAGTAATAAGTTGTAATATAAATAATATATATATATATTTTTTTATTTATAAAAAAATAAAAAAAATATTGGGAACTAATAAATTTATATTATATATTCATATATATAATTTTGAATTTTGGATTTACAAAAATAATAACATTATTGAACAAAATTTAAAGAAACAAAAAAAAAAAAAAAAATGGGTCTCAATTTAAATGATTTTCCAGAAAACTACGTAGAATGCTACAATTATTTAAATGAAAAATTACCTGACAATCTTAAGACAGTTAAAATGGCAATTGTTTGTGGTAGTGGTTTAAATAATTTAGCTGATAAAATTAAGGATACCGTTGTTTTTGATTATAAAGTAATAATAATAAAAAATAAAATGTTAATTAAGATAAAAAATTATTAATTTTATATAATTACATTGAGTTAATAAATATTTATTTTAAGATCAGATATTCTTTAAAATATTAACTTATTATTATTATTATTATTATTATTATTATTATTATTA
The DNA here is from genome assembly GCA_016946835.1 of Neocallimastix lanati (nom. inval.). Lineage (NCBI taxonomy): Eukaryota > Fungi > Neocallimastigomycota > Neocallimastigomycetes > Neocallimastigales > Neocallimastigaceae > Neocallimastix > Neocallimastix lanati (nom. inval.). The sequence continues at coordinate 990,472 of JACVTC010000004.1, read as the reverse complement.
TTATTATTTCTATATTATTTTTTTATCCTTTTTTTTAAAAAAAAAAATAAGGATATTCCAGGTTTTGCTCAAAGTACTGTTCCAGGACACAAGGGAAAATTAGTTTTTGGTATTCTTTCAAATACTCCAGTTGTTTGTATGGTTGGAAGATTCCATTTCTATGAAGGTAAAATTTTGCAATATTATTTATTTAGAAATTATTAATAATATTTAAATTATTACACAAATTATTTATTTTTTTTATATGATTTTATACTAATACTAATAATACTAATAATAATAATACTAATTCTAATAACAATAACAATAACAATAATAATACTAATAATGCTAATTCTAATACTAATGCTCATACTAATACTAATAATAATAATAATAATAATAATAATAATAATAATAATAATAATAATAATAATAATAATAATAATAATAATAATAATAATAATAATAATAATAATTATAAATTCAAATTATTAAAATTAACTCAAAAAAATTAAAAAAATAAATAATTAAAATACATTGAATATGATTTTTTAATAAATATTATAATATATATATGAATAATATTTTAAATTCAATTCTTTATTAATTAAAATATTAATATTCATTTAAAAACATTTATATTTGTACAAACAATTAACCTAATAATAAATATTTAAATAAAAACTATATATATATTTGTAAAGGTCACTCTGCTCAAAAAGTTTCTTTCCCAATTAGAATTTTCAGAATGTTTGGAGCTAAAATATTATTCTTAACCAATGCTGCAGGTGGTTTAAATTCTTCTTACACTACTGGTGATTTAGTTATTATTCGTGATCACATTTCTTTCCTTAACTTCACTGGTTCTAACCCATTAATTGGTCCAAATCTTGATATTTTTGGTGATCGTTTCCCACCAATGTTAAATGTTTACAGTCATCGTTTACGTCATATCTTCACTAAAGCTGCTGCTCAATGTGGTTATAATAGTTTAAAGGAGGGTACCTACATTTGCTTAAGTGGTCCAAGCTATGAAACTCCAGCTGAAGCTCGTTTCTTCTCTTCTATTGGTGATCTTGTTGGTATGAGTACTGCTCCAGAAGCAACTGTTGGTAATCATTGTGGTATGGAAGTTATTGGTATTAGTTTAGTTACTAATATGGTCAATCAAGAACTTACCCTTTCTTCCTTTAAATCACCAGAAGAACTTGCAGCTGAAAATTACAAGAAACCAACTATTTCTCATGCTGAAGTTATTGAAGTTGGAAATCAAAAAGCAAAAATATTAGAAGGAATTGTTGAAAAATTCACTACTGTGCTTGAACAAAGTGATTTTGCTTAAATCAAAAATTAAAATTAATAAATAAATAAAAAAAAAATTAATAAATAATATAAATAATTTATTTATATATTTAGGGGAAAAAAATTAATATATAAATAATTAATATATATACATTTAATACAATTAATTTGTATATATTTATTATAATTATAACAATATAACAAAAAAAAAAATTATTATAATTATAACAATATAACAAAAAAAAAAAAATTGTTAAATAATTTCATACATAAAGAAAAATCCAAATTAATAACAACAATCAAAAAAAAAAAAAAAAAAAAAAAAAGACCATAAAAGTATTAAAAAGCAGAAATAAAAAAGTAAACTAATAAATAAATAAATAAATAAATAAATAAATAGGAATAAAATAAATAAATAAAAATAAAAAAATAATACATAAAAAATATTTATTTTTTTTTTATTTATTATAGTATATAATATAATAATATAATAATATATAAATATATATTTTATTTTATTATATATATATATATATTTAATAATTTATTTAATTATTTAGTGATACTTTTCTTTTTTTAAAAAAAAAATATATATATATTTAAATGATTTATTTTAATGACAAATTTATTGGTTATATTATAAATTTTTAATGGGAATAATAAAAATAAAAAAATTAATAATATTATAAAAAAAAAAATAATAATAATAAAATAAATAAATAATAAAAATAAATAAATAAATAAATATATATATATATATATATTATATATATATTTTTTTCTTTTTTTTTTTAAAAAAAAATAATAATAATGATATTACAAAAAATTTATTAAAGGGAAAATAATGATTAAACAAATAATAAAAACTTGTAATAAAGTAATAAAAAAAAAAATTTTTTTTTTTTTATTTTTATTTTTACTATTAATATTTTTTTTGTTTTGTTTTTTGTTATTTATTGGAATGCAATTCCAGCTCTTTTGGCTTCAGCAACTCGAGTAGTACTACTAAAGCCTGTACCTTCTCTTTCTAATGAAATCATATCTTTTTCTTTATTTTTCTTTTCACATACCATACATTTTTGAGATTTTAAAAGGAATTTCTTTTTACATTCATTACAAAAGACATGACCACAATTTTTTAACACAACAAGATGAGTTCCATTGGTAAAAGTTCTTACACAACATGGGCAATTATATATTATTTCCTTTTTTCCAGTAGATGTTATTGATTCTTTCGCTATTGAGAAATTTACAGGTATTAATTTTTTAATACTAAAACAATTAATATAAATTAAAATATACAAATAAAAATAAATAAATATATAGAATATTTTATAAATAATAATTATTATAATAACTAATGGATTACTTTATTTTATGTGGTTTTTCACCAGCGTAGCATTGTGGATGTAAATCTGCTTTTTTAATTTGTTCAGGATTATTTTCAGGTGTTAAATCGGGCTAATAATAATATGTAATATAATTAATTTTCACATAAAACAAAGTAAAAAACAAAAAAAATAATTTAGAATATATTTAATATATATAAAAAAAATATCATTATTTTTATAATAATTAATTATTATTATTATTATTATTATAAATATTAAAGCATATATATATTATAATTATTAACATTAATAATTATACTTACAATCCAAAAGCAATTCATATCATTATTTGATTTATTCTAATATAATAAAAATAATTATTAAAATTGTTTTTTATAACAAAAATATAAAAATTATACATTTTAATTTAAAAAAAAAAAAATAAAAAAATAAAAAAATAAAATATTATAATATATTACATTTATTTTTTCAACAATTTCAAGAGCAATTTTCTTTTCTCTTTCAGAAGCTGGTATATCTTTTATATCACTTTCTATTATTATAAATTTTATTTTTTAAAAATATTAATATAAAATAATAATAAGAAATTATAATAATAACGATAATAAATAATAATAAAGAATTATAATACCATTAAATAAGAATTAACAATATAAATAATACTACTATATTATATTTACAATTATATAAAAATTATACCTTTAATACCAGCCTGTGCTTTTAATGGTTTAACCTCTAAATAACTATTTTGTGTTTTTTCGAATTGTTTTATTAATAATTCTTGAGCCATTTGATCTTTCTTTATCTTTTCATTCTTTTTTTTTTTTTTTTTTTTTTTTAAAGAAAAAATAAATTTTAATTTTAATTTCGTTAAATTAATATGTATATATATATATATTTTTACTGTATAAATTTCATTTAATTTAAATTTTTATTTTATTTTATATTTCATATTTATATAAATAGATATTAATATAATACTTTAATCTCATCTTGTTGAATTTCATAGAGTTTTGTTTGTCTCGCAATTTCTTTTTTTTGCGTTAAAATCTTCATATATGTATAAATATATAAATATTTAATTAATGTTTTGTTAATTTTATTGTTTAGTTTATTATTATTATTATTATTATTATTGCTGTAGTTGCTGTTGTTGAAAAAATAATAAAAGATGTTTATGATATATAATATTTAATATTTTAAATGTTAATATGTACACTTTCATATATACACTCCTTGCACATTAAATGACCCTTAGGACTAATATACACATATTATAAATAAATCAATAATTAAATTTATTATTTAAAAAATTAGAGATTGTTATTAAAAATTATTAAATTATATAATTTTTAAATAAAAATTGAATAAATATATATATATATATATATATATATATATATTTAAATATACCAAATTACAGGGTTTCTAGCTTTTTGTAGACACAAAATACAAGCATCAAAATCACGTAATGATTCTCTACCTAAACGCAACTATCATTTGAATTAATAAATGAATGAAATAATATTATATCAATATTTAAATGTTCTTTAGTTAAAAACGGATAATAAATTACAATTCTATATTAATTTCTAATTAATTACCTTTTGAGTACCATAATTTAATTTTTGTCTTTCAGCATAAGTAAAAAAACCAAGAGCTATATATACAATAGTAGTAGTAATAATAAAAATAAAAAAGAAGAAATTAAAATTATTAAAATGTATTAATAAATCATATTAGTAATTATTTCAGAGCTATTAATATTTAATGTTTAATATTAAAATAAAATTTAAATAAAAAGCATTTCATTAAAGAAATTTTAATTTTAATTGAAAAATATATATATATAATAATAATATAACTAACCTGTATTATTTTTTGAATGTCTATAAATTATAGTGCATTATGTAATAAAATAATTATTATATTAACACATAAGTATAAGATTATTTATATATATTACATTTTTTAATAATTATAAAATTAATTAATTATTCATAATAGATAAGAAAAAAAAAAAAAAAAAAAAAAAAAAAAAAAAACATATATATATATATAAAATATAAAAATTATTATTAATACCTAGACATTTTAAGATTATTCTTTTATTTTATTTTATTTTATTTTATTATTTTTAAAATTTTTTAATTTTTATTTTTTTTATCTTTATTAATATTTCATAAACAGATAAACCTTCCTTTAAAACAAAAAAATTAAACATATATAAAAATTATATATAATATAAATATATATGTTTATACATATATTTAATATAAAGAATTTTAATTAAATAATGAGTATTATTGGTTGTACTTTTTGCTATTATTTTATTAAAAACTAAAAAAAAAAAAAAAAAAAAAAAAAAAAAAAAAAAAAAAATTTATTTTATAAAAGAAAAATCATACAAATATATAATTTCATAAACCAATTTTTTTTTCGACAAGAAAGAGAATACACTTTCAGTGCTTTATTTTTGTTTAAAAAACATTATAAAATTTAAAAAAAAAAAAAAAAAAAAAAATAAAATGTATGTAAAAGTTTAAGTATAATACAAAATAATAAAAACTAAAGAAAAAAAAAAATTTTTTTTTAATTAATAATAAAAAATTTAATGCAATAAAGAATAAAAATAAGTTCAAAAGTTAAAAAAAAAAATTTCGGTGTGATGTATATTATGAGTAGTAGCATAATCACCATTAAAATATAAAATAATAAAACAAAGAAGTAACATCTTTAAAATAGATAGTGTGGTATCCACTCAACTCTCCCCTGAATCACAAGAAAGATCATTAAAAATTGAATTTACTTTACTATAGGTTCTGTGTTTGGAACTGTACTGTTAGTAAATGTGTATTGATGAGAATTAACAGGACTTCTAACTGCACTATCCCTTTATCATATCGGTTTGACGTCGGAATTCTTAGAAATGAAAGTGTTTTCGCTAAATCTCTCAAAAAGTAACTCAAGGAAGCTACCCACAATTATAAGGAACAGTAGAACCCTATGAACTTTTTAGAAGTTGTTCATTTAAATGTCTCTTTCCCCAGTATCGAATTGTAACTTACCTAAAACCGAAATTCCACCAAAAAAGAATATATATTCCTATTTATGAAATATTCCTATTTATGAAATTTTCATATTTTAAAATATTAGAATAAAGAAGAAAGTAAGGAAAGATTTCCTTACTTTATTGGCAAATAAAATGAAAAGGTCATAGATTAAATATAAATAATTTACATCGACATAAAGAAAAGTTAGAGCATTTAAATATCCAATGGATAAAAGATTGATCACCTTTTCCACAGCAAGGGTAGAATTTAGGACAATCGTCAGCGACATAAAGAAAAGGTGGAGCATTTAAATATCCAATGGATAAAAGATTGATCACCTTTTCCACAGCAAGGGTAGAATTTAGGACAATCGTCAGAAACTCTACTACTTCTAATTGCAATAGTAATATTATATTTGTAACCAGCTCTTAATCTTAAGTCAACTTAAAACCTAAACTTAAATGAGGGTATTCAAGGCTGAGTTTGAATAGATTTCTAGTATTTATAAATTTGAAGCTATCATAATTCATACCTTTAATTCCTAGGAATTTAGCAACCTCACACCAATAAGATTCAATAATTTCTATGAATTAAGTGATATTTTTTCTCCTAATTTTCTTGTAGAGCACCAGTGATTTTTTCGATCTAGAATAACATGGCATGGAAAGGGATATGGTTTATGAGATCCTTACTGATACATTTTGAATTTTTCCATTTACAAAAGCATTTTATTTGAAGAAAAGGACAAAAAACCAGCAATTGGAAATACTTGAAGATCAAAAGATAAAGCATAAAACACTAACCGTTGAGTTCCTTTTGATATAGCTCTTTACATTTTTGCTTCTTTTCAATATTAAGATAATCTTTCTTGTTCGAGGAGTCAGAATCAATACACCACAACAATGCAGTGTTTATTAATAATTGTACATTCTTATAATTGTTTTTTATTTGAACCTAAAAGTGGAATAAAATATAATGCTTTTCTAATAATATATGATTGAATAATAGATCTTTTAAATGTAATGGAGTTTTATTATTGGATAAAAAACTAGCGAAAAAAAATAAGGATTTTCTAACTTTAGTATTCATATAAGTGATAATAGGATCAATGAAAAAATCATTACTGAAGGGGATACCTTAGTAAATATATATTAGGATAAAATAAATACCAAAGTGAAATATAGTTTCTTCATAACCAGGATATGAAACGAAATTTAAGGGTTTAATAACCATCGTAGCGCATTTATTGATACCAAAAAACATTTCATTTCTATTAACCCAACAAAAAACATGACGAAGTAGAGCCTTTATTTTCCATTTGCTAGGGGCTATACGAATAATATCATCAGTAAAAAGACCACCATAACATTTTTTATTAGCAATACTAACACCATATTTATCATAATTATTTAAAATATCATTAATGAATAAATTAAACAAAATTGGTGATGAATAGGAAATTCATATAATATTAAGGTACCGATTCAAAAACTAAATATCAAAATTTTTTGTAAATATATTTTTTTTTAAAAAAAAAAAAAAAAAAAATATCAAATAAAATAAATATATATTCGTAATTTCATCAAAAACATTTTCATACTTTTAAAAACAATAATTAAATAACATACAAAATAATAATTATATATACTTATTTAAATAATAATTTTAACATTTTAATTTATGTTTTTATTTATTTTATTATAATAAATATTTTTTTCTTATAATAATACAATAATACTTTATTTTAATTTATGTTTTTATTTATTTTATTTTTATTTTTATTTTTTTTTTTTTTTTTTTTTTTTTTTTTTATGATTTTTCATTTTATTTTCATTTATCTTATTTTACCCTTTTTATCTTAATTTTAATTTCATTTTATTTATTTATTTATTTATTTATTTATTTATTTATTTATTTATTTATTTATTTATTTATTTATTTATTTATTTATTTATTTATTTATTTATTTATTTATTTATTTATTTATTTATTTATTTATTTATTTATTTATTTATTTTTGGATTTTTGGATTTTTTTGAGTCTTTGATTTTATTTATTATATCAAATTTTTACATAACTTTAGACATTTTTAATTTCATTTTATTCTATTGTATATTAATTTTTTTATTCTTGTTTTTTTATTCTTATTTTTTTTTTTTTTTATTTATTTACTTATTCCTATTTTTATTTTTATTTTTATTTTTATTTTTATTCTTATTCTTATTCTTATTTTTATTTTTATTCTTATTTTTATTTTTATTTTATTTTTATTTTTATTTTTATTTTTATTTTTATTTCTATTTTTTTTAAATTTCAAATTTAAATTATTTCAATTCAATTCAATTCATTTTATTTTCATTCTATATAAAAATTTCACCTTTATTTTATTTATTATTATTTTTTTTTTTTTAATTCTATAAAATAAAAAAAAAATAAAAAAAAAATAAAAAAAAAAAAAAGTAAAAAATAAAATAAAAAAAAATACATATTGTAACAATACTTTAAATTAATATAAATAATAAATACTATTAATTATAATAATAATAATAAAAAAATATATTTATAAATATATATCTTAATGAAATAAAATTTTTGGTTTGAATAATAATTATACTAATTGAAAATAATTTTTTTATTATTATTAATAATTTTTATTATAATTTTTTAATTTTTATTTTTTAATTTATTTTTTAAATTATTTTTTTATTTTTTATTTTTTATTTTTTTATTTTTTTTTTTATTTTTTTTTATTATTATTATTATTTATTGTTTTATCTATTTTTATTTTTATTTTTAGATTATTAACTTATTCCTTTTTCTCATTTTATTTTATACGATAAATATTTATTTATAAAATTTTTAATTTTAATGTTAATATTTTAATTATGTTTTATAAAAACAATTATATTTTAATTTATTATTATTTTTTTTATTTTTTTGGTAAATTTAAAAAGGTATTTGAAAAACCACTGTTTTGAGAATTAGTTTCAGAATTATTGTTTGGTATACGATAATGACAATGACTTGATAATTTATCTTTACTTTTTTTTTGAATTTTATCTTTTTTAGAACTTGAGGATCCAATTATTAATGAATAAATTTTCTTTTGAGAATTTTTATCATTATTGCTATGGGAATGAGAATGATTATGGGAATGAGAATGATGATGATGAATATGATTATGATTATGACTATGACTATAATGACTATTAGAAGTACTACCATAACTATTTAATGAAAATGCATTTGAAGACGTATAGAAACGATTAGATGAATAAGAATGGGAATAGGATTGATGAGATCTACTCTTAGGTTTTGATGGTTTTGATGAATAAACGATAGATGGTTGAACTGATGAATTTTTGACAGGCATAGCCATTTCTATCCACCAATCACCATGGGGATCTAATTTTTTAGATTTCTTCAATGGTACAATAGGTGTATATTTTCTTACTCTTCTTGTACTAGCAACTGATGGTGCTATTGAATTTTTATCATTTCCAACATTACTACTTAAATGTCTATTAAATTTATTTAAAGAAACTGATGATGAATCAATTGAACTTCTTTTCGATTTATAGCTATTTATAGAAATAATTTTATTTGTACTACTAAAACTTTCATTTACAATAGTATTATTATTAAATGGCTCTTCACTTAATTTACTTGTATAATGTGGATTAAGTTTATTATTAATAAATAAATAATTATTACTATTTGAAGCATTGCTACTACTGTTATTACTATTATTATGATTAATATTATGTTCGGTCATTGAAGTTCCCGCTACTCTGGCCATATTATTATTTATTTGTAAAATATCATTTTCTACTTCTATATCTCTATTGATATCAACATAAGATAAAGTATTTATTCCTCTCATTCTAATTTTTTCATTTTCTTGAGCTTGTTTGTAACTTATAAGGGTATCATAACTAATTCCAGTAGAAGTTCTTAAATTTCCACTGTTAATGCTATTGGTTTTAAAAGTTGAACTATTATTATGAGAACTATAATTTACATCTAGATATGCTTCACTTGATACATTACTACCATTAGTATTATTAAAATGACTGCCGCTTGAAATACCTTTATTTTGATTATTAGAACTATCTTCCATAATAATATTATTATCTTTAAATATATTAATATTGTTAATGTCATTCATGTCTCTAGTAATATTATTATTTATTACATTATAACTATCAGAATCAGAATCATCATTGGTATCATTATTCTTTAAAGTAGAATGTATATTAATATTTTGCTCTGATGAACTATCATCTAATAGAATATTAGGTTTATTTGATATATTTGTATTAGGTATAATATTTAATGCTTCTTGACTATAATTATTATTAATATTTTGATTATTTATTTTTCCCATAAAACTATTAGTAATTGTTGTTGCTGAATTTAGTGTTGCATTAACAACTGAATTATTTAACGTACAATTACTATTTCTTGCTTTACAAATTTCAACATTCATCGGAGACGTCGTATCATCTGAATTAAATATTTTATTATTTATATTATTAATCTGTGTTGACTTTCCTTTTATTTTATTTATTTTATATTTATTATTTATATGTTCAACTTTCATATTTTGTTCATTATCATCTGCATCATCAATAGCTAAAAATACAGTAGATTCATAATCACTAACAATTGGATTACTATATATATCATTTTGACTACCATTTTCATTATCATCAGAATCTACACTTTCAAATATTAAGGATTTAAATCTAATACTATAGCTACAATTATAATATCTTAAATAATATATATTGAAAAAAGTCTATTTTATAAATTCATAAATGAAAATAAAATATATATTATATATTAATTTCTATATTTTTCTTAAACTTATATTTATTACTATATTTATTATTTTTAGTATTTAGTAATATACATTACCATTATATGTCTCATCACAATAAAGTTAAATAAATTATAACTAATTTGTGACGTTTCACACGATTGCCAATTACTTTTGTTTTTACTCTTACCACATCCAATTGTTCTTTTCAAGTAATCTGGCTTAACTAATAATAGATACGATATAAATAGTTCAATAATAACAATGGTAATTAAAACCATCCATTGAATCACCATATAAATTTTCATATTCCTTAAATTATTCTATTTATTATCAATAACAATATTAAAACAATTACTTTAATAACTTTACAATAATATAATAATATATAATATAATTATATAAGTATATTTATAATAATATAATAATAATATAAATTTAATACCTTTAAAACTGAAATAATACCAAAGTAAGTGCATACTAAAACAATCATTATTGTTAATATTATCATGAAAGTATAAATAGTTACTACACTATTTTTATTGTTACGATTAATTGTAAGAATAATACCCATGTTTGACAATAATGAAGCAGCACATAAAACCTTTTAAATTATAATAATATTAATATTATATATATATATTATTAATTAATAATAAAAAAAACTTTTTTTTTATAAATTTTACCATTTGAAAAAGCGTTAATGCAATGACATTAATTTCTGTGTTTTTATCATCATAATTATAATCTTCATCTTCATTTAAACTTTCAAGAATTTGATAATTTTCAAGTGAAACTTCATTTCCTCGTTTTAATGCCTCTTTCTCGTTTTTCTTGAATTTATTTATAAGATAAATTTTTCTATAACTAGAATATCTATAAAGCGGTTTTACCATGAAAACAATAAAATTTAAGAATCCCTGTAGTGCCATTATAGATGTTACACAACTATAAAATAATAATCTTTTATAATTGCTTGGCTCAAAATAATATATTGCTAAAAATCCAATCCTTGATATAAAATATTTAATTTTAATTTCATTTCTACAATTTCGTTTATTTTTATATAATAATTCAAAAAAAAAATTAAATAATTACCATTTTATTATATAAACAATATAGTAACCCATTAAAGAAATAACATAATTAACTGGACTGGATTTAAAATATTTCCTATTTATTAATATAAACGTTAATATTTTAATTATTCTTAAAATTAATTAATAATATAATATACTTACTTTCCAATTGGGAATAAACATTTTATTAATATTATTGAATATAGAGCTCCACTAATAATATTTATGATTATTAATTTAATGTTTTTTTTATATTTTTTAATAAAAATCTATTTACTCATAAATATATTATCAATACTTACTTAAAAAGAATAAGTAAACCTGTCATAATGGCTAATTTTTATAATAAAAATATAATTTAGTAAATATTAAATATTAAATATTTAACACAATAAAAAAAAATAAAATGAAAAAACTTACTAAAAAAATTTGTACAATTAATTTCATTAATTGTAATTGCTTCCCTAGATAAATAATCTTCTAAATTAATATAAAAATCGTCATATTTTTTATCTACATTTGGAAAATATAAACTTTCATCATTTTTTGCTTTAATAAATCCAATTACAGTACAAAAAAGTGATACTACAGCTGTTGATAAATATATCGTATATTCATGAGACTATAAATTATATAAATAAATATTTATTAATCAATTTATAATGATAAACTATAATTTATAATAATAAATTATACCTCCAGCTCTATTACTGTAACATTTAATACTATTACAACAAATAGTGAAATAGTAATTAATGTTATCAATAGTCCATTTATAATTTCTGTAAATAGATACATAAATCTATGTACTGAACATAGAATTACACTTGTTTTTTGAATTCCATTAATATCGGTATTATTCAATAAATACCTATATTCATTAAATATTTATATTATATATATTATTAATATATATTTATATATAAATACTTATTTTTTTTTAAATTTTTAATTTAAAAATCTTACGTTTCAAAAGTTTTCAATACCAATTCCAAAATACCAAAAATAGAAATCAATAAAAGAATTCTATTCATATATCTTCCATTTCCTCTATATCTTTCTTTTTTTAACAATAGGAATACTATAATTATTAAATAGCCTATTCCGCTATTTATTATTTGACAAAGATGCCAAGTAAATGAATATATATCGCCTTTTTCCTGAACTAACATTATGTATTATGTTTTAAAAATTTATTAAATTAAAAATATTAAAAAAATAAAAAAGATGCATAACAAAATAACATGTTTTGTTTAATTAAATATAATAAATATTTTTAAAATATTAATTTTGAATTATGCTGATAAGCAATATTAATATAAATTAACATTTTTTGCTTGTAATTTTTTTTACTGGTATTTATGTTTTAATTATTTTAGAATGCTTTTCCGTTACTTTATTTATTAAAAAATATATCAAATATTCTTAATAAATTGTTAATTGAATTTATTTAATTATAACCGAAAACATGTATTAATAATTATAAATAAATTATTAAAAAATTAAAATTATATCAAATATTAAACTTTTATTTATTTTTTTATGAAAAAAATACTTTAAATTAATGTTTGAAAGCAATAACTTATTAAATATTTATTTTTATTTTATTTTATTTTATTTTATTTTATTTTATTTTATTTTATTTTATTTTATTTTATTTTATTTTAGATTGTTGTATTTATTTATTCTTTTTTTATTTTATTTTTTTTTTGTTTTTGTTTTTTCTTTTTTGTTCTTGTTTTTTGTTTTTGTTTTTTTTTTTTTTGCTTTTTTAAAACTTTATAACGAAGATAATACAAAATTAAATCAATAAATCAATATTCCTTTAAAAAAAATAATAATTCTAATATTTTTAAATAAAAAAATACTTTGTATTATTTATTGATTTACATAATCAATTTAATAATTAAGATATTGTTAAACTTCTGATTATATTATTATATTGATTTTTTTAAAATTTATTTTTTTTTTTTTTTTTCAAAATATCATTGTCATTATTTCAATGATGATTTTAAATTTTTCATATTTAGCGTTTGATATTATTGTTATTATTTTGTTTTTGTAAGACTTGCTTGATTTGTTTGACTCGTTTGATTTGGTATTTAAATCTATATTTTTTTTTAAATTAATGAACTTTATGAATATTCATATTTGTTCTATTAGGTTTTATTATTTATTATTTTGACTTTATATATTTTTTTTTATTTTTTTCTGTAGATTTCTTATTGCGTAAATTTATAAATATATACTTCTTTATAACAAAAAATATATATATAAAGTATGAATTAATTTTGATTCAAATTCATAATAATATATGAAATTGACAAATCAATAAAATAAATTCTAAAATTACTAAAATATATATAAATAAAACAAAAAGGTCTAAATTATAATAATTTTAAAATATAAAAAATAAAAATAAAAATAAAAATAAAGATAAAAAAAATTAGAAAAAAAATTTTTTCTATATTATTAGTTAATAATAATATTAAAAATATATAATATTTAATATGTATAATAGTATAAAATAAACATTTATTATTAATATTATTATTTAATAATATATTGACTAATTTCTATCAATATTAATAGAAAATATTATATTAATTAATATAGTTAATATATAATAATATAGAAAAATAATAACAATGAATATTGTTTTTTTATATATATAATATCAAAAATATTATATATACCAGAATAGTAAAATTAATATATAATATAATGCTAATTTTCAGAGTTCCACAATGTATTAAATATATGGTAGTAGCTAATACGTAGTACAAAGTTTATAAATTAAAAACTTTATAAAAGAATTAAATTAATTTTTAACCATTCTATAGTTAGTATATATGATTATTAAATTATTTATATATATTTTAATATATACATATCAATTTTCTGGAAATTTTATTATATATTAAAATGTAATATAATATATATTATTATAATATATTTTATAATATATTAGTTGTATTGGTAAATCAAAAACTCTATTTCTTAAAACCATAATAAATAATAAATTTTGATTTATAAAAAAATTTTAATATATTAAAATACTAAAATGAACAATAGAATGAACGAATTATAAATTAATTCTAAATGGAAGAATAACTTTAGTTTAATAATTATAATTTAAGATTATTATAAAAATAACACTTGACATATTATTATTAATAATATAATTATTTATTATTAACAAATAATTAAACACCATTAATTAAAAGGATATAAGATTATTATAATAAAATAGTACAATAAATATAAATTCAAAAGTTTATTATTAATTCCATAAATTTATTATTAATATTTATTATTAATAGTTATACAAAGCCAATGATACTATTATTAAACCAAAGGAATTGTAGTGGTGAATAATATTCGCATATTAGTAATTTAAAATAATGAATTAGAAATGTTTTTCAAAAAAAAAATTACTTCATAAAGTATATTTCTTTATCTTCTTAAATACTTTTATCTTTTTCATCATACAGTTTTATATATTTAACAAAAATAAAATGATTAATATGAGTTGCGACTTTAATATTGTGGAAAAAAAATTTTTATTCTAACTTTATTTTTATTCATTTATTTATTTATTTTTTTATTTTTTTATTTTTTTAATTAAAATATTAATTAATATTGATAATTTCAATTAATTACTTAATATTAACTTTATATTCCGTCTTTCCTTAAAATAAAAGAAATTAATGCTTTTTTTTTCCATATTTTTAAATAAAATATTAATAAAATAGGTTAAAGGAAATTATCATTTTTCTTTTATATATATATATTTTTTAATAATTTTTTCTCTTTCTTAATAATTATTCTTTTTTTATAAATATATATGTTTTTTGATAACTTTTCTTTTTTATTAATATAGTTTTTTGATAATTTTAAACTTTGAATGCTCAAATTATAAATACATAATTTTATTATATTATTATTTTAGTATTATTATAAAATTAGATGAAATATGATATAGTTATGGTCTAATATATTCATATAATATAATTAGGATGACCTATGTTATCTGGTATATTTTAAAATAAGTATGAATATCAATACAAATATTTATTTATATTAATTTATAATACAACCTCTCTATTTGACTAACGTGAACCGAGCAAAATTTAATTAAATATTAACAAAAAAAAAACTATTATCTAACTTTATTTATTATTATTATCATCCTTGAAAGATAAATAATACTATGATTTTATGAAATTTTAATTTCATTATTAAACATGATAGAAAATTGAATATATTAAAAAATATATTGAAATATATTAGAATTTATAATTTTATGCATAAAAACTTTAAAAAAAAGAAAAGCTTTTTAGATTATATTATTTAAAATAATAATAATAATAATAATAATAATAATAATAATAATAATAATAATAATAATAATAATAATAATAATAATAATAATAATAATAATAATAATAATAATAATAATAATAATAATAATAAGGAATTTTATTTTAATGATTTATTACTATTATTTTACCATTAATATTTCTCTAAATCATTATTCTCTTCAAATTTTAATAAATATTTTTTTTTTCATTTTATTATTATTATTATTCATTATCATTATTATTTTAATTAATTATTATTATTATTATTATTATTATTATAATTCATTATTATTATTATTATAATAATTCATTATTATTATTATTATAATAATTCATTATTATTATTATAATAATTCATTATTATTATTATTATTATAATTCATTATTATTATTATTATTATTATTATTCATTATTATTATTATAATTCATTATTATTATTATTATTAATTCATTATTATTATTATTATAATTCATTATTATTATTATAATTCATTATTATTATTATAATTCATTATTATTATTATTATAATTCATTATTATTATTTATTTATTTATTTTATTTTATTTTATTTTATTTTATTATTTTTTATTATCATTATTATTATTACTATTATTATTATTATTATTTATTTATTTGTATTATTATTTATTATTATAATTAATTATTTTAATTCATTATTATTATAATTATAATTCATTATTATTATTATTTATTATTATTATATTGTTATTATTACTATTATTATAATTATAATTCATTATTATTATTATTTATTATTATATTGTTATTTTATTATTATTATTCATTATTATTATTATATTGTTATTATTATTATTATTATTCATTATTCATTTTATAAAGTATAATATTTTTATTTTTATATGATATATATAATTAGAAAAATTATCTTCATTTAAGTAAATATTTTTACAATTTTTTATTATCACTATTAATATAATCAGGTGTAGCAATTATTAATTAAAAGTAATTTTATCTTTTTTTGTATGTTTATTTGTTTTATTTTATTTTAGTTTAGTTTAGTTTTTTTTTTTTTTAAATTTATTTTAAAAGAATATAATTATTGGAAATTTTAGATATGTCTACAATTATATCAGTAAAAAGTTAGAACAATATAGAATAATAATCTTCTAAGATAGAAAGAAAGAATGAATAATAATAAATAAAAAAAAATAAAAATAAAAAAAAAGTTAATAAATAAATATAAAATATTGTTAAATTTATTATAATATCCAAACATTGTATTAAAAATGTTAAGAGTCATGAATTTATAGTTTATAATTATGTCAATTTAATTATTCTAAATTAAATGCTTTTATATTAATATATTGTGTCTTATACATTATTTATAATACAATATGTTTCAATACATTTGAAGTTTATTTTTCATACATTTCAAATACTCTAACATTCCCCCTTAAACCTAGTTATTCTATAATGAATAGATTGGTTTACTGATGAATATGTGTATATAAAATTATCCTATTTTATAATATTAACTTGATATTATTAAACTGTTATATATATTTCTATTCTAAATTAACCTTTAATTTTACATGAATAAAATATTTTTTATGTTATATTAATTATTTATTTTAATTTAAATATTGCTAAAAATAATTTCTTAAAATATATTTATAATCTAATAGTTTCCCCCTAAAACTAAATATCTAATATTATTACACCATTAATATTAGATGTATCTAAAACATCTCTTATAGTATATGGTTTATATATTACCATAGTATTTATTAATTTTATTAATGGTGATATTTTTATTATTATTAGGCTTATCATCAACATCAAATAAATCAGAATCGTTTATAACATTATCATTTTCAGAATCATCATGTGTAATTGGGGAGATAGTTCTATTTTCCTTACTATCAGTTGGAGTTGATGAACTAGAGCTCTCTTCAATTGCTTTTTTATTATTTTTTCTCTTAGACATTATGATGAACATAAAATAAAAAAAAAAAAAAAAAAAAAAAAAAAAAAAAAAAAAAAAAAAAAAAAATAAGATATAATAAAAACTAAATATTATTTATTAAAATTTAATGATATCATAAAATGTTTTATAAAAAAAAAAAAAAATAAGTCTCTCAGCTTTAAGACTCTTAATCTGTTAAGGAGTCACGCAGAATGTGGTGTATACACACACGAAATTTATATTATTATATATTTAATTATTAATTAATTATTATTTTTATTTCTTATGATAAAAAGACTCAGTTATTTAATCTATTACATTCATTATATCATTAAGAAACTTTATAATAACTTAATGTACATTACTTAACAAAAACTAAATTAATATAAATCATTATCTTATACAACAAAAAAAATTTTTTTTTTTTTTAATATTTATTACTTTATTTGTAAAGTACTTCAAATGATATAACCACATAAATCATATAAATATTTTTAGTAATGTTTTTATATAATATACAATCAGTATGGAAATAAATTGATATAAAATTTTAAATTTTAGTATAAAAAGTATAAAAATTAAAAATAATTTTTTTTTAATATTTCAAAAAATGTATTATTAAAGATAAAGTAGTAATTAATAATTACTAAAAAAAATTTAGTTTAAAATTTCTCATTTAATAAAATTAAGCTCTAAAATTTCTTAGTGTTTCTTCAACTCCTATTTCAAAAAAAAAAAAAAAAAAAAAAAAAAAAAAAAAAAAAAAAAAAAAAAGCATAAACTTTATTTTAAAAAAATACGAAAGTAATTTCAAAAAAAGTTAAGTAAGAGAAAAAAAAAAAAAAAAAAAAAAAAAAAAAAAAGAACAGAACAAATTAATATTTAATTAATTAAAGATAAAAAATTAGTTGAGAATTTACATAAAATAATTTAAAATAATTAATCATACACATTTTTGTACATTATAAAAATAAATATTATTATTTATGTTTCATCTTATCTTATCATTAATTAAATATTATCATAATATAAAATTGGTAAAAATATATACTGAATAATATTTATTATAACTCATGAAATAAACAATATAAAAGTATCTGGCTCTGGCTATCCTTTCCAATTTTTATTCTGGTGGTTAAGAACTCTAGACTAACACACATAAGGTTTCTGAATCGATTATCTCCTAAATTTATATAGGATGATTTTCACCCTCCCAGGGTGTTTTTCCCAATAAATGAAGTTGGTTTTCGTTTGTCATGGTTAAGAACTTCTATTACTTGAATATATAATTGCTAATTATAATCTGTGAGAGGATTAGTGTGGTTGTTCCTCCCTCGATGATAGTTTAAGAAATCACTGAAAAAAAGTCTGTCTTATAAAGAGGAGTATAAAAAATGCCTTTCATATTAGCCTTGTTTAGAGAGAGGTCTGCGTCAATGACGAAACGGCATTATTAATATTAATAATTAACATTATTAATATTAATAATGTTAATTATATTTTTTCTCTATGCAACATTACTGATATTAGAGTTAAAGATAAGTTAATGTTGTTGTTTATTATTTATCTATAAAAGATCTGTACATTCAATTTTGACCTATTTTTGAAACGAAACCATACTCTTGAACTAGAGCGTACATATATTATTGTTGGAACATTATCACGCATGTTTGTGTATGTCTGGAAACAGGACACTCATATGACCCTATCATTTCCTATATGCATCTGCATATGCTTTTCATACATATTTCGAACATGTTTGACAAGTAGAATCTTTTTAAATTGAAGGATACACATAATACATTTCATTATAATATGTATGATCTTTGAAATTTTTTGAGATAGATAATTTTTTTTCACTCTTAATCATTATTAACATAATATTATGTATTTTATAATTATGTAATAAATATTTCTTTTCCTAATTGAGAATTATAAAATATAAACAAAGGAAAATGAATATATGTAATCTTATGTACTGATTTTATTAGGAATGTTTCTTTTTTTTTTTTTTTTTTTTTCTAATAATTTTTATTTTTATTGAAATAATAATCTGTTAAAGAATGATGATATATATATATATATTTTTATTATTATTATAATTATTATTATAATAATAATTATTATTATTATTATTATTATTGTTATTATTATTATTATTATTATTATTATTATTATTATTATTATTATTATTATTATTATTATTATTATTATTATTATTATTATTATTATTATTATTATTATTATTATTATTATTATTATTATTATTATTATTAATGACCTTTAAATCATAAAAAAAAATTCAAAAAATAATGAGGAAATTGTTAATATTATTACTAAGAACTTCATTAGTCTACCTTTTTCTATTAATCATTTTTTAATTTTTTTTTTTTTTTTTTTTTTTTTTTTTGTCCTCTGAACCTCTTAATTATTCAAATTTGGATTATCATTTTTGAATTCTTGATTTTAGATAGATTAAAATTTGAATGTTCTAATAATAGGATTAGAAATATTTTACAATTCATAGTAAATTATAATCATTAATCTTATTGACAAAAATATATATATATATTCTATTTTATTATTCCCAAATAATAACGTAAACCTGAAAATAATGTATTTCCAGAATTCTTTATCTGATTCTACCAAATATTTTCTATTTTAATTGTTTAAAATTAATCATAAATAATAAAAAATTAAAACTTCAAAACAGTTTTTTTTTTTCAAAATAACTTTGGAAGTAATTAAACAATAATAATTTAAAAAATGAAATTATTAAATTAATCTTTTTTGTAATGTAATAAATATAATTATAGCATATATATAATAAATAAATAAAAAAATGTTATAAATCTCAAATTATAAATTAAAACAATTAAATAATTAGAAATAAAAAATGAAATTATAAAAATAATCTTTTTGTAATGTAATAAATATATTTGAGGCCTTTATATAATAAATAAATAAATAAAATAATAAATAAAATGTTATAAATATCAAATTAAATTAAAGCAAAGTATAAAATTGAAATTATATAAATAGAATAAAGCATCAATACATATTCACAAAAAGTCCAATAGTGTGTATATAAACAATGGATATTACAACAATAGAGAATAATTTAATTGAAAAAAAATTAAATTTATTCTATATAGAATCTAAGGACGTCATTAATTATTAAAATACTTTATATAATAAATTCAGTATCAATACTTTCAGAAAATGAATATTAAATATTTTTAAAATATATAATGAAATAAAATAATACTCTTATAATTAATTTTAATCTTTATAAATATTTTTTTTATTATTATTATTGTTAAATATAATTAATTTTAATCTTATTCATTATTATCAAATATAATAATTTTAATTTTAATTTTATTCATTATTATTAAACATAACATAATTAAAATAATTTACCAATATTATTAACCTTTAAAATAACATACATTTATTATATTTATTATCTAAGATATATCTAATTATATACAGTTTTTAATAAAATTTTTTCACTTCACTAATTATATATAATAAATCTTATTTCTATAAGAATTATTTATAATGTAAATATGAATTACAAATAATAGACGTATTACCTTCTTTATATATATATATATTTCTTTATTTAAAAACAAAAAAAAATAATAACAACAATAATAATAATAATAAAAAGATTCATATAAATATTTTAAATATTTTAATATAATAAAAGACAATTAATTAACTATTATATAATTATTAAAATATTTTTATCACATAATTTAATAAGAAAAAAAGAAATTTTTAATAAATAAAGCATGAAATATAAATATATACAAGAGTGATAAATGACAATATCCATTAATTATTTTTATCATATAATTTAATAAGAAAAATAAAGTAGCATGACAATATTAAAAATGTACAAGAATTTTAAACTATTTATACAAATCAAAACTAGATTAGTTAAAATAAGATAAAGTATTTCTTAAACGAAAAGCTTTATATAGTGTGAAAAAAATAGATTATACATAATATGAATAGCTAATATTTTAACATTAATTGATATTGCATAAAATATTAATTTATTATTTTTTTTCTGTGTTAATACTATTAAATTAATATATTCAGTTTATTTTCCCCATAAAAGAAAATAAACCATTCTTGAACGCCATCATTTTAACCTATAAGTAACCAAAAAGTTAAAATACCAACTCTAAAGAAGATAACTAATAAAATTATGGACTCTAATATATTAATTGACAAATATTTTTAAAATTTTTCAATTTTTTTTTTTTTTTTTTATTTTTTAACAAAAATTTTATTAAGGGCATTAAAACTTTAATTAATATAAAAATAAATTATTCTTAGAATGATTAATTAAATTAATTATCTATTAATAAATAGATAAAATAAATTGCAATATTTTAATTTAATTAGTTTTAATAATAGATGTACATTACTAAATATTATTAATTATTTAATTAATTATTAAAAAAAAAAAAATTACTAATTTACTAATTTAATTATTAAAAATAATAATTCAAATTTTTACAAATTAAAATAAAGACATAATAAATAAATAAATAGAAATAAAAAATAAAAAATAAAAAATAAAAATAACTAAATACAATAAGATTTTAATAAATAAAAAATAAATATAATATATATCAAAAGAAATTCTATTTTTCCATAGTCATAACTTTTAATTTATAAATAGTTGTAAATTGAAATTAAAAAATTATTTCTAAAATTTCCAAATTTAAATTCTTTTTTAATTGAAAATAATACAATTAATATTATTATATAATTATATTTATATAAATAATCCAAAATCAATTTTTTTTACAATTAAAATTTGAAATATCATTTTAACATATTATAAAAATAATCATAATAATAATAAACAAAAAAGATACAAAGAAATTAATAAAAATTAAGAAATAGTAATAAAGCCACAAAATTATATTTTTGTAAATTAACAATCGTTTATTATATTAAAAATGAATGTAGAAGCTCTTATTGATAAAGCAACAAATAAAAACAATATTTCTGAAGATTGGGCCACCATTATGGATATTTGTGATATAGCCAATTCAAGGTATGTTTATTTTATAATAATTATCAATAAAATGAATTTATTTAATTTATTTATATTTCCAATTTAAAAATAAATAAAATTATAAAAACTAAATTGTATAAAATTCATTATAATTATATAATAATTGAATAGACCCGAAAACACTGTTAACTATTTAAAAAAAAAAATTACTGATAGTAACACTAATGTAAATACTTTTATTATTATTACCATTATTAATTTATTAGTATTATAAATGTATATGTTTTTAATAATATTTTTATTTCATAATATATATATTAATTTATACTATATTTTTTTAAATGTATATTCATTATAAATAAATATACATATTTTATTTCATTATGTTTTTTTTTTTTTTTTTTAATTTACAATTGTAAATCATTTATATGAATTTAATATTTAAGGTCATATTATATGCTTTAACTGTAGCTGATGCTTTAGTAAAAAATTGTGGAAAAAAAACTCAAGAAGTAATTTCTTCAAGGTAAGAAATACCATAAAGAGTAATCAAAATCATTTAATAATAATTTATTAATAAATTATATTATTTATTATTATTATTATCTATAATATAATAGAGGTTTTCTCGATACAATTGTTAAGCAAATCAATAATAGGGTTAGTATATTATTGAATAATACTTTAAAAAAAAAAAAAAAAAAATAATAATAATAATAATAATAATAATAATAATAATAATAATAATAATAATAATAATAATTTACATTAAATGATATTAATCAATAATTATTTAGAATGTTAATAAAATAGCAAAACAAAAAATGTTATTTTGCATTAAACAATGGAGAGATGCTTTTGAAAATGATCCAGGTTTAAGGTATTATATAATAAATTTCCATTTAAAACTTGCTGTATATATTTATTAAATATATATTAGAAAAAAAAATTAATAAATATTTTTATTATATTATTTTTTACATTATATTCAAGAAGTTATTGTAATGAGATTTATAGAAAGTTAAGGGATCAAAGTAAGTTTTATATTTAGTTATCTATGAAATATATATATAATAATAATCATGATAAATAACTAAAAATCAATTGAAATTATATGTTAATGTAATATATATAATAATAATAATAATAATAATATAAAAATAATTTTATTATAGATTATACATTTAAAGATCCATCTAAGAGTAAAAAAAATGATAATGACGTAAGATTAAATTTAATAAATAATATATATATAATGTTTAAATTTTATAAGTATTTTCAAGAGTAATAATATTTTTATATATATTTTAAAATTTTCAGATTAATAATGCTAAATTAAAAAGAAAAGAAGAAGAAGATATGCAATTAGCTGTATGTTTCTATTTTAGATATTTATAACTTTTATTATTATAAAATAACTACTTTTATTAATTTATCTATTTTTATTTAATTACGAATAAATAGTTAGCATTATCTTTATCAGCTGAAGAATCTAAAAAGAATAATAAAAAATCATCTGTAATTAATATATTTAATTATTTTATATAATTTTATAATAAATTAGGTATATAAGATTTATATAATTAAAAATAATAAAAATACTATTATTATTATTATAAAATATTATATATATTATTTTAGTCATATTCTAAGAAAACATATGACAGTCCATCACCCTCTTCATCACCAACTCAATCATCTCAAATAAATAAACCATTATTTAAAGTTAAAGCTTTATATGATTTCGCAGGTAATTATGCTGAAGGAGAATTACCTTTATATACTGGTGATATTATCAACGTCTATGATACTACATATAAAGATTGGTGGAGAGGTGAAAATCGTGGTATGGTTGGTATTTTCCCAAATAATTATGTTGAAAAGATTCAAGAAACTAGCACAACTCAACCTGTTAATGAAGAATATGAAACGCAAGTTTTAAGAGAAGCTCAAAAGATTGATGAATTTATGCAAATTTTATCAAGAGTTGATCCAAAAACAGAAAACTTATCTGAAAATGAAGAACTTCAAGTAAATAAAAATAATCATTATTTTTTTAAAAAAAAAAAAAAAAAAAAAAAAAAAAAAAAAAATTATTAATTATTAATATATTTTTTATTTTCTTTAATTACATATATATTATTTACTTTTATTTGCATTTAAATATATATTTCTTTTTTCTTTTTTTTTTTCTTTCATGTTAATTAAATAAGAACTTATATAATTCAATATGTACTCTTCGTCCAAAATTAGTAAAATTAGTAGAATATTATAGTAAAAAAATGGGTAAGTTAAAACTATTAATATACATATTTACTACTACTATAATAATAATAATAATAACAATAATTAAAAAAAAATTTTTTAAAATTTATAATTTTTTCAATTTTTTTTTTTTTTATCATTATTATTATTGCTAATTATACTTATGTTTTTAATTATGTTATGTCTAATAGAGGAAATAACTTTACTTTCATCAAAATCTTATCAATCACAAGAAATTTATAGAAATTTATATGAACAA
>JACVTC010000004.1:912500-962500 GCA_016946835.1 Neocallimastix lanati (nom. inval.) | reverse complement strand
ATATATATATTTTAAAATAAAAAACTTTTAATTTTTTTTTTTTAAAAAAAAATAATAATATAAATAAAATAAAAATAAAAAATAAAAAAAAATTAAATAAAAATAAAAATAAATATATATATATATATATATAAAGAAAAACAATTTACATATAATTTAATGTTAAGGAGAAAAAAAAAATATTTATAATGAAAATTAATTTAGTCTCTTTTAATGTTAATTCCATATTACTATATATATTAATTTAATCTATTTTTAATGTTAATACCACATTACTATATAAATATATATTTAATAATTTTTATATTTTATTATTAATATTTTTTTTTTGTTTCAATAAATCGATAAATTGATTTTATTTTTTCACACTATATTTAATTAATAATTATTTATATTTATATTTTCATTTATATATTTATACATATTTTAATTTTTATTATTATTATTTTATAATTTTTATTATAATAATTATACTTTTTATTATTATTATTATTATTATTATTAGTCTTTTTTTTTTTTTTTTTTTTATATTTATTATATTATTAAATTATTTACTTTAAATTAAGACTAAGATTACTACTGACAGTACTGAGGCCATCTATACTGGTATCTGTTTCAACATTATATAAATAGGGTGTATCTTCGGTAATGGCCAACTCCCCATTTTCTGTTAAGTTAGTTAGATTAGCTAAACCTAAGCCGAAACTGCCTAAACCAAGTTTACCGGTAAAGGAACGATTACGTAAATGATTTATGGAATGAGCACGAGATCTTGCGTGGGCACGTGTACCTTTATGTTTATCATCAGAAGAAGAGAATGGCGATTGACTACATTGGGTGACGACGGCATCTTGAATAGGAATAGCCCTTTCTAAATTAATATCTACACCTTGATCTAAAATATTAATATTATTTGGAGAATAAGGAGAAAGAATAGATATTTCACTATCTAGTCCATCATGAGTAATGTCATCAATATCACCATCAATACTATCACTTACTAAATCTTTTTTCATTTGAACTTTAATTTTTTGATATTCTTTATCTATCTGTTTTGAAATTTCTTCCTTATTTAATAATTCTGAAGGAATAACATCAGTTTCATGTTTTCCATCTTGAATGGAAATATTAGAAACTGTAGGGTGATCTTGACCTTGTTCTTGAATTTGATTTTGATTTTGATTTTGATTTTGATTTTGATTTTGATTTTGATTTTGATTTTGATTTTGATTTTGATTTTGATTTTGATTTTGATTTTGATTTTGATTTTGGTCTTGTTCTTGAACTTCATTTAATTCAAAAGCATAAGAATTGGAAGAAGTTTTACTTTTACTGTTCTTTTTCATATCAGTATTTGTTGTTAAGATAGTATCATTTGTAAAAGTTTGACTTTTATTATTAGTAGTTGTGGTAGTAGTAGTAGTAGTAGTAGTAGTAGTAGAATTAAGAACAGCTTCCTTAGATCTTCTTTTACTTTTATTTTTTGTGGCAGGTGGTAATTCAATATAATTAAATATACCAATAAATTTTTCATTTTGATTTAAGTAATGACTGGAGACTATATTATCAGTTGTGGTGGAAATATTTATTGGATCATTAATAGTATGAACTTTTCTTGGATTAGAGGATTGTCGTTGATGATGAGAAACACCTTCTTTGATTGAAAAGGCTTGAACCGGTTTTGGATGAGGATGAGAAAATGAAGAAATATCAACAGAAGAGGTATCATTTATTAATAAATTAGTTGGATCTGTCAATATTTTATTTTCTTCTACTACTTTAATGTCTTTATTCATATCAAGAGCATCAGAATTAGTATTCATTAAAAAGTCTGTACCTATTACTGATTTCACTAATTGTTCATGATCTGATAATCTCTGAACAGCAATAGTATTTTGTATTATAGGTGATGCTATTGGTGTTTTATCATCATTTATTAAATCTCCTTGATTATATTCATTTGATTGATTAATAGAATTATTATTATTATTATTATTATTATTTAAATTTATATTTTTACTATCGACATTTTCATGTTCTTCTATATTATCATTATTATTGCTATTTAATTTTTCATCTGTAATAGTATTATTTTCATTATTAATAATATTACCTATAATACTATTTGTATTATCAATTGGATTAAGAATAGAATCATTCTTTGGTGAATGTGCCATTGGATAATAAAAATTTTCATTTGAGGTGAGTATTGGAATCATATTATCATCATTATTTGGAGATGAGCTTAATTTATTTGTAATAGGTATTGACTCATTATTATTATTATTATTAGTAGTAGTAGTAGTAGCAGTAGTAGTAGTAGTAATAGTAGTATTGTTATTTTTGTTATTATTAAATATAGATTGTTTAAAAAAAGTATCATCCTCAAAATGATCTATTTCCTTTTTAACTGTTGGACCCTTACTTAAAACTTTTATAGTTTTAATAGCCGCGGAAGGATTAGCAATTTGATGGGCAATCACATGATTATCATCCTTTATTTCTAAAGGAACTTTTTTAGAAACAACTTCCTTAACTTCTCTTACCCTATCTAATGGAATAGTCGTAATGGGAGGGGAGGCTAAAGCATTAAAAACATTTGTATTTTTACAAAACTTAATATCATCCAAACTTTGTTCATTGACCGCATTAAATATATTCTTTTTTTTATTAAATAGGGATGGTGAGTCAATAGTAGAGGATGTTCCAACGTTTAAAGTTGAAGATTGAAATACACCATCAGTAGTATTATATTTAATTTTTTTATTATTGATATTGCTAGTATTATTTGTTGTAACCGATAGTATAGGGTTGGTGGATGATTTAATCACATTAACACTATTTATTTTGGGGGACATATGACGAATATCATTTCTACAATGACAATTAGATGAGGAGGAGGTTGGTGAGGAGGATCCATTATTAGTGGAAATAAGCCTTAAATCATTTTTACAATCATCACAAAGTTTACTATTTTTTTTCAAATGAGAAATACTATGAATACTGTGTGAACTATGTGAACTATGTGTACTTTCTACACTTGATCTTTTCTCATCATAATGAATAGAATGATGAATAATACCAGCTAGACCATCACTATCTTTTACTTTATGAGATTGAGAATTAATAGAATTTACTGATTTCTTAGACGAAAGGGTTGGGGAGGACGAGATAAAAGGAGAATGAGTAGTATCTGGGGAAGAAGATACAAGAAGGGGAGAATTAACACTGTTATTTGAACGATTAGAATATGCAGAGTGAACAGAATGAATTGAAAAAGGCGAGGATGATAATTTTTTACTATTATTTATTAAATCTTCTGTATTGAAATTGCCATCAATTACCTCCTTTATAATTTCATTTTCGATCACCTTACGATTTTTGTTAGTAGTAATAAGAGTAACAATAGGTATACCATTTGTAATGACCTCTATATTATTTTGTGGATCAATAATATTTCCATTAATTACTTTTTTTTCTCTAATTGATCCTGGTCTACTATTTTTAATATTACTATCATTATTATTATTATTATTATTACTATTACGAATCTCCGAAATATCAATATATTTATCATCCATTCTATTATGTTCATCAAAAGTCAATTCTTTATTATCGTTACCAAGCTGATCTTCATTTTCTCGTATAACATTTAAAAGACCACCCACTGATTGAGGATGATCTTCAATTTCATTATATGGAGTTGGTATATTATCCTTTGGTAAATCATCAGTATATAAACTATGACCTTTATCATAAAGATGCTCATTTGAAGGGGATAAAGTTAAGGTATGATCGAATTGCATTGCTAATAAACTCGAAGAAGGTATAAAAGAAGTTTCAGTCATTTGACTATGATGATGTTGAAATTCTGTATCATTATGAAAATGACTAATTGGAATGGGTTGAATTGTATTCATATTACCATTTAAAGGATGAAGGGATGTTGAATTAGTTGCTTTATGATTATTTAAAATTGGGTTAAGAGGAGCTCTTGAATAAAATTTCATATTCATTGGATTATTCATATCATTTAAACTATCATCTGAACTATCCGAGTCGTAACTGTTCATACTATCACTACTACTTCGTAGAAGTTTATTATGACGCCTACTATTTTGAAGAAATATTTGATGATTATCACTTTGTAGAGTATTTAAACGATGTTTATTAAAATATTTTTCTTCCTCAGTTTCAAATTCCTTTGGAAGTGGAGAATCAATAAATTTTATATCTTTATCATGTTTTACATTATTTACATTCTCTTGATCATTATTAATTTCATTATTATTAATTTCCTTTTTATTATTATTTACTTTTATTGGAAAAAGAGTTCGTGAAAAACCACTTATTATATTCCAAAGGGTCGATCCATTATTTTTAGAATCTTCTTTTGGAGATAGGTTGTTATCTGAATCATTATCTTTCTCTTCAATATTTGAATTATTATTTATATTTTTGGACTCATCTGAGTCTATTAAAGAAGAATCTTCTGTATGCATATTTAAAAAATATTCTTTGATAATAATAATAATAATAATAATAATAATAATAATAATAATACATTTTAATTGTATATTAGTTTTATTTATATAGAATAGATATTTAATTTATTCAATAATAATAATAATAATAATGAAAATTTAATTAGTTTTAATACTAAATAATTATTTTTATATCAATTTATCTCTATTTTTTCTTAGATACTATTTTAAAAATTGTCATAATTATTGTCTTAATACTAAAAAAGTAATTCTACTTATAATATTATTTAATTATAATAAAATTATATATATGAAATATTATAAAAATTTGTTGTTTGCTACATTCGTATTTACTGAATTCAATTATGAATTAATAGAGTTTTAGTCATATGATATACGTTATTTTAAATTATCTTTTTTATTATATAAATAACCTTATTTATATTTTTTTAAATATATAAAAATATTATACAACTTTATTTTGATATATCAACTACTAATAACTCTTTCAAAAATAAATCCTTTTTTCGGAATATTGTATTGAAAAAAAAAAAAAAATTATACCACCTTTCAAAACTTTATTTTAAAGTTTTATAATAAATATAAAATTTCATTAAAATTTATTTTACTTTTTTTTTAAAAAAAAAAAATTAATTTTAATACTTTCATAAAAAATTTAAAATTTAAAATTAATTTTGAAAACTTTTATTAAAAATAAAATATATTACGTAATTATCTAAAATTATTTTTACAAAGAATTAAATTTCAAATTGACTTAATAGTATAAAAAATAAAAAAAAAATAAAATATAAACTTTAAATTAATACACAACAATATAAAAAAAAAATTGTTATATAAAATTAAAAGTTCATTTTTATTTCTTTTATTTTTCTCTTTTTTTTAATATTATTTTTAAAAATAAAATTAATATGGATTCAAAAATTTATTAATATATTCTTTGTAAAAATTCTATGAATTTTCTTCATTTTTAAAATTCATTCATTGATTAAAAAATTTTTTTTTAAAAAAAAAATAATAATGATACTTCTATTACAATTACGAATATGAATATAAGAAGATATAAATATATTTATAATTAAATGTTACCTTTTATAAATTATTTTATTATTTGTTTTTGATACAATATTAATTTAATTTCTATAATTACAAGTTTAATTTATTGAATTAATATTTTTCTGTTTTATATATTTATTTGTTCAACTATTATAAATGACATATATATAATTTTTTTTTTTTTTTTTACTTTTAGAATGTTTTATTGAAAATTGACATTCCAATACTCTATGATACAAAATAAAAAAAATTGATTTTTAATTCAAAAAAAAAAAAAAAAAAAAAAAATTAATTTATAAATGTTTTTTTTTTTTTGGTTTATACTTTTTATAATATTATATTAAAT
This sequence comes from Neocallimastix lanati (nom. inval.), assembly GCA_016946835.1. Classification (NCBI taxonomy): domain Eukaryota; kingdom Fungi; phylum Neocallimastigomycota; class Neocallimastigomycetes; order Neocallimastigales; family Neocallimastigaceae; genus Neocallimastix; species Neocallimastix lanati (nom. inval.). Next base: position 956,596 of record JACVTC010000004.1, on the reverse strand, counting down.
AAAATTAATATAAATATCAATATATTAAATATATTAAAATATATTATATTATATTATATTTATTATATATTATAGTATTTATTCACCAATATTAACAAATAAAAAAATAGATTAAATATATAAATGTACATAAATATATTATTAATATATTTTGTGAATATATTATAGAATATTATAGGATTTATTCCCTTTGGATTTTTTAAATATATAAAAAAGTTTCATTTAAAAAAAATTACTTATAATTATTGGCCACAATTCATAATATAAGAATTAAATAAATAAATAAATATTAAATAAATAAATGTTAAATAAATATATGAATATTAAATAAATATTAAATATAAAACAAAATAATAAAAAATAAAAAAAAGAATAATCAATAAATAATTGATTTTTTTTTTATATTAATTATGATTATTAATTATTAATTAATAATAATTATACTAAATATTTTTTTTCTTGAATAGTTAATTCTAGTTCTTTACAATGAATTGTACTAATAAGTATATCACTTTTAATTATTTGAAAATCACCATAGGTTGGCGTACTTTATTTATAATAGGCAATGTGACCTACTTTTCTGAATATACAAATGAATTTATTTTTTTGGAAAAAAAAAGCTTCTTTTTCAATCAAAATAATAATAATAATAATAATCAAAAATGAAATCTCATTCAATTTATAAGTGCCAATATTTTTATATATTTTTTATGATATTATAAAAGTAATTTAATTATTATATACTGAATGCTTTTAGTGTAAAATTTTATAGCTGGGTTCTAAACTATTTTTATTCAAAAAAAAAAAAAAACTTTTTAATAATATATTATATAATATATTTGATTTTATTGAGTTGAATTGAATTCTCAACCAATATTTAATTGTTATAATGAATTTTATATATATGATTATATAATATTTATAATATATTATATATGTTAATAAATATTATTAAAAAGAGTATATATGATTTTTTCTTTTCTTTTTTCTTTTTTCTTTTTCTTTTTTTTATGCATTTATTTTTTATTACAGATATATATATAACAGTTAATTATAAATATATACTAAATACATATAAATTTAGTCTGTAAATATATAAAAGAATATATTAAATTCTATGAATTCTAAGGAGAGAATAAAAAAAAAATAATTAAATATAAATATACATATAAATATTAATATAAAATATTTAAAATATAAAATATAAAATATAAAATATAAAATATAAAATATAAAATATAAAATATAAAATAATATTAAATATAAAATATTAATTATTCATAAAATATAAAATATAATAAAATGTATTTTAACAATTATTATTAATAATTCATAAACTATTTAGAATATATTATTAAAAATGTAGTTCAGAATGTATTTTAATATTCAAAAAACATTCATATATTTAAATTTTTTGATTCCATTGTATATATAATCACGTTTTTTAAAGGGTTTAAATTTATAGTACTATTTAAATATTTAAATAAATCAATTTTATATTATATATGTACCTTTATAAATGATATATATATTAATTATATATTATTAATATATTTGTTTCTCAAAAAATAGTTTTTATAAGTTTTAATTATAATGAAAATTATATGTAATTATATTTTAAAAGTAGTTCATAATATATTAATTAATTATATATAATTTAATATTAGTATATTCAAAAAAGAAAATATTTAAAATTAAATATTAAATAAATAAATAATATATAAATAAATAATAAAATAAATAAACAATATAATAAATAAATAAATAATAAATAAATAATAAAAAAATAAACATTTTTTCCTTTAATTTTTTTTCTTTTAAATATTTTTCCATTAATAAAAAATTAATATTCTTTAAAAATTGATTTAAAAATTTAAATATATAAATATTAATTATTAATTTAATAGTTATAATAACTGACCTTTTCTTATATATCATATAAGAAAAGGTCAGTTTATATGGTTTAATACTCCAAAAAAACATATAAATAAATATTTTTTTATTTAAATATTGGTAATATAATTATCAAATAATAAAAACTAATATTACTATCAATTAGTCCATGTTTTATATTTATTTTTATTTTTTTTTAATAATTTTTTTCTTATTAATTATAATACTCTTACTTATAACCTATTTCAAATAGTCTAACCCTTTCATGAAACTATTAAAAACTTTATTTACTTAAAGTCATCTATATTATATATATATTTATTTTTTTAAAACATAGAATACTATAAATAATAATAAATATTATCAATATAATAAAATGGTAAAAATAGAAAAAATAAATATATATTTAATAAATATTGATCTAAATTTTTTAGTTTTTAAATATTTGAAAGTTTATTTTTGCTAATATTTTTATTTTATGATATAATAATTAATAATATAAAATAAATTTAAAAAGTAATTTTTAATTGAACATTAAAAACTATTAAGTTCATATGTAAATTGAAAAGTTAGATATTTTAATCATATAAAAAAACTTAGGTAACTTTAATAATAATAAAATAAATTATAATTATAGACATAAATCATAGTTTTTTTCTTAAATTGACAAATAAATAACTAATAACTAATAACTAATAACTAATAAATAATAAATAATAATTAAATAACTAATAACTAATAACTAATAAATAATAAATAATAATTAAATAAATAATAAATAATAAATAATTAAATAAATAATAAATAATAAATAATAAATAATAAATAATAAATAATAAGTAATAAATAATAAATAATAAATAATAAATAATAAATAATAAATAATAAATAATAAATAATAAATAATAAATAATTAAATAATAAATAATAAATAATAAATAATAAATAATAAATAATAAATAATAAATAATAAATAATAAATAATAAATAATAAATAATAAATAATAAATAATAAATAATAAATAATAAATAATTAATAATAAATAATAAATACTAAATAATTAATAATAAATAATAAATAATAAATAATAAATAATAAATAATAAATAATAAATAATAAATAATAAATAATAAATAATAAATAATAAATAATAAATAATAAATAATAAATAATTGAATAATAAATAATAAATAATTAAATAAATAATAAATAATAAATAAATTATAAATAATAAATAATAAATAATTGAATAAATAATAAATAATAAATAATAAATAATAAATAAATTATAAATAATAAATAATAAATAATTGAATAATAAATAATAAATAATAAATAATAAATAATAAATAATAAATAATAAATAATAAATAATAAATAATAAATAATAAGTAATAAATAATAAATAATAAATAATAAATAATAAATAATAAATAATAAATAATAAATAATAAATAATAAATAATAAATAATAAATAATAAATAATAAATAATAAATAATAAATAATAAATAATAAATAATAAATAATAAATAATAAATAATAAATAATAAATAATAAATAATAAATAATAAATAATAAATGATAAATAATAAATAATAAATAATAAATAATAAATAATAAATAATAAAAAATATATAATTACTTTTTATTTGTGAACTATGTAAATTTAAAATTTTTTGATCCATCTGCCATGGCAAGTACAAATAATACAAATCCTCCCCAAAAATATAAACACATTTCCATAATATACAGGAGATACAATTCTTTGTATGCTTTTGAATGAATAAAATGTTCAATATAGAAAATATATATAATAATATATTACAATATATATTAATTTATATCCAATCTATATATATATAGATTGAATATCAAATTTTGCTATTCTATATTCAACTTGTATAATCCTGAAAATATAAAATACAATAGAATCTTATATAATAAATAATATATTATTTTTATTGGAAATATATATTCTAAATATAAATAATATAATTTTATCTTTTTTCTTTTTTCAATTATAACGTTACATTTTAATCATCAATTTTATATTTAAACTTTAAATTACATAAATATTATTAATAATATTTAATATTTTATATTTAATATTTAATATTTTATATTTTATATTTTATATTTTATATTTAATAATTTTATATTTTATATTTTATATTTTATATTTTATATTTTATATTTTATATTTTATGTTTTATATTTTATATTTTATATTTTATATTTTATATTTTATATTTTATATTTTATATTTTATATTTTATATTTTATATATTTTATATGTTTATATTATATTTTTAATTTTTAATATTTTTTTATATTTTATTTTTAATATTTAATATTTTATATTTTATATTTCTTTTTCTATACTTTAACATAGTAGCTATAAATATTATATATATATATTTATTTTTTTTATAATATTAATAATCTTTTGTTTATTAATTATTAATTATTAATTTTTATTTTATTAATTAATTTTATAATTTTTTTTATTTAATTTTTTTATGTTTTCCGTACCAAAAATTATTTTTTTTTTCAATTTTGTAATTATAAATGAATGTATAAACATAAATAAATAAATTATGTGATGTTGATATTATATAAATTAAAAATTAATTAATTTTATGATTTGTTGAAATGAAGCTAAATTAACTTTTTAATTGGTAATAAAGTGAAAAAAATCTTTTTATTAAATTTTTTTATTTTTTTTAAACATTACTTTTTTCTTTTTAACTGATAATTTCTAAGCTTTATGATTTATTAAATGGAATGATATAAAGAAAAAATAAAATAAAATAAAAATATTGCATTACATTAATGAATAATAAATATATTGCTATTAGTATAGATTATTATATGGAATTATTTCTGAATATAGTTATAACAATTAATTAAAAAAATTAAGAATATTGATTGATTAGTTTAAAAGAAAATAGATATAATTTATATATTTTCTTATTAATATTTTATAGTTTGAACCATTTTAAAAATAATATAATTCAGAAGTATCATTATTTATTCATTATTCACAAATACACACGTACAAAGTATATATTGATATAATAAAAAATATAATTATATATGAAAATTATTTTATTCTATTTTATCATTTTTTAATTTTTTTTTTCTTTTATTTAATATCAATATAGTTTATTCTATTTGGTTATACAATAATAAAATATCAAAAAAATATTCAAAAAAATATTTATAATAATAATTATGCTGAATAATATAAAAAATAATATATATATAATAAAAATCTTTTATTATATAATAATAATTAAAAAAAAGGCTATTTAAAATTTATAAGGAATGAAAAAAAAAATTTTTTTAATATGTATAAAAATAGATAATTCTAATTTATTTTATTGTATTTACCGGATGAAGTGGAAAAAAAAACACTATCTTTATTTAAAATATTTTACATTTATATATATATTTACATTTTATTATTATTATTATTATTCTTTTTTTTTTTTTTTTTTTAATTTTTTTTATTATTTACTAATATTTTTCAATAGTAACAATTATGCCATCATCATCATTATTTATTTATTTGCAATTAAAACAATAATAACATAAACAATATGAATTTTAATGAAAAAAAAATTAAGGTGTTGGTCTTCCAATGTGTTTTAAAATCAAATTGATAGATTTAAAATGATTGTAGGAATAAGGTTACACTAAACGGATCGAAGACTCAATAAGTTTGATCATTAATAGGAGAAAATTTTTTTTTGTAGGAGTCAAAAAAAGGAAAATTTATTCATATTATTTTTATTACTTTTGTATATTAATATTAATAAAATAATGAATATATAAAGAAATCAACGATAAAGAGAGACTTTTTTTTTTCTTTTATTTTTTTACTTATTTATTTAATACTTATTTATGATTTAATAATTAATTGTTTATTATTAATTCTATTAATACATATTTATTATCTAAATAAAATTTGTTATATTTATTAAATTTTTCTTCACATAATTTTTTTTTCATTTAACAAAGTAATTATCCATAAAAAATATATAAATAAATATTATTTCCCCTTAATGGATGATTATCATTCTTAAATATTATTTAATTATGATATAGCTATTGATTAATATATATTTGTACTAATTTTTTAATTTTTATATTTATTTATTATTAATATTAATAATTTATACAATAATAATAATAATAATAATAATAATAATAATAATAATAATAATAATAATAATAATAATGAAATGACTGTAATCTTATAAAATATCAAATAATCAAATAATTTATAATTAAAAAAGATAAATTTATTTTTTTATAAAAAAAAATTTACATTCATCATGTGCGGCTTCTTTTGGTGCATTTTAATTTTTTTTTTTTTTAAATTATTATTAATTCATTCATTTTGTATTCATTTATATTATAAGATAGATTTAATATGAAAAAATAAATAAATAAATAAATAAATAAATAAATAATTTTAAAAAAAATTATTTTTACTATTACCAGAGAAAAAAAAAACAATAAATAATAAATAATAAATAATAAATAATAAATAATAATTAATAAATAATTATGGAATTATGGTAATCACTATACTTTTATAATTGTTATAAAAAACTATTTTTTTTTATTTAAAAAAAAAAAATTAAAATATTTAAAGTCTATTTTTTATCTATAACTCAACATAAAAATAAAATAAAAGCGATATTGATATTAAATGAAAAATATTAAAGGAATAAATTAAAAAAAGAAATTAACAAAGCGAATATACAAATAAAGAGAAAATAAATTTAAATTTTATTTACCTTTTTTTTTTTTTTTTACTACTTTTTTGTAATTTTTTTTTTTGGTTAATGAATAAAAAAAAAATTAAAATTTTAAAAAATTGATCTATTAATAATACTTTAAAAACTTTTTAATTTTTATTTTTTTTTAAATAAAAATAAGTAAGTAAATAAATAAATAAATAAATAAATAAATAAATAAATAAATAAATAAATAAATAAATAAAAAATGTTCATTAATAAATATAGAAAAAAAATTTTTTTTTATATTTATTAATGAACATTTTTATATTATATATATGGTATAAAGATGAAAAATGATTCAGTTAAAAATAAAAATTTTGTGAATTATATATTATTTTTTTATGTCTATAGCTATATATAAAATTAGAATAGGTTAGTATTGAGTAAAAATAAAATAAAATAAAATAAAATAAAATAAAATAAAATAAAATAAAATAAAATAAAATAAAATAAAATAAAATAAAATAAAATAAAATAAAATAAAATAAAATAAAATAAAATAAAATAAAATAAAATAAAATAAAATAAATAGTAGAATATTAATATAAAGTACAGATTGAATAAAATAAAATAAAATAAAATAAAATAAAATAAAATAAAATAAAATAAAATAAAATAAAATAAAATAAAATAAAATAAATAGTAGAATATTAATATAAAGTACAGATTGAATAAAATAAAATAAAATAAAATAAAATAAAATAAAATAAAATAAAATAAAATAAAATAAAATAAAATAAAATAAAATAAAATAAAATAAAATAAAATAAAATAAAATAAAATAAAATAAAATAAAATAAAATAAAATAAATAGTAGAATATTAATATAAAGTACAGATTGAATAAAATAAAATAAAATAAAATAAAATAAAATAAAATAAAATAAAATAAAATAAAATAAAATAAAATAAAATAAAATAAAATAAAATAAAATAAAATAAAATAAAATAAAATAAAATAAAATAAAATAAAATAAAATAAAATAAATAGTAGAATATTAATATAAAGTACAGATTGAATAAAATAAAATAAAATAAAATAAAATAAAATAAAATAAAAATAGAAAAAAGATTATATAACAATAATTTTTTTTTTTTTTTTTTTTTTTTTTAATGTCAAAATACACCAAATTTTTTTTTTATTTTTTTATTTTATTTTATTTTATATATAAATATATATATATTTATTATTATTATATATATATATATATTTTTTTTTTATAAAAAATTTTTTTTTTAATCAATTTTTCGAATAGTATTATTTTTATATATATTATATACATTTTATAAAAGAAAATTTTAATTTCTATTATTTTTTATTTTTTATTTATTTATTATTATTATTTTTTTGTTTCATAGTTATTATTAATTATAATAAAATTAATAATTAATTTATTTATGGATAAATATTAAAATATTATTTTTATTTTTATTTATTTATTATTATTATTATTATTATTATTTTTAATTTTTATTTAAATTTATTTCTATCATGTTTAATAAATAAATAAAAAAAAAAAAAAATTATATATATTTATATATTAATATTATTTATTATATAATTTTTTAATTTTTTAATTTTTTTTTTTTTTTTTTTTTTTTTTTTTTTTTTTTTTTTTTTTTAGTTTTTGTTCTGTTCTGTTTTGTTTTGTTTTGTTTTGTTTTGCTTTTGTTTTTGTTCTGTTCTGTTCTGTTTTGTTTTGTTTTGTTTTGTTTTTATTTTTGTTTTTGTTCTGTTCTGTTTTGTTTTTATAAATTAATTTTTCTTTTATATTTTCTTTCATACTTTATTTTATTTTATTTTTTTTTTTAGCACTTTTTTTTTTTTTTTTATTTTTTTTTTTTTTATTTTTATATATATATATATTTATAATTTTTTAATTTATATTATTTATTTCTTCTTAATTTCTTAGTTGTTCCTCAATCATCAGACGAACATTCTCTGAAAAGGCCATCCAGAGTACTTGATATTGCTGCTTCAATCGGTCATATTGTTCACGTGTCGGTAGAATCAAATCATCCATAGAATTGATATTTTCATAGAATCGTGTGGATTTGGGCGTGGGACATGAAAGTGGTATGGGAAGATTAATATGTCGGTGTCGACTTTTTCGTTTTTTGAATTTCTCAATCTCGGGATGGTCGAATATACGTTGAATTAATTCAGATGTGTTAATAATTTTCATTTTCATTTTTGTTTTTACTTTTGTTGTTGAGGCTGAGGTTGATGAGGCTGTTGTTATCTCTTGATTTTCTTCTAATTCTTCTTCTTCTTCTTCTTCTTCTAAATCTTGTAGGGTAATTTCTTCTATTAGTATGGAAATACCAGATTTTGATTTATTTTTAGAAGTGGAAGTGTCATAACTATTATTATTATTATTATTATTATTATTATTATTATTGGTGTTGTTGTTGTTGTTAGTGCTATTGGTATTGGAATTAGTATTGGTATTTTGGGTATCCTTTGAATGGAAAGTTTTATTTAAGGAGGGTTGAGAATTATTAGAATCTTTTTCTTTTCTATTTTCTTTTATGATATTATCTTCTTGACTTAAAGAATTAGAGGTAACAGAGGAAATACTATCTTTGGAATTGCTTATATTTGTATTTATAGTTTCATTCGTATTTGCATTTGGTTCAGTATTTGTATTGATATTAATATTCATTTTTGAATTGTTTGGAGTAGAATCTACAGAATTGGAAAAAACTCTTCTCATTTGATAAAATTCTGTGGATAGATGATGATGATGAGAAAAGGGAGGAGAAGTAGATGAAGAATAATTCCTATTTGATTCTTGATTTTCATTAAAATCTGTCCTTCCTATTCCAGATTTTTTATTTAATATTTCTGATGAAAAACTGGTTAAATCTACATTTTTATCAACAAAAAGTCCTTCATAATGATATAATTCATCTCGATAACGCATTAAAAGTTCTACTATTTCAATAAGTTTTGGTAATCGAATATTCCTTTCTTTATTTTTAAGATGATCAATAGATGAGGTATCAAAAGTATTATTAGTACGTTTTGGTTTTAAAATCTCTGGACTTTTAAGGTTAATTGGACTAATTATTGTTTGATTGGGAATAGTTGATAATGATATAGAGTTGGTAGTTTTATTACTATTATTATTACTATTACTATTATTGTTATTGTTATTATTATTATTATTACTGCTATTATTAATATTATTATTTGAATTTAAATTTGAATTTTTATTATTATCATCATAGAATCTAGTTCTTCCTGTTTTTATCCAATAACGAAGATCTCCTTCACACATAACATAGAAATAACGACGACGCCATTCACGTAAGGCATTACAAATACGGAGAAGGAACCATAAAGAAAAATTTGGAGATTTAATGAAAACACGATAGAATTCGATGAGAGTACGTTTACACTTTAATGGGAAAATAGGACTAGTATCCATTATAATTTTTAAGAAGGCCTCTCTATTGAAATTTTCTATTTGAGGCGAGAATCGTAAATCTGAAAATTTCATTAGACGAACATTATAGATAACTTCTTTATCAAAATAGTAGTCTAAAGGTTGTAAGAATTTTTCAGAAAGTTCTACAAAATGACGTCTAAGCATATTATTAATGATATCGAGAGAGTAACCCATTAAGGCTGCTTCAGTAATTTTTTTTATCACCAATTTATCCTTATGGAAATAGGATTTATGTTTAGTAATAATTTTTTCAACACATTCAATGTTCGTCTTTCCTGGCGGGGATGGTTGAATTGAGGTGGGCATGGAAGGTTTAGCATCTTCTTCATTTTTTAACAGATTACCAGAAGAAACTGCTGGAGTTAATGAGTTGACTTCATGTAATGTAGAGGAGGAAGAATTAGAGGTAGCAGGGGTTATACTATCACTTGCTTTCGGTGTAGATAATAATGATTCATTACTCTTTTTAAGAGAAAGGGAAGCAAAGAAAGAATTACGCTTGGAATTATTAGTAGTAGTACTATTTACTTGAGATGATCTACCTTCCTCAGTAGTAAACGTAGTAATATCATGACTACTAGAATGCTTTATGGGATTAGTCGATGAACCATTAAGTAAAGATGACCAATTAAATCCTGATACACCACTATTATTATTTTTCTTAGAAGAGGAAGAGGTTGACCCAGTAATAGTATTAGCATTATCTGAATTAACATTGCTAGATGGTTTAAGGGAGGAATTAGAGTTTATATTATTTATACTGGGTTGTAATGAATTTGAAAGAGATGAGGTATTTGAGTTGGTTGAAATAGAAGAAGTGGGAGCCAAATTATTTATACTAGAAGATGAACCCAAATTTGGTATTGGGAAAAGATTTGCAAAGTTTTTAAGGGATGAGGAAGTAGACATTTCTGTTCTAGAAGAAGAAGAGGAAGGTAAAAGTGAAGTCCAAATAGTTGAAACAATACTTTGATTTTCTTTCTTAATAGGTTTACCAACTCCAATAGGTTGTTGGCCTGTTGTATCATTATTAATCATAGAATTACTACAAGGTTTACGCCGTACATAGATCATATTTGGCCAATGATCAAGGGCCTTACTAAATACTGGATTTGTCGTACCAATAATAATATTAGGAAGAGTAGTTTCTCTCTTTATAACATTTTTAAAATCGGAATCTTGAATTGTAAAATAGGGACGAAAATCACCACCATAGGGTACAGGTTTAATTAATTCGATAAGGGCATAAATGGTTTCACTACAACTTCTTGGGGTATCACCTAATACTAAGATGGGTTCACCTAGAATCATCATTTCCCATACTTGCCAAGCATCTCCTATAGATTGACGAAATATTTCATATATTCTTCCCGGACAAACAGGCATTTCTTGATGTATTGTTATTTTTGATGACTTATCTTGTGAACTAATAATTTATTTATTTATTCATTTATTTATTTTTAAATTTTTTTTATTTTTATTTTTTTATTTTTTTTTTAATTAATTAATTATTTATTTATTATTATTATTATAAATAAATAAATAAATAAATACGTATATAAATAAAATATGTAAATAGATAAATATATAATATATATAAGTAAAGAGATAGATAGATAAAGAGATAGATAAAAATAATAATAATAATAATAAAGTAAATATAAAAAAAGTAAATATAAAAAATTGAAATTTAAGTATAAATAAATATTAATAAATATTCCAATATATATCAATTAATTCTATTTTATATAAATAAAAATAAATAAATATATATATATAATAATAATAATAAAAAAAAAAAAAAAACTTACTTCATATTTTGAGAATTTGTATTTGTATTGAAAAATTGAGGGTAATGACTGGCAGGTGCAAACATGATAGGATATATACTTTTAAAGAAAGGGAAAGAAAGTATAATATTAGGAGGTGTTTGTTTTATTGAATTGGATCGAATGAAGAAGTAACGATCATTTAAAATACTTGGTGGATTGGGCCATTTATTGATAAAAGCAATAGCCATCTTAAATATTTTTTGTCGCTTTTGAATTAAGATTTCATCTTCTATACTTTTACCAATTTTTAAAGAACTAAAATAGAGAAAACCTAATTTTTCTACAATTTTCATAAATAATCCTTTGAAAGGATGAGGAGAAAGAAGAACAAATGATTTTTGAAAATAACCTCTTTTATTTGTTGGATCCTTTTGTTGCCTAAAGAAAACATAACCATAGATATAACCATCCATATCAATTTTTAAATCTTTTTGATATTTATTTAAATCATTTAATGATTGTTTGTTGAAACGTTGATCATCCTTTTTCATACGAGTTACTGGTGAAAAATGATGTTGACGATGATATAATTTTTCTGTACTTGGACCAGATTTCATTCTAAAACAAAAAAGAGAATTTCCTTTATGAGATGAAGAGTTAGAATCAGGAAATGCTGAAAAACTAACATTTTTCTTTTCTTCTTCTGTTAAATCCGTAGGTGGATATACATATTCCAATGCTTGACCTACTTCTAAATCAAAGTTTACTATACAAAAACAAAGTATCCATCGATGAAATCCATCTAATTCTTTAATTGTTAAGGCATTATCATCATCATTATTATTATCATTTACAATTGTTAATTGTTTTTGTTTTTCATTATCATTATCATTATCATTATCATTATCATTATCATTATCATTATCATTATCACTATCATTATCATTATCATTATCATTATCACTATCATTATCATTATCACTATCATTATCATTATCATTATCATTATCATTATCATTATCATCATTATCATTATCATTATCATTATTGTCTTCTTTTTTTTCTTTTTCTTCTTTTTCTTCTTTTTTATTTTCTTCTTTTTCTTTTTTCTTTACTTTTTCTTTTTCTTTCATCTTTTCTTCTTCATTTTCTAAATAATTATTATTATTATTCAAAATGAGATAAACAAAATGAATAATTTGTTATAAAATATAATAATTAATAATAATTTTATTTAAAAATAAAATAAATAATATTAAATAAAAAATAAATAAATAAATGATAAAATAAAAAATAAAAAGATAAAAAAAATAAAAAGTACATAAAAGAAACAATTATAAAAAGTAAATATATTATTAATTATAATTAAGGAATTAAAGAATATGAAATACTTTGTATATATATTATTCAAGAAAATAGAATATAACACAATAATATAATATAATCCAATATATATATATATTTTATCATTTTAATTTTTTATTATTTTAATTCTTTTTATTATTTCTTACCTTGTTTATTTTCTTTATTTGAAATTATTTGATTTGATTTCGTATTCGCATTGATTGACATAGATGATGTAAGGATATTATTAGATGTTGTCAGTGAAGTTATTTTATTATTAATTTGATTTATGGATTGTTTTGAAGTTTCTAATGATGATTCTGGAGATTGTGAAGAAGTAAGGGTTGACAAAGAAGCTAAAGAAAATGAAGAGGGTGGACTATCTAAATTATCTAAATTATCTAAATTATCTAAATTATCGTTTTGATGACTCCTAGCTGGTCTTGTCAATTCATTATAAAGAAGTGAGGAATAAGAACTAGTTATTCCTTTCAATTCTTGGGGAATTAAATTATTTTTCCTTAATAATGATGAATTATTATCAATATTTTCATTATTTAATTGATTTATATTATTATTATTATGGCTTGTATTATTATTTTTAATGAGAGTATTATTTTGAATAGTTGAATTATTATTATTAATATTATTTAAGGAAACATTCTTTATTCGATTTTGAAGCTTTTCTCTTTCAAAAGAGGTAATACTTTCAGTTTCATTATTCTGGTTTTCATAAGAACTAATACTTGAATCATTTAAAATTATCCCAATATTAGAATCATTTTGAGGTGAAGGTTGATTTATACCATTATCCTTATTACTATCATTGTTATTTACTGAATTTACAAATTCCACTTCATAACTTGATAAAGAATTGATATCATCATTAAAACTAAATTCATTATCCATACTATTTGTACTATTTTCATTAGAATCATTAATACTATTTAAAGTATATAAATTTCCTGTTGAAAAATTCTTTCCTTTTTGGATTTGAAAAAAATCCGCTTTTAAATTTTCATGTTGTAATATATTATTTGAAATGTTATTTTTGTTAGAGGAATCCATTTTTTTTTATTATTTATTTATTTATTTGTTTTTTAATTGCTGTATATTTAAGTATATATACTCTTGTATAAAAAGAAAAAAATAGAATTTATATAAGTGATTGAATCTTTTTTATATCTTTACTTTTTTTTTTTATTTTATTTTTTCTTTCTATCTTTAGTATAAAATAGTATAAAATTATAAATAAATAAAATAAATTAATATATGATTTTTTCTATTAAAAATAACATATTCTTATAAAGAATAAATGTTTTCCAATAAATGTTATTTATAATTAAAATATAAAAATTTTGATTTTCTATAAAACTGTATTTATACTTTTTTTTATCAAAGATATCTATTGTATTTATTATTATTATTATTTTTCCTATAATAATAGTATTTTATAGGAATAAAATATAATATTACTTATATTTTTATTTTTATTTTTATTTTTTTTTAATTTCTTCTATTTTTATTTTTCTTCTTTAATTTATAAAAGATAAAAAAAATATTGAATAAATTTTGTACTGCTATTGAAAACTTTTAATAGGAAAAATTTTTTGAATTTTACTTTTGTTGCCTTTATTATTTATTCATTTTTTTTTTTTAATACATATAAATATATACTAAAGATATAGATATTATCTTTTATATTTCCAATTTGAAACTTATCTTTAAATAAATATCAATATTTTCTATAGAAAAAAAGATATGTATATACATAATAGATATAATTATTAGTATTTTATTTTACTTATTAATAATTAAATAGTAATATTAAAAGTATTTCTTTGAATGTTGTTAAAATTACGCTTAATAATTAAATATCAAAAA
The DNA here is from genome assembly GCA_016946835.1 of Neocallimastix lanati (nom. inval.). Classification (NCBI taxonomy): domain Eukaryota; kingdom Fungi; phylum Neocallimastigomycota; class Neocallimastigomycetes; order Neocallimastigales; family Neocallimastigaceae; genus Neocallimastix; species Neocallimastix lanati (nom. inval.). Next base: position 941,435 of record JACVTC010000004.1, on the reverse strand, counting down.
AATAAAAATAAAATAATTACAATAAAAAATAATTATGTAAAATAGAAACAGAAAAATATCAGTGTTTATTTATATATATTTTATTATATTATTTTATTATTACAATCATTATTTCAAATTTAAAATTTCATTTATTATCATAAGATGTATTTAACATTACAATTTTATTAATTGAAATACTTATTTATAATTTATTAAATATAACAAAAAAAAAAAAAAAAAATTCTTCCTTCCTAATATTTATATTAAAGAAAAAACTAAATCATTTGTTAATTAATTATAAATAATTAGTTATTTAAATATATAATAATAATAATCAAATCTTCCATATATATAGGGGTTATGTTACATTTCTATAAATTTTCATAACAAATCTTTACCTTATTTTTTTAAAAAAAAAAAAAAAAAAATTGATACTGTTAATATTTTTTGTTTTTTCTTTTAATATTATTATTATTATTTTTTTTTTTTTTTTTTTTTTTTTTTTTTGAAAATTTTTATTTTCTTCTTATTTTTTGTAACTTTTTTTTTTTTTTTTTTTTTTTTAGATTTGTACTTCAATCTTTAATAATTATTAATATATAAAATATAAAATAAAATAAAATAAAGCAGAAAAAAATAAACATAAATTAATTTATTAAAAAATTTAATATATCGAACATTATTTATCTATTGTTTGATTATTAAATAAATAAAATAATTTTAATATTAATTTTTTTTTATTTTGTTTATAATAAACCCTAATTATAAATATTAATAAATCATAAACATAAAACTGTATTATATTGATATTATAATTTTAATATAACTATTTATTTATTAATTATTAATTATTAATTATTATTCATTACTTATTATTTATTATTTATTATTTATTATTTATTATTTATTTATTATTTATTATTTATTATTTATTATTTATTATTTATTATTTATTATTTATTATTTATTATTTATTATTTATTATTTATTATTTATTATTTATTATTTATTATTTACTATTAATTATTAATTATTAATTATTAATTGTTAGTTATTAATTATTTACTGTTAAATATTTATTTAACAGTAAATAATTAATCCATAACAAATAAGTGATACTTTCATGTATGTTTATTTTACAACATAGATTAATAATTAATAATCATACTAACTTTATACTTTTTTTTTATTTAAAGTTTAATCAAAATTTTACTTTGACATCTTTTGTTTTATTGGTTGATTTAACTATTCATTAAAAGAATATTATTTAATAATAAATTAAATTGTAATTCATTACAATTATTTGTTTTTACCAAAAAATAAAAATAAAAATAATAATAAAATAATTATAATAATAATAATAATAATAATAATAATAATAATAAAATACTACTAATTAAATCTTTTTAAATGTTTAAAATCTCAATTTAAAATGAAAAAAATAAAAAATATTTCTATATATAATGTATAATAAATATGAAGTGACCATAAAAAATCATCTATTACAAAATTTATTATTAAGCTTTTTGAAGAATTTATTCATATATAATTTTTCCACAAATATTCCAAGAAATGAATAAAAAATATAAATATTATTATTTTTATTTTAATTTATTATATATTATATATTTTGCATTTTTTTTATAGTATTTAATCATTATCTTTTGTTGATAAATGTTACATTGAAATGGATATTTTCTTTTAATAACTTTTAAAATATATTATATTTATTCAATAAATAATATTTTAGTGAATAATATATATTAAAATTGTATATTATTTTATGATAAATATAATAAAATAATATTTAAAAACTTTACTTATTATTCTATCATAAATATTAATTACATTATGATACATATTCAATTAATTGAAAAATGATAGCTATTTAAAAAATTCTATAATATAATCAATATAAATTACTGGATTAAGTACCTATAATATAATTCCAAATAAATTTTTTTTTATAAAAATAAAAATAAAGAATATAAGTAAAAAAAAAAAAAAAAAAAAAAAAAAATAATAATAATAATAATAATAATAATAATAATAATAATAATAATAATAATAATAATAATAATAATAATAATAATAATATAATTGTAATAATGTTTTATAAAATTATTTTTAATAAACAATTTTGTTAAATTCAAATTTAACTTAATTATTTTTTTTAATCATATAGATTTTTAAATAAAGGTAACAGAATAAAACAAACCTTCCTGAGAGAATTACAAAAAATCAATTTTATTTATAATATTATATTTTGTTCTTTTATAATAAAAATATAATAAAAATAGATATTAAATATTCTGATTTGTGTAATTTTTATATAATTCTTTAAAAAAAGTCATTTAAATTTTTACTTACAAATGATTATAAAAAATGTCAATATATACAATTAATAAATATATATTAACTAAATTTATTTAATATAATAATTTGACGACAATGAAATAATCTCACTAAGTGAATATTATATTGTTATATTGGTTATTACTAATTAAAATATATTATAAAATATAACAATAGGAATTTTATATATTCTTATGTAGTTTAATTTTTTTTTTTTTTAAATGAAATAATTGTATAGTAAATAACTTAATTTTATTGATTGTATATTGATAAATTAAGTGATTAATAAGTAGAAAGAAATAATTAATAATAATTTTTTATTTTAAGATATAATAAATATATTTAACCAGTTTTAGATATTTCAGCTTTTTAACATTTTATTTTTATATATATTTATACTAATAAATAAATAATATATATATGTTGCATTTATTTATTTATTTTAACATATTATTTTTAAATAATATGAAATTAATTTATTCATTGTTGCTTTATAATTTATATTTTTTATATAAAGTATTCAAGAGAATCTTTAAAAACTTGATCATAGGAAGTTACATTTATTTGTTTTACTTTTATTTTTTTTTCTATGTTATCAATACAAAGGTTGTTTTTTTTAAAAAAAAAATAAAAAAAATTAATTCTAATTTTATATTTCATTTATCATTTTTATATTTTTTACTTGTCATATTTTAATAATTTTATTTAATTTTTTTTTCTTCCATGTTCATTCTTTATCATACAATTGAGAGATTCTTAATTTATAAGATTATTCATCTTACTTTTATATTCTTGGAAATATTTTACTATTAAGATATTTTATTTTTTTGTACTACTTTTTTTTTTTTAAAAAAAAAAAAAAAAAAAAAAAAAAAAAAAAAAAAAAAAAAAAGTTTAATTTTGATTTAATACATAATAATTATAATTATTAACAAATAATTATTTATTCAAATATATGTTCATATTTGTGGATACTTTAAATAAACATTATTAATATCAATTATTATAAAATTGCTTGAATTACATAAAATAATTATTTAAAATTAAATATTTAAATACATTAATTGTTTGAATTTTACTTGTATAATATATTATATAAAAATCTATAGTATATATATTATTTTTTAGAATAACAATTTGCTAATTAATCATAAATAAGATATTATTTATAATTTAGATTATGATTCTATAGTATATTCATTATTTTAAAAAAAAAAAAAAAAATCAAATAAAAAATTAGTTATATATTTAAATATAATATTCTATGTATTATTTAATATTTTATAATATTTTCTTCCAAACAAATAAAATAAAATATGATATATATTGTAAGGATGTTATAAAAAATTTCCTTATTATTTTTACATTTATTTATTTTTTCGACTATTATATTTCTAAAGTTTAGTATTTATATATAAAAAGATATATCGAATAAAGTTTAACAAAACATTTTTTGTATATTTGTAACAAAAATAACAAATTACTATTCAATAAGAATTAATAATAATGTAGAGTATAAATTATAATTATTTTTCATTTGAAATATTTTTATACTTTATAATATATATATTTACTTTTTTTTATTTTCTATTTTTTTATTTTAGTAAAATGCTTTTAATTAGTTTTTTTTTTTTTTTTTTTCTTGGAGCTTGGAAGTTAAAAATTTTTTTTATCTATTTTTTCATATCTACAAAAGATTAATTTATTTAGTTTTATTATTTATATTTAAATATATTATTTATTTTTAATTTTTATTATTTATTTTTATTTTTATTATTATTATTAAATATTTTGTGTTACATTTCATTCATTTAAAAAAGTATAAAATATTTAATTTTAAAATTTAATATTTTTGGGATAGCTTAATGATAATAAATAATAAAGTATTTTTTTATTTCAATATGATGATATTTATTAAAAGTTTAAACAATAATTTATTATTAGAAATAAAGTTCAATATTTTTAAATGTATTAATTAATAAATAATTTAAATGTAAATATTTTTATTATTATAAAGTTTATTTTCATAAATAATAAATAAATATTAATAAATATAATCAACTATAAAATATTTATTATTTATTATTTATTATTTATTATTTATTATTTATTATTTATTATTTATTATTTATTATTTATTATTTATTATTTATTATTTATTATTTATTATTTATTATTTATTATTTATTATTTATTATTTATTATTTATTATTTATTATTTATTATTTATTATTTATTATTTATTATTTATTATTTATTATTTATTATTTAATTTATTATTTATTATTTATTATTTATTATTTATTATTTATTATTTATTATTTATTATTTATTATTTATTATTTATTATTTATTATTTATTATTTATTATTTATTAATATTTTTTTCTTATTCAATGATCAGTGATGTATCGTAACACAATACTATGATTCTTTTTTTAGACTTTCTCACATGATTTACATCATTGGTAGGTCACATGAGTGTATTAAGGAACGGAACTTTACATGCCTTATCATTTTGACGTCGACGTTCTACTACCTTAAAAAGGGATTTAAAGTACTAGGTATGGTCCCTAACAGATTACGAAAATCCGGACTGACCATCATACCACCCACCCTACTATCATCGGGAATAACAGAAGCCTTAATTAGTTTTGGAGATGGTATAATTAAGGAAATTGACCATATTATTTACAATTTGGATATAACTTAAGCATCTAGACAGGTTTGTACCGTTTTTCCTAATATATGCCCAAAACTCTAGTCAAAAGAGTCCAAATCACCCACAAATCATTATCATAAAACCCGAAGGGAAAACTGATAAGGTATACTGAAACAAAATGACTAGTAATATATATCAATATATAAAAATGTGGCAATCAAAAATAAAAATAGTTCATAAAAATAAATAAATAAACAAATATTACTTTTAATAATTTTGTGTCGTTTTTTTTTTTTTTTTTTTTAATCACCATTTTATTATAAAAAAAAATAGTTTTCAAATAACAGTTTCATGAACTATGTATATATAAATTATTAATTATTATTATTGTTACTTTTTATATTTTTTCATCTTGTATATTTTATTTAATAAATATAATATATTTATATTTTCTAATATTTAAAAAAAAATGAATGATAAATGATTACAAATAGATATTACAGTCAAGCATTCCTTTCTATATTCAATTTTTATAATCTTATTTAATTTTAATTTTATGAAAAACGTAGGCATTTCAACAAAAGCATATTAATATTAATACTATTATATAAAAAAAATTATTTTTATGATATTTTATATATATATGTATTTATTTTAAAATTTTATTTAAATAAAATTAATTATTTCTATATTAGATGTTCAGTTAATGTTAGATAAGATTAAATAATCATAAAAAAAAAAGCTTTCTCATTTAAATTATGTTATTCTTTATTTTAGAAATAAATTCTTTATTAAATATTATTATTTATTATCTAAATATAATATATATTATTATTTTGCCTTTTTATAAAAATAAAATTTATTTTTTAAACAATATATTATATTTTTTTTTTCTAGCATAAATGGTTATTACATATGTAGCTTAATTCCATTTTATTTAGTTTTCCAGTTGTTATATTTTAATTTTATTATTATTTATTATTATTATTATTATTATTATTATTTATAAGTATTATTTATAAGTAATATTATTTGTAAATATTATTATTATTGTTTATTTTATTTATTGTTTTATATTTTTATTTTATTATTATTTATTATTATTATCATTTCTATTATTAATTAAAATTTATAAAGTATAATACATATAATATTAAAACAATATACAATGTATATTCACTAAATATTAAAATAATACATTGACATTAATCATTATTATATATTATAACTACATTAAATTTTAATTTAAAAGTCACTAAAAATATTTCAAAATATCAATTTTAGTAATAAAATTTTTAATTTGTATTTTTTATATTTCAATATTTTGTAATATATAAATTTAATTAAACTTAATATATTGAAATAAATATATTTTATTAATAGATAATATATTGTATATATATAATATTTATACAATTCAATTTATTTTAAATATTTAAACAAATAATATCTTAGGTAAAAATAGTTAAAATACATTAGTTTAATATATTATATTTTATATTGTAATATATTAAATATTAACCTAATTATATAAAAAATTTCAAGAGTTTTCAAAAAAAAAAAAAATAATTTTATTTATTCTTTTTTTAATTATTAATAATAAATAATAAATAAGTAATAAATAATAAATAATAAATAATAAATAATAAATAAGTAATAAGTAATAAATAATAAATAATAAATAATAAATAATAATGAATAATAATAATGAATAATAATAATGAATAATAATAATGAATAATAAAAATTATTACCAATAATGAATAAAAATAATGAATGATTAAAAATAATAATGAATAATGATTAAAAATAATAATGAATAATAATAATGAATAATAAAAATTATTACCAATAATGAATAAAAATAATGAATAATGAATAAAAATAATAATAAATAATAATAATAATAATAATAATAATAAATAATAATAATAAATAATAATAATAAATAATAATAATAATTCTATTTCATATTTAATAGTTTACTATCTTATATCTCATATCAAATATTTAATGTTATTTTATAGCTTAAATTCAAAATACAAAAAAAAATAATAATAAATAAAATAAATTAAAATCACATATAAATATATTTAATAATTTCTTTTACAATTAATTTATAATTTTAACTATGATTTTATATTTCGGATTAATCTTTTTGCATAATGAAGAACTTATTCTATTCTCTTTTTTTCTTTTTATTCTAAACAATATTCTTAATGAAATTTTTTTGTATTTGAATGCTTTAATATTTTCATTTATTTATTTATTTATTTATTTATTTATTTATTTATTTATTTATTTATTTATTTATTTATTTATTTATTTATTTATTTATTTATTTATTTATTATATTATTTTATTATTATATTATTTTATATATTATTAATATATAATTTAAATAATAAAAATAAAAACAATACTTAATATTAGTTTATTAAATATTATTAATGTTAAATAAAAAATTTATTAATTTTATATTTTTTTTTAATATTTTTATTATTAAATATTTATTAAAAATACATTGGATAAAAAAAATTCGGTTTTTTATAAAATTTTTTCCTTTTTTTTTTTTTTTTTTTTTCAAAAAAAATTTTTTTACAAAAAATATATAAATATATTAATATTTAGAAGTAATCCTTATTAAATATTCAAAATATTCACAATAGTATAAATCTTTTACAATAATAAACATATAAAAAAATTAGTTTCATAAAGGAAAGAATTATTGTAAAAGATTTATATATATTATAAAAATTCATATCATTTCTTAAAATAAGAAAGTCTTAATATACATAATATTGGAAGAATAAATATATTTATATAAAAAAAAAAAGAATAAAGTACTAAAAACAAAAATAAAAAGTAAATATTTTTATGCTTATTTTTATAATTGTATTTATATTTATATAATTTTAAAATAAAATAAAAAAAAAAAAAAATTCTATATATTTAATACCTTTAAAAAATATTATATATAATGGTATTATATATAATAAATGGTTTCAATCATTTATATAAATGAGCAATAAAAAAGAAAAATACTATATATTTTATATAATATAAATTGATATTATTATGTTATAATTTAATTTATATATTATTACTAATAAATTAATGTCTTTTTAATCTAAAAATTGTTCAATAACAAAAATAATAAAGTCAAATATACACATATAAAAATAAAGTAATAGTAATAGCACGAATAAAGTAATAAATTTTAATAATAAAAAATAATCAGTAAGTATTTCAATAATTAAATATTTTTTTATTATTAATAATTTATAACAAAAATTCAAAATTAACGAAATCATATATTATTATTAATAAATAAACATAGGAATAATAATAAAAAAAAAAAAAATTGAAAAAAAAAGTTCCAATTCATAATTTTCTTTTTTAAGGAATTATTTATAAAAATTAAAATTTAAAAGAAACCATATATCAAGTTAAAATAACAATAAAAATAAATTAGAGCAATAAGAAATATAAGAAATATAAGAAAAATTTATGCATTAACAACTAAAATAAAATATAATATAATACTATGATATAATATCATTTAAAATATATAAATCTAAAGAATAATAATTTTTTTAAGACTATCTTTTACTAAATCATACAAGTTCCAATCATTATAAAAAAATCGACCTTTTTTTTCTATTTTGAAATTCAAAATAAATAATTAATTAATATATATATATATTTTTTGTAGAATCAAAACAAAATTATTTACTTATTTATTTTTTAGTAATTTAATATAATATTTATTATTTATTTTCAATAAAAAGTAATTTTTAATTTAATTAAATAGAAATAATTTAATACACCTAATACATATTTAATATATATCAAACAATAAAAAAAAAGTCAAAAAATTAAATTTTGAAATACTAAACAATACTTAATGTCTTATTAAAATATTAAATAAATTTATCAGTATATTCAACAACACAATAAACATTAATATTAATAATATAAAGCAATAATTTTATTTTAATTAATTAATACAAAATGTTGGCAGATAATGATTATCCGTCAAATTCCATAGTAGAAATGAATAGTGAAAATGAAAATAGTAACAAGGATAAAAAGCGAAATTCTCGTACAATTTTTGGTTCATATCAATTATTACGTACTATAGGTGAAGGTGAATTTGGAAAAGTCAAACTTGGTATTAAACTAAATACTCAATCGGCTGTAAGTTTATACAATTTTTTTTAAAAAGTGGCTTTGTATAATCAATATTTATTTTTTACTTAATTTTTTTTTTAAAAAAAAATATTATAATTATTACTTTATATATATAATAAAGGTTGCTATTAAACTTATTAAGAAAAAAAGTGTATATAATCAAAACAAATTAACTAAACTTTGTCAGGAAATTAGTATATTAGAGGTATTTACGTAATTTTATTATATTAGAATGTATGATTGTATTTTATATATTTTAAATTATTAAATTTTTATTTTTTTTTTCTTTTTAAATCTTTTTCTATTAATTTTAATAATAATAAAAAAAAATAGAAAGTAAATCATCCTTATATTATTAAAACATATGAAGTTATTGAAAACAATGATTATATTGGTATTATTATGGAATATGCTTCTGGTGGTGAACTTTTTGAATATATTCTTGCACACCGCTATTTAGAGGAATACGAAGCTAAAAGATTTTTTGCTCAACTTCTTAGTGGTATAAATTATCTTCATAAAAATCATTTAGTACATCGTGATTTAAAATTGGTAAACAAATAATAAAAAATATTATTTTTATAATAAAACTATTTATAAAGTATTTTTTTTAAAAAAAAAAAAAAAAAAAAAAAAAAAAAAAAAAAAAAAAAAAAAAAAAAAAAACTAATAATTATTATTAAATGAATAAGTAATTAATTAATTTTATTATTTTAATTAAAATTATTATTCTTATTAATATTATTATAGGAAAATTTATTATTAGATAGTATTCATAATATTGTTATAACTGATTTTGGTTTTGCAACTATATCTCATTCAGATGAGAATAAATTATTAACAACATCATGTGGTAGTCCATGTTACGCTGCACCAGAATTAGTTGTTAATGATGTAAATATTCTATTTTTTTCTTCTTTTATTTTTTTTTTTATTAATTATTTATTATTTTAATATCAATAATTATATATCGTATATATGGATATGTAAAGTTTTTTATATCATATAAGTAAAAAAAAAAACAAATAATAGTAATGATATATAATAATAATAATAATAATAATTTTATATATAAATAGGGATATGTAGGAGAAAGTGCTGATATATGGAGTTGTGGTGTTATTCTTTATGCTATGATTTGTGGTTATTTACCATTTGATGATGATCCAGAAAATCCAGATGGTGAGAATATTCACTTACTTTATAAATATATTCTAGAAACAGAAGTTACTTTTCCAGACTATGTAAGTGAAGAGGCTAAAGATCTGTTACGTGGTATTTTAAATCCTGATCCTGAACTTCGTTTTACTATGGAACAAATTATAAATCATCCATGGATAAGAGAATTTAAAGAATTTATTTTAATAGAATATGATGAAAATAATGAAGCTATCATACCAACATATGATGAAATGCCTAACGAAATGAAACAAATGAATAATAATAATCAAAATAATATTAAAACATTGGCATCTCAAGTATTTTCATCTACTTCTTCAATTACCCAGCATGAACTTAATAATAGTAGTAGCTCAATGAATGTAGATAATTCTGTTCCAGATATAAATACAAGTCATTCGTATGATGAAGATGATGAAGAATCTTACGATGATGACGATGATGATGACGATGATGATGACGATGATGAAATTGATAATGAAGAGGATGAAGATAATATTATTGGTGAAACTGAAACCGAAGGTAGTATAGAATCCGAAGAGGAGGATGAAGATGAAGATGAAGAAGATGAGGAAGATGAAGAAGATGAAGATAGATCTAGAAAAGAAGAATCTGAAGAAAATTATTTCATTGATTCCAAAAATAATATTTTACCAGATGTCTCTACTATTGATTCCGATCAATATATTGATTTTATTAAACAAAGCGATTGTGATACTACTACATCCAATATTGTCAATAGTGAAACTTCCGAATCAATTATTCGTCCAAATATCTTTAAAAAAGATAGTTATTATACTGCACAAAGTATAGATTTAAATCAAAGTATCATTACCACTAATAATACAGAAACTGATGATGATGAAGAATTAAATCTTCCAACCAATATCTCTATTCCAATGAATACCAAACCTAACCTTAATGATACTATAACGATACCAGATTCAATTTCTAATTGTCATACAGATTATTCTGAAGTTTATGCTAATCATTTAGATGTCCAACCAAATAAACAAACTTCTTTAAGTGAAAATGACGAAGATAATTATTTAGAGGAATCTAATAAAACTATTACTGATTTAAAAAAGATTACTGAAGAAAGAGTAAATCAAAATCAAAAACTAGATACTATATTATCAAACAGTATTGATCAAAGCGTTTCTCCAATTTATTCAAGTATTTTAGAAAATTCTATTGAAGAAATTTCATTATCTGTAAATAATCAATCGAATACCTTAGTAGCAAAACCAAAACCAAAGCCAAGAAATAGTTCACTTCCAATTAATAGTAATTTATTAATGTCTAAAATTGAAAATTTAAATAAAATTGATGATAAGGAATCATCTCAAACAGTTGTTGAAGTACCAAAAACAAAATCAACAGAAAATCCCGAAAATACCTCTACAATAATTGATAATGAAGAAAAAGAAAAAGAAGAAGAAGAAAAGGAAAAGAAAGAAGAAGAAGAAAAGAAAGAGAAAAAAGACAACACAAGTGAAATTCAATGTCTTTCAAAATTAGAAAATCTTTCTTTAAATACCAATAAAGACTTTTCTGTATTAAAGGATGATAGTAAGAGTATTAGATCTGATAGAAAAAGTATAAGATCTAAAACTGATATTAGTCATATGAACTTAGAAAATATTAAGCTATCTCGTTCAAATATTTCATTATCTTCTAGAAAAAGATTATCAATATGTACTACATCTTCGATAAATACTTATACGAGTACTCCATTTTATACACCAAGTTCTGGAAAGAAGTTATCATCAGTTAATCTTAGTCTTAATGATATTTCAATGGATAGTCTTCATCCAAAAGTAGGACATACTTCACTAATAATTACACCTATTAATTCCTCTTCCTTTGAAATGAAAAGATATTCATTAAATCCTTATAAACAAAGTCATCAAAGTACTTCTATGATTAGTACCCGTTCTAATAATACTTCCAAAAAATCTACAATTATTCAACATTCATTTTATGAAAATAGTAAACTTAATTTAGTAGAAAATTATATGGATATAGGACCAAGTTCAAATCTACCTATTAAAAAGGAAAACCAAGATCCAATAATGATATTAGATGAATTAAAAGAGGATAAAGAATTATTTAAAAATAAACCATTAAATGAATCAATCGATCATCAATTAGATACGAATAAAGATAGTAATAATCATAGTAATACTCATACAATAGAATCCAATTCTTATTTAAATAATTTACAATCAAAAAACACAGAAATAATTACTGAAATGATCTCTAATGAAATTATCACAACTGAATCAAAAGTAAGAATAGAAGAAACTGCCTTATTAGAATCAAAAAAACCATCAACACCTAAAAAGGTAAAACCAATAGAAAGAGAACTTTTATCACCAAAGAATCCATATATTAAATATTTCAAAGGTATAATTGATTCTAAAGCACTTACAGTAACACCTCCATTTGTTACCTTTTTGGAAATGCAAAAGACTTTAATCGACATGGATATTGATTATCGTGTATTAAATAATTGTTTCAAAATTCGTTGTCAAAAAGTCTTTAATACTATTGCTTCACCAGAAGATTTAGAAGCTTTAGGTAAAGCCTCACCATTGACATCACCACTTCATTCCCCAGCTTCTACACCTATACCTTATTCTCCTTCACTTACATCTTTACCTTCACATCTTAACGATAAAGCTGGAGGAATAATGAATAAAAGTAAAAAATCTATTATGAGTGATGTAGTCACTACTTCTAGTCCAAAAATAAAATCAAAAGATAAAGAAAATGAAAATGAAAATGATGACAATAAAATTTCAAAATGTTACAGTTTCCATTCCCAAGGATCAAGAAAATTTAAATCATTAATGAATTCTATTATTGATTGTGCTAAACCTTCATTACCTACACCTTCACATTCATCAACTTCAAATAATCGTCATCATATTGGTACAGAAATACGTCAAAAGCGTATATTTAATCTTATTAAACGTAAAAAGAATCAATCCCTTGTTGTATTTACTATGGAAATTCGTCGTGTTAAAAATCGTGATGAACTTTATGTTATAAAATTCAAACGTCAAAAGGGTGATGTTTGGCTTTACAAAGATCTTTATCAACAAATTCTATCGAGATTACCTTTAAGAACTTAGAATAAATAATAATAATAATAATAATAAATTATAATAGAAAAAAAATAAAAATAAATAAAACTAATACAAAGAAAAAATAAAATAAAATAAAAAATTATAGTATTTAATAAATAAAATTAATTAGAAAAATAAATAAAAATTAAAAAAAAAAAAAAAAAAAAAAAAAATAGAAATAGAAAAAAAATATAATTTTCTAAATTGTTACTATATTTTTTATAATAATTTGTTGTACTTTAAAAAAAATAAAAAAATTCAAACATTGCTAGAGTAATGTTTGGAAATTTCAAAAAGATCTTTGACAAAAAAAAAAAAAAAAAAAAAAAAAAAAAAAAAAAAAACTATCGAAATATTACCCCTTAAGAAATTAAAAATTACTAAAAAAAAAAAAAAAAATAATAATTACTAATATTTATATATATATATATATATATATATTTTTTTTTTTTTTTTTTTAATAATCAATAAATTTAATTTAATTTAAAAATAAATAGCCATTATCATTATAATTAAAATAATTTCTTAATATATGTTGTTTTATTTCTTTTATTTTTTTTTTTTTTATGCTACCATATTTTTTTGCTTTCTGTTATTTATTTTTAAAAATATATTTATATATATTATGTGGAGTGAGTTTTTTTTTTTTTTTACAGTCTCAATTATTGCTAACTTTAAACTTTATTATTTAAATTAAAAAAAAAATATATATATATATATATATATTATTTGTTCAATTTGAACATAATAATATTTAGAATAGTAATGTGAAATAAAAAGTAATATTTAAAATTAAAGTATATAAATAAACTCTAGAAAATAGTTTATAGGCAACGAACACTCACCTCCAGATTATAAGATTTCTGTTTTAAAAAGGAAATTCTTATTCAGGATTAGGATTTGAATTAACTATCAATCTGAAAGAAATTATAGTCTTCTCCTTCAGAGGCATTAGACCTGCTAGCCTGTCTTAAATGCATTTTTTCAGCGTTAACGCTCCTTGGTTAGTTTGGCTTATACCGCCGGTATAGCAACCCTTTTCGAGTACTAACCCTAGAACCGAAGATCGCACCAAGAATGGCATTTTAGAATAATCACCAGAAATAATTCTTAAACATCCCATTCCTTTTTTTTTTTTTTATAATTTAAATCAATAATGTCTTCATCTCTTCCACCATGAAGTTAAGTTTTATAATTGGTACCACGTTACATGTATATTTACACACTCATTATTCAGAAAATTACTTTAAATCAATAATGTCTTCATCTCTTCCACCATGAAGTTAAGTTTTATAATTGGTACCACGTTACATGTATATTTACACACTCATTATTCAGAAAATTACTTAACACGATTTTCACCAATTGAACTATTCACCTCATTATTGGTAACAATATTATTATTTTCACCATCACTAATATTAACATTCCTATTTTTCACTGCCAATACGATTACTGTTATTAATAACACTATTCCTATTGTTAATTATTATGAATATTATATACTTCGTTACTACCATCAGAATTTGCACTTTTCATATCTGTGAAAACAGTGTTTACATTACTTTTTGATATTGGACAATATTTAGAATTATAAAAAATTTTTCATAAAGATATGGATAGATAGATAGATACTTATTATTATTATTATTATTATTATTATTATTATTATTATTATTATTATTATTATTATTATTATTATTATTATTATTATTATTATTATTATTATTATTATTATTATTATTATTATTATTATTATTATTATTATTATTATTATTATTATTATTATTATTATTATTATATCTATTTTATACATAATATATATATTTTTTTATTTTACAAAAATTTATATCTAATATCTATCTGTCTATCCTATTATTATCCTTTTATTTAAATTTTTTTTTCTCTTTTTTTACTAATATTTCATTACCATTACCACCACCTTATTTCATTTTTAATCTTTTTTTTTTTAATAAAAACTCTCTTTGCTTCTTTTTTTTTTATTTTTTTTTTCTTTTTTATTTTTTTTTTTTTTATTTTTTTCTTTATTTTTTTTTTTTTTTTTCTTTTTTTTAAAAAAAAAAATAAAATAAAATAATAAACGATATGAGCCAATTCTATTATAATTATAAAATATATGCAATAATTTTATGAAAAATTATTAATAAAACTTTCATATAAATTTATATATATATAAATAAATAAGTATATCTTTAATAAAAAAATTTATTAAATTATTTTTTAAATTATTTTTTTTATATATATAATTTATTAGCTATAATATTGATTAATTTTAAAAAATAAATGTACTTAATTACTATGAATTAAAATAAAAGAATTACATTTAAAATTAATTTTGTTTATATATATTAAAATAAATATTATTAAAAAATATTATTTATTAATTTAATAATCAAAAAATTATTTCTCTTTTATTTTTTATTTCTTTTTTTTTTTTTTTTAATTTTTTGTTATATAAATATTTAAACTTAATTAAATAATTAAAATAGTTTATTTTGCCTTTAAATTGCTTATGCGTTCACTAAAATTAAAATAAAATTAAATAATAATTTAAATTAAAATAATTGTTAATAATCAATAATAAAATATATATATAAATAATTATGAAATTAATACATGTATAAGCAAATACAAAACACTTAATATTTAATATTAAAATTATTTTTAATATAACTTACTGTAAGAATTAGTATCAATAGTTTCTGGTAATTCAGTAATGTTAACTTCAAAACGTTCTTGGACTTGATTTAAGATTTTCAAGTCTTCATTTGATGAAACAAATGTTATAGCTAAACCTTTAGTACCAAAACGACCAGCACGACCAACCTATTATATAAAATATATTAATTCATTATTAATTTTCCAATATTAATTTATTCATTTTAAAATACTTTTAACATAGTAAATGATTATTAATTAACTTACTCTATGTAAGTAACTATCAGCACTATCTGGCATATCATAATTTATAACAATATTAACACCTTCAATATCAATACCACGACCGAAAATATCTGTAGCTACCATTAAACGCTTTTCATAATTCTTGAAAAGCTTATATCTATTTATTCTGTATAATTATTTAATACAATTTAAATGTAATTAATATTTTTTATTATTTAAACTTTATTTATTTTAAAATTACGTAAAGTTTATATATTAAAATATTTACCTTTCTTCTTGTGGCATTTGTGAATGAATACAAATTGATGGGAAACCACATTCATCTAATAATTTATTTAATTCTTTAGCTCTTTGAACAGATCTGACAAAAATACATACTTGATTGAAATCAAGTGCATCTAATAAATCACTTAATTTTCTGTTCTTTTCATTTTCTTGTAATTTAATATAGTGTTGTTGAAGCCCATGTAAAGTAAGTTTAGTTTCATTATCAACAAATATTTCCAATGGCTAATTTTATATTTTATAAAAAAAAAAAAAATTAACAAAAATTCATTATAAATACATTATTAAATTTATTTTAACTTACATTATGCATGAACTTCTTACAAATTGGTCTAATTTCTTTACTTAATGTAGCAGTAAACATCATAACTTGCTTTTGGTGTTTTGTATTCTTGAAAATTTCTTGAACATCTCTTCTCATATCTTTTTTTATATATACATGAATATGGGATAAAATTAATTTTTCTTTTTCACATTTAGACTTATCGTTTAGACTTTTAACTTATCATTTACTAAAGTAGTTATTTACCTAATTGTTCAAGCATTTTATCACATTCATCTAATACAAAATGCTTAACATTACGGAGGTTAAGGGCTTTATCTCTAATTAAACCTAAAACTCTACCTGGAGTACCAACAATAATTTGTGGTTTTTCATTCTTAATTTCATTAATATTATCCTTAATTGGAACACCACCGAATAACATTGTAGTTTTAACATCAGGCATAAATTTAGAGAAACGAACATATTCATTTCTAATTTGATATGCTAATTCTCTAGTGTGACAAAGGACAATAACAGAAATATCACCATTTGATGGTTCTAATTGATGAAGAGTTGCTAAAACAAAAACTGCAGTTTTACCCATACCACTCTTAGCTTGACAAAGAACATCAGTACCAAGAATAGCTTGTGGAATACATTCTTGTTGAACTATATATTTTTATAAATATAGTAATTTATATATATATATAATAAATGATGATGTATTAATATTTATCTTCTAATAGTTTTTTTTATGATATTCAATTCTTATTATATATATTCATTTGATCAAAAAGATTATTAAATAAAATAAATATCTAGTGAAAATTAATTTTAAAATTTTAACACTAAATCATTTTACTTATAAATAAAAATCTTACCTTCTGATGGATGTTCAAAACCACAATCAACTATAGCTCTTGAAAGTTCTGGTTTTAACATAAAATCTTTAAAACCAGTAGCATGAATACCAACATATGAACCCTTCTTAACTTCTTTAGCTTCAGAGGTAGCATCAGCTACTTCATTTACAACTTCATTTGTTGTGTTTTCAACTGGGACGGTTTCTTCATCTTCATCATAATCAATAAGATCATCAGCGTGATCGGCCATTTTTTCTATTTAATGTACTATGAATAATTTTAGATGACATAAATATTTGTTAATCAATTAACAATGAATATAAATATGTATAAAAAATAATGAATTTATAAATAAAAAAGAACATGATATTGAATAATTTGAATATCCTAATTTATTAATTATTGATCCATTTTATTATCCTGAAAAAAAAAAGGTTTAAATGTATTTTGTTTTTTTTTTTTTTAATAAAATAAATTGGTATATTCATATTATTTCAATTATTTCATTTGTTTCTTTTTAATCCTTAATATATATTGATGTGCTTTTTTATTCTTAAAGTGATATTTACTTAATTATATAAAATGTTTAAATAGGTACTGATTATTTATTTGAATATATAAAGTAAATTTTTAAAACACTTTATTATATATATTTTTTTTTTGTTACAAAAAAAAAAAAAAAATTAATACTAAAAAAAAATAATAATAAATAAAAAGAAAAAAAAATAATGGAAAAAGAAAAAAAAAAGCAATAAAATTGATAGGTATAAAATATTTTTATATAAAATATATAATAGATTAACCCTATACTAAATTATTTATTTATTATTTAATATATTATTTATTTATTTTTATTTAATTTATTTATTTAATTTATTTATTTATATAGTTACATTGAATTTATTATATATTATTAAATTATTTATAATTATATATAATATATTTTTAATATATCATTTTAAATTATACAAATATTTTATATACTGAATAATATAAATCCAAACAAAAAAAATTTTTTTTTTAATATTTATTTATTAAATAATTAATATTAATGGATTTATATATATTTTATATTTAAATTATTATAATATATAGGATTTATATTTAATTAATATAATGAATATAATGAACTTAAAATAAAAGATTTAATTAAAAAAAAAAAAAAAATACTATTCTTTATTCTTTTAACTGATCAGAATTATTCACATATAACAATGTACAATATTTTTAAATAAATAGATTTAAATCTATACTTTAAATTATATATATAGTATAATTTTATTTGAATTATTTTTTATTTTTAAATAATTAATACATAGTAAAACAAATTGGAAATTGTATACATTATTAAATACAATAAAAAATTGTTTTATAATCTAACCTTTACAATGAGAAGGGTTAATTGACTAATGAAAATTTAAATAACTATTAAATTAAATATATTTTTCATATATAATTTTCAGATATTTAAAATATATTTATTTAATAAATATATATAAAATTGTATCTAATATTTATTAATAATATGAATTTAAGTTTTTTTTTTAATGTTTTTTTTAATAAAATATAATATATAATTTATATCAAAAAAATGTCAAAATTATCAATCTTTTTAGTAGATTAAAAAAATATATTATATTAATAATTATTTAATTTTACAATAGAAAAAACATATACTTTTATTATATTTCTATTTCTAAATGCATTAAGTAAAATAATAAATAAGTTATATTTTTAAATATTAAAATTTGATAAATTATATTTTATTAAAGAATATGTTAATGAAAATTTATGTAATATATGAATTTGTGAAATAAAAAATTATACTTAATTTTATATTAATATTTTTTATATTATAATAAAATTTACAAATGAAAATTTTATTTATTATGAATTGTAGGAAATATTTGAAATAAAATAGAAATTTGTTCATCAAAAAGGGAACTTTCAAATTAAAAAAAATATTTTGTTATTTAAAATTGAGTCCGCATTTTCAATGTTTAAATAAATAAATAGATTAAAATTAAAAATAATGGATTAATTATAAATTATAGTATATTATATAAATATTTTATTAAAATTTAATAAAAATAATATTTTAGAAATATAATTAATAACCTAAAAAAAAAAAAAAAAAAAAAATGTAATATTATTATTATTATTGTTATTTTGAATTTATAGAAAAATTGTAAATATATATCTTTCTTTTTTTTTAAGTAAAATAAATAATATATTAATTAAGAAAATATAATAATTAAAATCATTATATTACATATTTATTATTAATAGAAAGTAAATATTTAATCTTTAGTAAAAAATACAAATAAATATATTATTATTTATTAAGTTTTATTATTTTTATATGAAAAAATATAATAAATTGTACTTTTTTTTTTTTTATTTTATTTTATATAAAAAATGTTTCTTATTATATGATTTTATAATTTATAATTATTTATTTATATTATATTCCAATATTTTTTAATGTTTGGAATAGATCATCCATTTCATTCTTAAATATTTTTTAATTTTTAAATTATAAAATTATTATTATGGAGAATAGAAAAAAAAAAATGTTAAAATTTAAAAAAAAAATTTTTTTTAAATAGCTACTTTATATTTAGAACAATTTCTTTTGCTTATGTTCTTATGTATTTTTATAAATAGTTTTGTTAAGATAGGTTTATTATTATTAAAAAAAAATAATGAAATTATTACAAAAAAAAAAAAAAAAAAAAAAAAAAAAAAAACAGAAAAAAAAACAAATAAGCACCGAGGTTTTCTATTCTGGGGTATCATGTAACCACAGTGGTATCCAAAAGTCTTTCCCTCGGTTACTATTCAAGTGTTAAAGGTGATGGATTATAGATTACGAATCCATATGAATTAAGTGTTTTCTGTGGCAAAAATTTTTGCAATCTTCTAATGCCACTAGAATTTATTCTAATTATGTTAATGGTAGGATTTTTTCAATAGTTATCTTGGAGATACTTTTTTATAGAAGTACTGATACTGAAGTAATTTTTATTAAAATGAATATTGGTCTTCTATAAATCGAAACTGGTTTTGCTAAAAAATATTTAAAGGTATTGCTAGTTATGAGGGTGATATCTTACTTGTCGCTAATAGAAGTAGCCTATTCTATACGAAAGAAGGAGGTGAGATATTTACACAAGTTAATGATATAGAAATTATTAATACTATTAATTTTAGTAAAGTTGTATATGAAGATGATAGCCGAGTTCTTTACATTATAAATAAAATTGGAAATATTAATGGTATTTTCTGTTCAGATGATAAGGAAGAAAACGGTATTATTGAATTTTAGATTACAGATGATTCATACATTTATAGTTGTGTTTCTGTATTTACTAATGGTTATGATATTGTCTATGAGAGTATTGATAGTTATAATATGTAGTAGTAAAAAGGAAAGTAATAGGAATGAGCAGTAATGAGAAAATTATCAGTGTTATTGATGATATATGTTGGTCGAAATCATTAAACTATTCATGTTGTACTGTTGTTGTGGGAGACTGAAATAATAGTTAGGGGGTAAACAATGAATGATGTGGTATTCCAAAAAAAATGTAGATTTTTAAAGCTTTAATAGTACTTCGAAGGAATGTATTAGTTCTTAAGATTATCCATATTGTTCCTACCAGTGCGTATTTATCTATACTGATGAAGATGGTGATTGAAGTGTTGAAAATAATAATAAGTGTTTAATGGATAAATTCATTTATTAAATACACTTAAAAGATTTTTTTATATTCGAAATTATATATAAATTAAATTAATTTTTTAATATAGTTTATTAAGATTTTTTTTTTTTTTTTTAAAAAAATTGAGATAATATTTTTTATTTTTATTTTTTTCTATATTTTTTGTAATTGTTTTGTATATAATCATATAATCAAATATAAATTAATTTTAAATTTAATTAAATCATATTTGACTTTATTATAAATAATTCATTTCTATTGAAAATATATATATAAGTAAATCTATATTATTTTAATAATATATGATTATTAATATATAATTTTTTTAATTAAAAAAATTAAATAGTAATTTTAATTAATAATTTATTATTTAATAATTTCTAGTCTAAAAAAAAAATAATGTTTTATAGTATTTAAAAGTGTTATATATAAAATATTTAAGAAAAAAATATTCTTTAGAATAAATTTTTGATAGTATATTTTTTTATTATTATTAATTTTATATATTATTAAAAATTTTTCATTCATTAATTCCAAAAAAAAAATTATTTAAACTTAAAAATAGATATTATTATATTTGGTATGAATCATAAATTTAGGGTTTATAATTCTTTAATTCGATATAAGTATTGTTAAAATAATTTCTTAAATATATTTGTAATTTAATTGTTCCCCTAAAATTCAGTATTTAATGTTATTATACCTTTAATTTTTGTTGTATAAAAGACATCTCTTATAGTATAAGGTTTATACTTACTATTTATATGATGGGAACATTTTCTTTAAGTTATACCATCTCAATTTGTGAATACTTATTATATATTGGATTTTACATCACTTTCAATTATAATTCGCTTTAAAAATTAGTATTTATTTTTATATATTTTCTCTTTTTCGTTTTGGCTATTAGTATTTAAATGAATTATTAGGTTATATGTCGGTATACTTAATAAGTCATAATCTTGGTCGTATTAAAATTGATTACATTTATAAGTAATTATAAATAATTATACTATTCACTATTCTACTCATTTATACTAATTAGTAAGTAATGTAAATTATTTTATAATTTATTAAGATTCATAATTTCAATTGATTTATGCTTGAAGTCTAATTTCTGCTATTTTTATTCATTTCTAAAATAATGGTATTTTTAAATAACCCTCAAATTAATATGAGAAACTTTTATCAAAATTTAAAATTCAAATGTATTTTTCTTTAACATAATATTATGCCCGGAAAACGATTCTCTTGCTAAGAATTTTTTAAAATCAGATGAGACTCTTAATATGTTAATAATTATAAATTTAGGGTTTATAATTATGTCGACTATACTAATATATTTTATAAGAGTTTCTAGTAATTGATTACTCTAAATTAAGATCTTTTATATTAATACTTTTTGGCTTATACTAAATTATATAATATATTTCAATATATTTGAAGCTTATTTTTCATATAAAGCAATTTTTTATTTAAATATGTTAAAAATAAATTAATAGTTATATATATAAATTTTTTTTTTTTTTTTTTTAATTTTATACTATAGAGCATGCTAAAGTAAATAATAATAATAATAATAATAATATTAAAAAGGTTATTCATAATTATTATATTTATTTTTAATTATTTTGAATATTTAAATTTTGCATGTCATTTTTAAATTTAATTAATCATTAATTTAAAAATATAATTAAATAATATTAAGATTAAAAAAGAAAAAAGATTATTAAATCTTTTTTTTTTTTTTTTTTTTTTTTTATTTTATTAAATTATATATATATAAAGGACTAGATTAATAAAATTTAACATGTTTTATAATATATATATAATTTTAAAAATATATACAATTTTATGATGTACTATAATATATTTTTTTTAATTAATTATAATTTTCTTAATAATAATACTCTAAAAAAATGTGAAAAATATTTTCATATATTTTTATATTAAAATTTTAAGTTATATATCTTTGATTTAATTAAATTAGTTATGTATTAGAATAGTGGATAATTTAATTTTGTAAAAACTATTATTGCCATAGTAATAATTTTTATTTCGTTACTAATTTATTTTTGTTTAAATATTTAAATATTTATTTCAAATTTATATATTTTTATTTTATTGATTGAACTATAATAAGCAATAGTTTTAATAATTACTCGTTTAATAGTATGGAATTTAAATTATTTTATAATTATAATAAAGAATAATTTCTTTGAAATACTCCACTTAAACTTTTTTTAAATTAATAAAATTTATTATACACAATTATATATATAAGATAAGATTTTCTTTTTTTTTATTTTATATTTTATTTATTTTATTTTATTTTATTTATTTTTTTTTTATTTTATTGTTGTTAAATATAGACTGTATTAAGAATATTATTAAATAAAGAGAAAAAAGGACTTTTTTATAATAGATTTTTTAACATATTTCATATATTATAATATATTTTTATTTATTAATATTTAAATATACCAATAGTGTATGACTAAATAATAAAAAAATATAATATATATATAATTATTAAAATAAATTATAATAAATTATATACAGTATATCCTCATTTTTTATGTAAATAATCTACTACTATTCTATTCTTTTTTTCAATTTTTTGATAATCAATAAATAATTAATAAAATAAGTATAATTAAATAATTCAATATAAAAATAGCTCTATTTATATTATTTTTTATAGTAAAGAAAATTCAAACAAGACAAAACTAAAACAAAAAAAAGAAACAACCTGTTCAATTTTTTAATTATATTAAATTTTAAAAAAATGCCAATTGCAATAAATGTAACTAAAAGTGTTATTGATGAGGAAACCTTAACAAAAGAAAAAGAAGTTATTGTAAATATATTAACTAAAAATATAATAAATAAATAAATAAATAAATAAATAAATAATAAATGAATAAGTAAAAAGATAAATAAATAAATAAATAAAAAGAATAATTATTATTTTATTATACTATATGTTTGTTAATCATAAAAATATTCAATATTAATTAATATATATACATAAATAAAATAAAAAAAAAAAAAAAAACCCTTAAAATTAATAATTAAAATATATTAATATACAATTTAATAAAAATGAAAAGGCTAATGAAATAAACTGGTATTTAACTAGTCAAGGACCAATAGTTATTGAAGAATTAATCACAAAATTAAAAGTAAGAAAAGCAAAACTTATAATAAAAAAGGAAATAATCATTAAATTTATTAAAAAATATTGATAAATTATATTTCTTTATCATTTTATATTCAAAAAAGGAAGCGTTAACTTATATTTATTTCAAAAATGATGCCATTGCTACTGAGGGTTTAATTCTTGCTGTTACAAATACAAAGTAAATTACTATTGATATAAATAATATTTATATATATTATATTTTATTAATTAAAAATTATTATTTATATTGTATTATTAAAAAAATATTTTTAGTAGTGATAATTTAAAAGGCTTTATTACTGTTAAAGATATTAATGTTACAAAGGCGGTATGTATATAATTTTAGTAAACACAAGAGAGTTTTTTAATGGTTGATAAAATTACAATTAAAAATATATTTGCTAATTTCAATAATTAATACATAAAATTATTTATATTTATAAAAATGAAATGCAAAAAAACAATGAAATAATACTAAAAACAATTATTATAAATTAGGAACTTTCGATAAAATTTCCACATTATAATAGAGGAAATGCTTTCAAAACTACGTTTTCACCAAAAGAGCCACATTGTTTATATCAAGTAAATCAAAAAATTATATTATAACAATAGAATTATTAAATATTGAATATTTCTATATTTGTCTTTTTTGATATAGTTTAAAACTGTAATAATTAATATATACATATATATGTAATAATTTTTTTTTTTTTTTTTTTTATAAAGCTTCAAGACGTTTATAATCATATTCAAAAAATTATTGAAATATTAGAACATTATAAATTAACTACATATACACTTGAACAGTTAAACGATGTAAGCTTTTTATATATGTTTAATATATATTATTTATTTGTTAATGTTATTTAATCATTTACTAATTCACATTAATTCAATTAATTATATTAATTTATAAAGTTAATTAAACAAACTAATATGTTTTTAAAAAAAATAAAATTTATTATGTCTCAAAAAGATGAAAATTACGTTTATTCTTATCGTTGTAATCCAAAGGTATTTAATACGTATTATTTTAATATTATAAGTTTTATTTGTATATAAAACTTTTTATATATATATAAATTTAAAATCTCAACAATATCCTTTGTATTATTAATTCTATCATTACTATTACTACGAATATTAAGAATTTTATTCCCGAGCTTCCAGATGATTTCATAATAGAATGCTATATTAATATGTCAAATATTGTTGTTGCTATATTTAATATTTCAGCAGGACACTCCTCTCAACATCAATTATCCTCAAAATTTATTGGAAGAGTTAAAACCATAAAATCAGGGTATTTATATAAATATATACAATAAAAAAAATATTATAAAAAATATAATTCAAATTCAGAATTAATTTTATTCTAATTATAAATATTATTAATACATTATTATTTATATTTTTTATTATTTAAATTTAAATAAAAATATCATAATAATAATAATAATAATAAAAAAATAATAATAATAATAATTTATCAAGTCATAAAATGAATTTATCAAATGAAGTTGTTGTAGAATGCCCAAGTCCAAATCTTTTAAAGTTTAATAAGTTAATAAATGATATTTCTGATCTCGCTAACAATTGTCAATATAAGTTGAAAGTATTTTTAGAAAAACAGTAATATATATATAAATTAAAATTATTATAATAAAAAAAATAATGAATAAAAATAAAAAATTAAGCTACTAAAATAATAAAAAAAAAAAAAAAAAAAAAAAAAAAAAAAAAAAAAAAAAATAAAAATACAAAATTAAATAAATTAAATAAATAAAAAAAAAAAAAAAAAAAAAAAAAAAAAAAAAAAAAAAAAAAAAAAAAACATGAAGAAAAATATTATTAATAAGCAAACAAATAAACAAACAACAAACAAACAAAATAAAATTAACAATAAAATATTAAATAAGAAATTAATAATATTAAAATATTAAAATAATATAAATATTATATAATATATAATCAATGTAATTTTGTACTTATATATATAATAATAATAATAAATTTAATTACTACAGAAAATTTAAAAAGATAATATAAATATATATATATATATATTTATAATATTTATAATAATCAAATTAAATAAAGAAAATGATATATTTAATATTAATACCAAGAAATAAACTGAAACAAACAAACAAACAAACAAACAAAAAAAAAAGTAAAAAATGTACTTTACTTATTTTTAATAAATTAATATATATATATATATATATATTTATAAGTATCAAATAAATGATATTTTAAAATATATTTTTTTTTTTATTGAATTTTAATAAAATATGATTTTATTTATTTATTATTATTATTGCAATTTATTTTTTTATTTTTTTATTTTTTTTTATTTGTATTATTATTTGTTATTATTTATTACTTTTTATTATTATTATTAATTAGTATATTATAATAATTTTCTTTGTTTTAGTATTTAAAATAAAAAAAATTTTAAATAAATAATAATAATAAACAATTATAAAAATTAAAAGAAATTGATTGAATTAAAAGAAATTGATTGTAAACATATATTTTTAATATTAACATGAACAAAATAAAATATAAACTAGTGAATTAATAATAAGCTTAATGAAGAATTAACATGTACCATAAAATATTCATTAAATATTTATTTATTATGATATTTTCAACATTAAAATCATTGTTCCTTGATCTATATGCACTTAATTAAAATGAATAATATTATTTACCAAATTACATTATTGCTGAATTGTAGGAATATTGAGCTGTTAATATAAATATATATGATAATTTTGATGCTCCGGATATGTTTATATTCCATAAGATACATATGAAATATATGTTATTATGATGTTCTTTCGAATATTATAAAAATTATTTTGTATTACAAATTATATATAGTAAATATATTTATATACAACAGTTTCAAAAAAAACTAATAAATAAAATATAATTTATTTTAATAAAAAATACTTAAAAGATAAAGAAAAAAGAATTTTTTATAATAGACATTTATAATTAATAAAAATTTAAAAACTATTATAATTTAAATTTAAATGTAATGTGATACATAAATAAATAAAAGTGGTTGTTTTAACACAAATAATATTAAAATATAAACTTTCTTTCAAAAAATCATTAAAAATATAATTTTTTATTTTGTTTTATATTATTATTATTATTTTTTTTTTTAATTCTTTTTATGTTGATAATAAACCATAAATTCAATAATATATAAAAGTCATAATAGATCTAATAAATCAGATTTTAATATTAATGAACTCTTTAAATAAAAAGTAATGATTATTTAATTTTAATATCTATATTCAATGTAATTAATACTACGCATTAATTATAACTATCACATTAGTTTCATAAAAAAACATTTAAACCATATACTTTTTTGATGTATGTAAAAATTTTAATAATAATATCTAATATCAAGTCATTTTATATAATAAAATATCTTCATTTAAAAAATTTTTATACTATAATTATATATTATTTTTATGATAGAATTTTTAAAATATTTTAAATTAGATAATTAAATTTTAAATCTTAAACCTTAAAAACATAAATATTTAATTAATAATTTTTATTATTTATAGTACATATGTACTATTAACACATTTTAAGCAATTTAATTAATACCCTATCAAATATTATAATATTTGATATAAAAATTTTTGGTTATCTTTAGTTCTTATTATATATATTATTAAGTAATAAATTATACCTTTTTTTTTTTTTTTTTAATAATTTTCAATTAATAATTATTTTATTTTTATATATTTAAAAAAATAAAAAGTATATAGTAATAATTCTTTATAATAATAGCAATAAAAACATAACAACAACAAAAAAAAATATATTAAATATATTACTATATATTAATATTTTTTATTATTGTCAAATTAATATTTTTCAAAATTTAAAAAAAATTTATTTACAATATTAATAAATATATCTATATGTAAAATTATCATTTTTTTTTTTTTTTTTTTTTTTTATAATTTTTCATAATTTATTCGAATTTATCAGTTGAATAATTTTGATATTTTTCATTATATTTTCTTTAATTATTATATATTTGATTTCTTTTTTTCATATTGCTTTAAATTATATAAAATACCATAGTAAAAACTATAACAATTAAAAAAATAAAAAAATAAAAAAAAAATAAAAATAAAAA
>JACVTC010000004.1:872500-907500 GCA_016946835.1 Neocallimastix lanati (nom. inval.) | reverse complement strand
TTGCCAGGTTATAATGATGGAACTAAGTTTAATTATAACAATAATTCAAATCAAGAAATGAGCTTAGCTCATAGTAATTCAATAAATAAAGATACAGAATTTTTAACACCCGAAGATATATATTACGATAATCATAACTTTATTATCAACAAGGTTGAAGAAGATCAACAAAATTATATACGTGTATTCAAAACAGATTTAACGTTTACAACAGTTAAATGTAATTTAAATGATAATGCTGATTATGTTTGTAAAAAGGTTGCTGCAAAATTTTTTATAAATGACTATAATAAATATAACTTAGTTGTTATTAGAAACAAATTGGAAAGAATTATAAAACCAAATGAATGTCCACTTTTAATGCAAAGACGTTGGCTTGAACGTTTAGGTTATACAGCATTAGATAAATTGAATTTACAAGGACGTGAAGATAATAGTTATTGTTATCGTTTTATTTTTAAAGAAATCCAAATTGGAAGAGAAATTTCACCTAAGTATTGGAAAAAACCTGAAGTTAAAGATAATCCCCACATTAATCTTGCTGGTTTTGGATTAACTATTCTTCCTGTTTATTTATATCAAAATGCATCGGAAATTATTTCATTGGATCTTTCAAGAAATTTAAATATTCAAGAATTACATTTAGATTTAACACCATCTTTAACGTCATTAAAATCTCTTTCTCTTTCTCATAATCGAATTCATAATTTTCCAAGAAATATTCATTGTATTACTACTTTAACACATGTTAATTTAAGTTATAATCGTATTCGTACTTTAGAACATACAGGTATTGAACATTTAAGAAATCTTCTCGTATTAGAACTTCAGTGTAACTTAATTGAAGAAATTCCTGAATCAATGGCAAAAGGTTGTCAACGTTTACAATATATTAGTTTATCTAATAATAGAATTAAAACGATTCCAGTTTCTTTCTTCCATAATTTACGTAGAGTATTACATCACTTAGATATTTCATTTAATCGTCTAATAGGAAAATTACCACCAGAAATTGGTGAATTGGAAGTGTTGGAAATTTTAAGATTAAATGGTAATCGAATGGATGGTGATCTACCAAAGCGTCTTTCGGAATGTCTTCAATTACGTGAATTAGATTTAAGAGGTAATCGTTTTGGTTCAATTATGAGTTTTGATCAAGATGGTACAGAAATTTTAACTGAAACTGAAAATTATGCACAAACCATGGAAGTATTAAGTGAATGTAAAAAATTAGAAATTTTATTATTAGATGGCAATCCTATTCGTTGGATCGGTAGAATGTCTACTATTGAAGATATTCAGCTAGAAATGAATGCTAATATTGATCCTTCAAAATTTATTGATTTTCCTGTTCTTAAAAAGTTCAGTATGTCATATCGTTTAAGCACTGGTAATCAAAAGCCGATGATCTTTCGTATAACAAATGTTACCGGTACCCTTACAGAACTTAATCTATCTTTCTGTGGTTTAGAAATTCTTCCAAATAATTTCTTTACCAAACTTACTGGTATTGAACGTTTAATTCTTGATGGTAATCGTCTTCGTGAATTACCGTTAATTTCTTCAACCGTTCGTGTTCATCAAAAAGAAATTCGACAAATTGGTCCATTTAGAATGCGTCATCTTTCACTATACTATAATCATTTAATGGCTTTGCCAGATGATATAGGTGAATTAGTAGAACTAGAATATTTGGATGTACGTTCCAATCATTTAAAAACTCTTCCAGATAGTATATGGCAGTGTGGTAAATTACGTTCAATTAATGCTACTTCTAATCAATTAGAGCAATTCCCACTTCCAATAAATGTTGAAAATGATGCCACTTCTGTCAGTACTGGAATGAGCGATACTACATTAGTTGCTAGAAGGCAAAGAAGAATGACTTCTAATATTTCTCTACAAGCATTCCCACCTCTTTCTTTCTCACTTTTAGCTCTTTTTGTTGCTGATAACCATTTAACCGAAGATTTATGTTTAGCCCTTTTCTTCATGCCAAATCTTATTGTTCTAAATGCTAGTTACAATGATATTGCTGATATTACATCATGGTTTGACTCTACTTCAACTGCACCATTAGTTGATCAACCATACCCTCGTAAGAATGCTCGTGTTCAAATACCTGCTTCTTGGTTTTCTCATCTTCAAGAATTATACCTTTCTGGTAATAACATTATTACCTTACCAGGTGAAATTGAAAAACTACGTAATCTTTCATGGCTCTTCCTTGATAATAATAAACTTTCAACAATTCCTGGTGAAGTAGCCAAATTAAATAAGCTTTGTGCATTTGATGTTGGTGGTCAAGGAGGTGGTCGTGGCGAAAGTAGTGGTCTTCGTTATAATATTAATAATTGGCCATATGATTGGAATTGGAGTTGGAATTTGGAATTAAAATATTTAAATCTTTCTGGTAATAAAAGATTAGAAATTACGCCAAATGCTCATAATCAAAAGTTTATACCATTTGATAATAAAGATAGTAAGAAATTAATGAGTTCTTCTAATAAGGTTGATTTACCATCAAGACATCAAGCTTCAGGTTACAGTCCATTTGGTGGATATGACAAAAATGATATGAATAATCAGTCAATGAATATTTCATTTTCTCAAAGAAAAAGTTTAAGTAATTTTACAACATTAACTAATTTAAGTATGTTAGGTTTAATGGATGTTACCTGTTTGATGGTTCAAATTCCAGATGAAAATGATCAACGTAGAATTAGAACTACAAGTAGTGAAATTCCTCAAACTGGTATTCCTGGTGGAATAATTAAATATGGTATTAGTGATATATTATGCAGATTTGCTAGTGAAGGTCCTCGACGTGAATCGGTTTATATAAGTCGTGAACAAATTAACAATGTTCGTGATTCTACCTATTTCGCTAATCCTGCTGCTATTGGTGTCATACCTAAAGAAAAATTTTTCCTTGGTATCTGGGATGTAGTTATCCCACAATTTCGTAACATGGATAATGAATCTTTGTTTGGTATTTTTGATGGTAGGGGCACAGAAGACGGTACTAAATTGGCAGAATATCTTTTCCGTTTGTTCGCTGGAGATTTCCAAGCCGAATTAAAAAAAGTAGAAGAAGCTCTTATTAAAGAAAGAGAAAAGAATAATCAAATGAGAGGCTATAATAACCCAGTAAATAGAGAATCTATTGTTTTAGATTCCAATAGTATTAAAAGTGCCATAAGAAGAACTTTCTTAGGATTAAATAAAGAATTAGGTGAAAAATTTAGAACTTCTGTACCTAATCGTAATCATAATGATTATAATAACGGCTATTCTGAAGAAGAAGATAGTGAACAATTTGGTTGTTCAGCCGTTATTGTTTATTTGGTTGGAGATCGTAAAAAAGAAAGCTGTACTCTTTATGTTGCAAATGTTGGTGATGGTACTTGTATTTTAAGTAAGGCTGGTGGTAATGCTCAGGTTATTAGTAGATCTTTCAAAGTTGGTAATGTTATGGATTGGACTTCTTCTCGTGTCATTGATCAAAACCAAAAAGTTAATAGTAGCGCGTTATCTTCTTATTCGGTAGAAAGTCACCGTTCTATGCAACATTCATTAAATTCTAGTCAAGGTTCACTTCCTGGTAATGTATATACTTCATCAACATCAGATTCTCCAAAATTCATATCAGGTCTTAGTGATGAAATGGAACGTATTCAAAATGCTGGTGGTTGGATTACAAGTGATGGTTTAGTTAATGGTAAAGCTGATGTAACACGTGCCTTTGGTTATTTTGATTGTTTAGGTAGTTTGAATGCTAATCCTTGGATTGTAAAGATGGATTTAGACTTTGGAGATAATGGACCATTTGGTATTTCAATGAATGGCAATAATAATAATAATAATAATAATAATAATAATAATAATAATAATAATAATAATAATAATAATGGACCAGCTATTCATTTAACACCTGAATCAGATAAACATGATGATGAAGCTGCTGATATTAAACTTAAACTTGGTCATAATAATAGTGATGAATTCCTTATATTAGTAAATGGTGCTGTCTTAGATGCTATTCGTAGTGGTGCTGACACTAATAATGATACCCCTGGATTTAGTTTATGTACATTGGATGATACTGCACAAGTAATTGTTGACATAGCTAGAAGTGCCTTAAGTAATGAAAGTCAAAAACGTAATAAAGGTAATTATCAATATCAAGGTTTAGGTAAAAATATCAGAATGACCACAGGTTGGGGAGCTGCCGCTACTAAAATTAGAGATGTTGCATTAAGTCATGGTGCCTATGGTGCTAGAAATACAATTAATGCTAATCAAAAAGTTAAATCTAGTAAAGGTATGATGGTTATGATTCTTGGTTTAAAAGACTTAGTTGAAACTGCTTCCAGATGGATGGGAACTCGTCGTGGCTCCACAGAGACTGGTTCAGATAGTCTTGAATTAATGAATTTAAAAAGACGTGGTAGTGATGGAAAATTGAGTATCAAAAATAAGGTTGGTGAAGTTATGTCTATCCCACATTCAATTGAACCTCCAACCGGTCTATTGGCTCTCGTTTTTACAGATATTAAGAATTCTACCGCTTTATGGGAAACGAACCCTATTGATATGAGAAACTCTATTAAATTACATAGTATGAGAATGCGTTCACTTCTTAAGCAATATGGAGGTTATGAAGTAAAAACAGAAGGTGATAGTTTCATGGTTAGTTTTGTTGATTTAATGTCAGCAATTAATTGGTGTATTGATGTTCAAAATGAACTTATCGAAATAGATTGGCCAAAAAATATTTTACAAAGTGATGGTGGTGAAGAAATTTGGTGGGATACAGTTAATTCAAAGCCATATTATGATTATGATAATGTAGATATAGATAATAATGAAGTTAATGAAAACGATGAAATTGATGAAATTAATGAAAATAATGAAAATAATTTAGTACAACGTAAACAAGGCATACCGTTAGAAACCAAGATTAAATTGAAAAATAAAAAAGGTATTGTTTTATTATTTAGAGGTCTTTGTGTTCGTATGGGTATTCATTATGGTACACCATTATGTGAAATGGATCCAACTACTGGCCGTATGGATTATTTTGGTCCTATGGTAAATCGTGCTGCTAGAATTTGTTCAGCCGCTCAAGGTGGACAAATCTTTATTAGTTCAGAAGTTATTCGTGAAGTTACTAAAAGAAAGGGTGGTGATCCGTCCATATTAAAAATGTCTGATACTTTAGATGAAAAAATTGCTGATTCTATGAATATTAATGCATGGATTATTGGTGAAAAGAAATTAAAAGGTTTAGAAACGCCAGAGGTACTTCATGTTATATATCCTAAGCAATACTATTTACGTCATGAATACTTTACTTGGATTCAAAATAATCAAACCCAAGAAGATAAGGCACTTAACTTTGTTATTCCTGTTACCATTCCAGGAAGCCTTACTCCCTCAGGTAGTAAAGAACTTAACCATATTGATAGAAACTACGTACAAACTCTTGGTAATATATGCTTACGTTTAGAGTTTTTAGCTGTTAATGCTCAAAATATTTGCTATAATAATCAAAACTTTGATGAAAGAATACCCGTATACCCATATATTATTGATTCATCAAGTATATCTATTCCATATGATACTACAGAAGAAGAATTAACAGCTACTCTTGAAAAAATAGTTTCACGTATTGAGAATGCTGTTAGTATTCTTTATCTCATTCAAAATAGTCCAATTAATCGTATATTGAAAACACTTGGTTCTTTCATTGATGTTAAACCAAATCAAATTTTATCAGCGTTACAAGAATATGTTCTTGCCATGAAGGAAAGAGATGAACGTCTTGAACGTATAAGAAGTGAACGCCGTGAACGTGAAAGACGTTTAAAAAATAGAGCATCAAAAGCTAATACTTCAATTTAAAATTTTAAATAATAATTTAAAAAATAAAAATTAAAAATTAAAAATTAAAAATTAAAAATTAAAAAAAAAAAAAAAAAAAAAAAAAAAAATTAAGAAAAAAATTAAAAAAAAATAAAAAAATAATGATTAATGTTTTTATAATTTTAATATATTATATTATTTTGTTAAGAAATGAATAAATAAATAAATAAATAAAATAAACAGTATTAAATTAATATATAATGATTGTAATAGTTGTAGTAAGTAAAAAATAATAAAATTAATTTAAATAAAAACTAGCAAATTATAAATAAAATAAAAAAAAAAAAAAAAAAAAAAAAAAAAAAAAAAATTAAATAAAAAAAAATAAAAAATAATAATAAAAAAAAAATAATAAATAATAATAATAATATCAAATAATAATAAATTTTTTTAACATAAAAATATATATATATATATATTTTTACATTTTATAATTTATTAATAAATAAACAAATAAATAAACAAATAAATAAATAGAACTGTTTAAATATTTTTCTTTGTTTAAATTTTGAAATAAAATTAATTATAATAATGATTAGTTATGCTATTATTTTATTATTTATTAATTATAATATTAATGATTAGTTATATATATATATATTTTTTATTCTAATATCAATACTAAATATTTATATTGTAGTTTTTATCTTTTTGTATTATATTATTTTATTTATTATTTTTATGTATTTATGTATTTATGTATTTATTTATTATATCTTTGTTAAGCGTATAATATATTTAATTTAATTATATGAAATATTGATTATAGAGATTTAAAACTTTTTTTTTTTTTTTATTTTTTATTTTTTTTTTTTTTAGTTATTTCCGGTGTGTACCTCTCATTGTGGTAATATTGAGGTAGTCACAACACTTCCATAAAGGTAGAAATGTCCCTACTGGACAGCCTTACTGAGTATAAAGCAATGGCACTCAAACATGCATATTATTGCTGAAAATTTTCTAGTACGCTTTTTCTCGGAGTGCTTCTCCAACTTCCCAACTTCCCTTTGAAGAGAAGGTCAATATAACCTAATCCATGAAGATACGTAACTAGCTCACTTGGTAAAAACATAAATGTCAGAAAGATTGCAATTTAATAGACTATCTACATCACCAAGTAGAATATATCTATAAGGAAATAATGAAACCAAGCACCTAAATGTTGATTCCCTTATAAATATATTCCATGACAATACTTGGGCGGGAAAATTACATTTCTCCAAGTTGCGTTTCGCCAGGTTGCATTTCGCCAAGTGGAATATTGATATAAATAAATAAATGAATGAATAAATAAAAATTCAAAAGATTTTTTTTTTTTAAACTTATTTTTATTCAATATTAATAATATTTAATTTTATTTATTTATTTATTTATTAATTTTCAATTTGGCGAAAATGCAAATTTTTTTAATATGCCATATGCTTTCAAAAATATTGACGAAATGCAACATGGCGAAATGGCCCATACCCTACTTGGGTAACCACACTCAGGCCCACAGTTAGGACAATATCTTGTCTATATATTACTTTGGATATTTAAAATAATATTATATATAGAAGAGGAAAGGGGAAATACTTATATATAACCTTAACCACCATATTCGGTAAAATTTTGATGAGATTTAGATATATTATTTTAAATTTAATAATACATAAAAAAAAAAAAAAAAAAAAAAAAAAAAAAAAAAAAAAAAAAGATATAAATAAAATAAAATAAAATAAAATATAATAAAATAAAATAAATAAATAAATAAATAATAAAAATAAAAAATAAAAAAAATTATTTTTGAGGATGAAATGACCTTTCTTTAATTTTTAAACATTCATTGACGATAATTCTATGTGAGTTGACATTATCTTTCTAATAAGAATTAAAATTTATTCTTTAATCATATTGTTTTGACCTTGAGACTTTTGATATTGGTAAATTTATATAATAATAACAACTAACATTACATTAGGAAGGTTATAATATTTATAAAATATGAAGTAGAGAAGGAAAAAAAAAATATTATATAAATTTTAAATAAAAATTATATTATAAATTTTGTGAGGAACAATTATTACTATTTTTGTTAGATAAATTTCAAGGGCCATTAATATTTTTTTTTTTTTTTTTAATAGCCACATATTGCGAATTTTAACCTTTATTTATTTATTCTTTTATTAATTACATGAGGGCCATTAATAGATATTTTTCTTAGATATTGATTCGAACGTTTACTCTTTTCTTGAATTGGAACCAATTTTATTTAATATTAATAATATTTATTAAAAAATAAAAAAAAAAAAAAAAAATTACATAAAAGTAAAATACATGAAATTTTTTAAATTAATATTAAAAAAAAAAAAAAAAAAAAAAAAAAAATAGAT
The DNA here is from genome assembly GCA_016946835.1 of Neocallimastix lanati (nom. inval.). Taxonomy (NCBI): domain Eukaryota; kingdom Fungi; phylum Neocallimastigomycota; class Neocallimastigomycetes; order Neocallimastigales; family Neocallimastigaceae; genus Neocallimastix; species Neocallimastix lanati (nom. inval.). Next base: position 899,200 of record JACVTC010000004.1, on the reverse strand, counting down.
TTTGAGTCTTGAGAATGAAATGGGCTCTAACTCTTTCTATTCATCAATAGTTATTCTATGTGGATTTTTTTTTTCTTTACAGATATTACGAACCTTAATACTTTAATCTTTATTTATTTATTCATTTAATAATTATATGAATAATTTTCTATTTAAAAAAAAAAAATAATAAATAAATAAATAAATATTATTTGTCCAATTTGAACCTAATAATATTTAAAATAGTATCGTGAAATAAAAAAAAAAAAAAGTAATATTCAAAAAATAAAGTGTATAAATAAACTCAGAAAAAAGTTCCTTCGCAACAAACCTCATATCCTTATGGATTAGAGTTTGAATTGACTATCTTAAAATTTAAATCATTAATGTCTGCATCTCTTCCACCAAAAAGGAAGTTAAATAATCCGAACCACGTCACATATACATAGTTACATACTCATTATTCTGAAAATTACTTAAATTAACATGATTTTTATCAATTGAACTATTCACTACATTATTAGTAACAATACTATAATTTTCACTTTCACTAATATTAATATTCCTATTTTTACTATCATTAATTCTACTATTATTAAAAATATTATTTCTATTGTTATTATTATTAACATTATATACTATCAGAATCAGTATTTGACTCTATATTATTCATATGAATAATATAGAGTCAAATACTTCGAGGATTACTATTTTTTTTTTTATTTTTCTATAACAATAAGGACAATACTGGATAGTCGTCTTTAATTATTTTGGAAGCTTTGGCAACACGAATATAGAATTTATATCCACATCTAGCTTGAAGTACCCATTGGAATCCAATTCTAAATTCAGGATACTTAAAGTTTTTTTTTTTTTCAAATTTATTTTTCTTATTATAAGTCTTAGCCATTGATTGATTTCCCCTGCCATATCTCTATCCCAGTAAAAAGTTTTACAATTGCTTTTTTTTTTTTTTTTTTGATGGAAATTAATCTAATTTTTCTGCTAAAATTTTTACTTTCTTTATTCTATGAATGACATCTACAACGTGATATTTCTCTAAATATATCAGAGATAATACAATTCGAGTTTTTCCATTTTTTTTTTTTAAAACACCTTACCCTGAGCAATCGGACATTTCGCTGAAAGAGGAGGAATGTTAAGTTCTTTAGAAACACAATAAAGGAATGTAAAGCTATTCCCATTAGAAAATACTTCAATCAAGTATAAAGAAATTATGATCTCCTCCTTCAAAGTCCCCTGTTTTACTGTATTTTCAGTGTTTTTTTTTTTTTTTTTTATAGCCGCAATTATTGCGATCTTTAATCTTTATTTATTTATTCTTATATAAAATACATGAATAATTTTAATTATAATAAAAAAATAAAAAAACACAGAATTAAAAAAATAAATAAATATTATTTGTCCAATTTGAACATAATAATAAACGAAAAAGTAACGTGAAATAAAAAGTAATAATCAAAAAATAAGTGTATAAATAAATTCAGAAAAAAGTTCATAGGCAATGAACCTCACCTCCTTATGGATTAGGGTTTGAATTGACTATCTGAAAGAAATTATGGTCTTCTCCTTCAGAGGCATTGGTCCTGCTAGCCTGTCTTACTGCATTTTCAGCGTTGACGCTCCTGGTTAGTTTGCGCTTATACTTTCGGAATAGTAACCCTTGCCGAGTACTAGCCCGAGGCATAATTTCTGTAAAGAGAGCCGTAGATCGCACCAAGAACGGCATTTTTGAATAATCACCAGAAATGATTTGGTTCTTAAACAAAATATTCCATTCATTAAATAACCAAAAATTCTAAAACAAAACTTTAAAGTCAAATGAAACATGTTCAATATTATTTAATCCTAGTTTTAAATTGTAATTTTTTTTTTTTTTTTTTTTTTTTTTTTTTTTTTTTTTAGACTAGGAAACTTTATTTAATAATATTTTTTTTTTTTTTAAAAAATACATGAAGTTTAAATACATGAAATTTTTTTTTTTTTATATTAATATTAAAAAACTACGTTATGAGATTCGAGGACGAAAAGGCCTCTAACTCTTCCCATTCATCGAAGATAACTCCATGTGGATGAAAATTATCATTCGAATCTGTATCAGAATTTCTTCTTTGCCTTATCGTTACGACGTCGACGCTCTTGACAACGGTAGGTCTAACACTATACAAATCGATCATGGTGTAAAAATCACCAATCACAATAGGCATAACGTTAGTAAGGAATTCCGCAAGCCCCACAAAATATGAAATCGGGAAAGAAGACTCGTTCGAAGGTGATTGAAAAATATTATTAATATATCGCCTTCTTTCCCCCGAGCCGATCTTTAAGATTTCAAATACTGCATTTCCGCCAAGAAGGAGACACAACACGTAAAAATTGATATTATCATCAAAATCTTCCTCTTTATCATCAGGAATGTTCAATGATTTCTCATGAACAATAAGAGAAAAATTAATAAAAATTTCATCAACAAAGGGAATGAAATGTTGCCTAAATTCTTCAAATTTAGGACATAAAAGTATCCAGTGTGTAAAACTAGGTATGCTGTTACTCTCACCACAACAAGGGCAGTATGTTGGGCAATTTTCTGATACTAGATTACTTTTAACATACGTTTTTACATCAAATTTGAATCCACATTTAATTCGTCCAATCCAAAAAAATCCAAGAGAAAATTGTGAATATTTAAGTGATAGACGTTGAATAAATTTTTTAAAACCAAATTTAAATTTCTTGTATTTTGTAAATCTGATCGCAGGAGTGCTTGAATAATGAATATTTTCCCAGTAAAACTTCCTTATTTCTCCAGGAAGTTTATTATTGTGCTTGTGTACTGCTAAACTCCGTGCTTTTTTCGTCCAAGAATAGTGAGAAAGTGTAGGTATATTTTTGACTAAATGAGAAATAATACAAGAAGAATCTTTCCACTTTTTAAAGCATCGAATCATCGCCTTAGCACAAAAACTAGCTATAGGAGGTATAGAAAGTTCCTTAGACATATTGTAAATTGAAGTATTGGAGGTTTTATTTTTAAACCCGAAACTCCAGTACAAACCTCGATTAAAAGCAGTTTGAGCTTTTTCAGTATTCTTTTTATTTGAACCAAGTAAGGGAGCATAATAAAGAACTGAGCTAAGGACAAAAGAAACTAGTATACGAGTTTTAAAGTAGAAAGGAACATTCCTATTGGTTAAAAAACTAAAGAAAGAGTTAACTGTATAATTAATTTTACTGTTCATCTTAGCAATAATAGGTTTTAAATCCAACGATTCATTAAAAGGTATACCAAGATATGTATATTGATTAGTGCTTGGTATATAGTTCATACCAAGTCTAAATGTAGGATTTTCATAATGTCTTGAAGGAATAAAATTCTTTGGTTTAACAACTAGTGTAGCGCATTTATTGATTCCAAAGGTCATTTCATTTTTAATACCCCAATCATGAGCAATATTCAAAAGGTTTTTAAGTGAAGATTTTGTAGGAGCTAATAATACAATATCATCAGCAAATAATCCACCACAACACTTTTTCTTTTCAGTAATCACACCATAACTTTTACATTTATCAAAAATATCATTGATAAATATATTGAATAAAATAGGTGAGAGAGGACACCCTTGGCGAACACCACGGTGTATTGGAAATTCTTTTGAAAGTTTACCATTAAAGTTTGCACGAGCTTTCGAGGTAAGGTATAGATTAGTAATGAATTGAAGGCATTTACCACGAATACCAAGATTATTTAGTTTAGTAAGTATATTGTAAATTGGAACTGAATCATAAGCTTTTTTAAGGTCAAGAAAGGCAAGAAAGGTAAATTTATCCTTAAATTTTCTTCTTTGACAAATTTCACGAATGGATACAAATAAACTAATACATTCTTCTTTATTTCTAAAACCAAACTGTTCTGGTCTAATTATTCCATTAGAAAAAGCATAGTCCGATATTCTTTTAGTGACAATTTTTGATAGAATTTTTAAACCTACATTGATGAGTGAAATACCACGATAATTATTACAATCTGAAAGATCCCCTTTTTTAGGAATAGAAACAATAGAAGCAGAGTTCCATTCATTAGGAAAGTCACCATCCCAAATTTTATTAAATAGTAATAACAGACACTTTGCACAATCGGAATAAGTAACCTCTTGATTAGAGTCATCCTGAGAAGAATTTCTACTCTCAGAATTAAAAAATGCTTTAAAAAATTCTGTAGGTATACCATCAGGACCAGGTGCTTTGTTATTTTTCATTGAAAGAACAGTTGAATGAATCTCTGACATGGAAATAGGTTGATTAATATCCCATGATTCCTGAGGAGTAGAAGAATTATTAAGTATTCTTTTCCAATAATTTTCATTAAGACTGTGACCAGTTATATCAGAAGCAAGTTCTTCATAGTGTTCTGCAAAACGATTGAGTTGATCTTCTTGGGATACTAGAACATTACCTTCTTTATCTTTAATGTATACAGGTGATTGGGAAGGAGAGTAAGAAGGTTTAGAAATTTTCTTAAGTCCAGACCAACCACGCTGGGCATCATTTTTTAAGAAACATTCGCCGATGGAATGAATCAAATTTTTAAATCTAATATTCCTAATATTTCTTTTAATACTAATGATATAATCAGAAAGAACTCTATATTCTTTTGAGAGATCACAAAATTCTTGAAGATTTGACAAATCATTACGAAGTTTAAAATTTTTAATCCTTTTATAAAATAAATGTTTTTCATGTGATAATTTCTTAATATAAGCAGGACAATGGAACGCTGAACCCTGTAAATTTGTAGGAACTCTTGCTTGAATGTCATTGCCTATTTTATTTGCTGTGTCAAGAAGTTTTTTAACCATTGTATTAGAGTCTAGATTATCATTATGTTCAAATTCATCCAGTAAACATGTGAATTTATTATGAGAGAAGATTGCTTCACGTTTATCCCTACAAATTCGATTAGACCACTTAATTTGTTTATCCCGAGGGGGAGTAACAAAACCATCAGGAGATATTTTTTTACAAGAAAGAATAAGTGGTAAATGGTCAGAGATGTCATTAAAAGAGTAGCATACAGAAGCAATATTCAGATAATTTCTTAATTTATCGTTCACTACTATAAAATCAATACAAGATTTCTTTCCACCATTAGACCAAGTAAATTGATGACCAACCATATCCATAACAAACCATTGAGGGGAAATTCTAAGAATAAGATCTTTGAGTTGTTGCTTAGTCATGTTGAAATCACCAACAATAGCCGAAGGGTTATTCTGATGGTTCTTGAGCCAATTAGCAAAATCAGTTTCCGCTTTTTCTCTAGAGTCTTTGTGTTTTTTGCTAGGGATGTAAATGTTCCCTAAAGAACATCTGACACCCCAAAAAGAGAATATATTTACTGAGAGTATATATCTATATTCAAAATCATCATTAGTGAATTGGCAGGATGAGTTAGAAAAGGAGTTAAGGAATGAACTATTACCGACTTCTTGAAGACAAATACAAATAGGATTAAAGATTGAATTAAAATTGGTAAATCCGTCACGTTTTTCAGAATTCCAACCATTTATGTTCCAGCTAATACAGAGGTTGAAATATTTAGTATTCGAGAAAGGGTTAGCATACAGGAGGCTTTCAGAGATGGGGATTGAGGGTTCAGAATAATACCTGGTTCTATTATGATTAACATTACTAAATGTGCGTATCCTTGAAGTAATCTTCCATTTAATTCTTTTAACAGGTAAGTGCTTAGTAATCAAATAAATAACCTTCAAATAATCCGTACAATTATTATAGTTAACTCTTAGGATGAAGTAGTTTTCCATATTAATATAGTGTTTTTTAACGATTCCATGAACAACTTCATTACAATTTGATATCTTTTTGCTTAAAAATTCCCATAGTCTACTTTCAGTCCAAGATTCAAGATCATGAATGAAAATTAAAACAAATTTATCATGGTCAGGACCATAAAGTCGCAAACCTCTTCGTATAGTTGACATAATAAAATAAAAAACTTATCTATATTAATAAAAAGTAAGTGTAATAAAAAAATAAAAAAATAAAATTAGTAAAAATTAAAAAATTAAAAAAAAAATAAAAATTTATTGCTGTTGTCTTCTCTTTCGTGTATATTGTTTGCTAAAACTTGTTTGTTTTTCTTTCTTTTTGTGTTGACTAGTTTTAATTAATGATTTTCAATTATAAATTCCTGTTTTATGTAAAATTTCTGTAAAATAATCATATATAATATAAAATTTAAATGTTAATGAAATAATAGTTGTGAAAAACTATAAAAAGATTCCCATCCGTTAAATAATGTCTCAAACACAAGCTTTGGAGTGAATCAATCTCCTACATTTCCATTTTACAATAGCTACATGAGAGTATAAATAATACTATAGAAAAAAACATATACAAAATAATGCTAAAGTAAAAAATACAATAGATTCATTACAATGATAATATGTAGAAACTACATGATATTATTAATTGTACAACTCCAATGTTACTACATATCCAGTTTAAGACATTATAGAACGTCAAGTTCACTTTCTACAGTCTTCCAGTATTCCAGATTTCTCTCTTCGTACTAGAAGCCACTTTAGAAAGGATAACTATTGATTATCATCAGAATCACAGAAAGCTGTAATTAGTTAAATTGTAATAAAGATTTAAAAATAAAAAAAAAAAAAAAAAAAAATAAATAGTACTACAAAATTAAATTACTCAAAAAAATATTCACACCTATTTAATCCATATGGATAAAATTTACTCATAATAATAATAATTTCAACTCATAAAATAAAATTTCAATTAGCAAACTTCGTTTTGAACATATAAACACACACACATAGATATTAAATCATTTACAAAAAAAAATAAAAAAAACTTTTTTTTATATATATATTTTTTATTAATATTATAATAAATATTATATTAAATTACAAGACTTTCAAAAATTCTCCATTTTAATAAAACTAAACTTACTAAAATAAAAATTCAAAAATCAGGATGCTTAGTAACCAAACTTAGCGATGGTTTCGTTAACAGACTTTAAGGAAGCATTAGCATTTTCAACAGCCTTAGCCTTAAGGTTAAGGACAGCCTTCTTCTTTTCATAGTAAGCTTGGGCCTTGACCTTACGCTTAGCTTCAAGCTTTTCAACGACATCTTGGTACTTCCAACCGAATTCACTGCTAACTCTCTTAAGAGCAGTGTACTTACGTCCTGGCTTAAGACGGAGAACACGAAGAGCTTCTGGGACAACGTTTCTCTTAAGCTTATCGTATGGAGCTGGGATACCATCGAAGACCTTAAGACGTTCCATGGCAGCAGTACCACGAGCAGTCTTGTGTGGAACCATACCACGAACAACATGATAGAACATTCTAGATGGAGCACGGAAGTGGAATGGACCACGAGCTGGGTTGAAGACACAAGATTTGTGGAAGTAACGTTGGAATCTTAACTTGTTTCTGAAGTATGGACCACTGATAGCAAGTTCTTCACAACGAACAACAACGATGTTTTGACCCTTAAGAAGTTCCTTAGCAACAATGGAAGCTAAACGACCCATAAGGTGACCCTTGGCGTCAATGACGATTTGCTAAATATATTAATTTATAATAATAACAATTATTACATTAATAACTAGTTTCATAATTTTATTAAATTATATAATATTATATAGGTATATTATATAATATTTTATTTTTATTATTATTTTTGTTTTTAGTTTGTACTAAAACCCTCTTGATTTTTTCTACGACACTAAAAAAACCAAGGAAAATAAATTTTTAATTTCTATATGGAATCAATTGTATTCATCAAATATTATGAATATTAACGGATAATGATTTTTATTTATAAATGATTCATCCATTAAAAAATAAATAATACAAATGTACTATAACAACTTAAAAACGTAGATTGCTCTCTCTCTTTTGCCTAAATTACTACTCTATAATCACTAATTAACACTACTTTACTTTGTATTCCATTAACATTTAATTTAAACTTTAATTTTATTTAATATTCCATAAGAAATAAATTCAAGAGCTTTAATATATATTATTTCAACAATTTTCACCTTTTCGAAAGTCATTTTGGACTATTAATCAATTTAATTTAATATGAACAATAAATTGATATTTGGTAAGAGAGAGAAAAAATGTTTCACAGAAATTAGCTTTTGATAAATTGATTTTTCACAAGAATAATTAACCAATTATATTTAATAAAGTTTATTACATTGACCAATAAATTCTAAATATATCAAAATTAAGGGTTACGTTAAATTTAAAAATTATTTTTAAAAAAGTAATAAAAATTAATATATATTATATTATAAACGGGGGAGAATTGCATTTCGCCAGGTTGCATTTCGCCACATAGAATATTGATATATATAATTAAATAAAAATTAAAATATTCTTTTTTAAACTTGTTTTTATTTAATAATATTTAATTTTAATTTTATATATATATATATTTAATTAATAATTTTCAATTTGGCGAAATGCAACACTCCCATTTTAAGCATATTATAATTATTAAGTAAGCATATTATAATAGTAATAATAGTAGTAAAATCGCGTACTTCAATATAAATTCTTTAATTTTTACTGCTATAATAAAATAAAAATTTTTAATTATTTTAGTTAAAAAATAATAATAGTATAATTAGAACTAAACTACTTTTTAATAGTAATTCTTTTCTTATATAATTATTTTTTTAATAAAAATATATTTTGAAAATTTAATTAAAAACTTATAATTAAATAAAAATTATAAAATAGTTATTTTTTTATAATCATTAATTATAAAAAATAATTAACCTTATTGTATTTTTTTTCTTTACAAAATATTATTTATAATAAAATTAAATATGAAACAAATCTTTTTTTTTCTTAAAAAAAACACTTTAATTTTAATTTTTATAATAAATAATTCTTTTCCAATATTATCTTAAAACTCCCTTAATAATGAATTTATTTATTAAACTATATTTTCCTTGTGCATATTTATAAATTCATATAGTTTTGTTAATATTTTACCCAAAATATTTATATTTCCAAATTCAAAAATCACCATTTTACTTTATTTTTAGGACCGAAATACCCTTATTATATACATACCAATATTTAATTTTTTCACCTTAATTGTTTTTTGAATTATTCATTTCAAATAAATCCTGAAATTTATTTCTTTTTTCATTGGTAATTATTGTCTAAATTTACATATTATAAATTTTATAAAATTTTCATTAACGACAATCTTACACTGAATTCAATATTCATAACAAAATTTTGGATAATTTATTATTTTTAAAAAAAGTCACAATACTTTATTAAGGATTTTAACAATTTTTGTCCATAAAATAAGAATAATTTATTGAATAATTTATTCATTATCTTGAGTTCTAACACGAGCTTGGGCGTTAGTAACCTTAACGTTTAATTGCTTAGCACGTTCGACAATTTCAATTCTCTTCTTAGAAGAAACGTTGTGAGCGATTTCAGCAGCGTAAGTACGGTTGTGCATAAGTAAAAGTTCTAAATCCTTAACATTGGAAACAACGAACTTCTTGAAACCATTTGGCATAAGATCGCGGGTCTTCTTGTTAGATCCGTAACCGATCTTTGGCATTCTAATGGTACCACGGAAACGTCTACGAACGACACCATCAATACCTTTTGGTTTTCTCCATGAGGCCTATTATTTTATAAATGTTTATATAATTATCACGACTTTTAATATTACTATGTTAAATACTTTATATAAAATTATAAAATTTTTTATTAATATTAATTACATCAACTCTCTTGAAACGGTCGGATTGATGACGGAAGAATTTAGTGGTGTGCTTCTTAACAATCTTGGTCTTGTTGATTGGAGTAACCATTGTGACTACTATATTAATAACAATTTTGATATTAAAAAAAATTCATTAATACTTCAATAACTATGATAATAAAATATTTTAAAATTTGTAAATTTAATGATGGATGAATCATTAAAATTATCTCTCAAAAAATTTATTGAACAATTTCATATAGTTATTATTTTTTCCAACATTCATAATATCCTAATAAATATAACAATAAAACAATTCTATCAAACATTCATTCATCAATCCATTAAATAAAATTTTTCATAAAATTACCTAGACTATTTAATTAAATAATAGCAAAGAGGGAGTAAACGATTTTTTAAAAATTGAACTGATCACATATAGTAATCATCAACATATCACCAATCAAATTAAAGAAATAAACTTATTTTAATATATATTGAATAATATAATAATAATAAATTATGTCAAAAAAAATTTCGTGATTAATAACGTGACAATATGTATGATATGCAGGACTTTTATGTGCAATAATTTATAATGGGTTTTAAATAATGGTAGTTTAGTAAATTTTATTAATAAAATTATAATATTCTTACAATTAAAATAATAATTCTAATTCCTAAAATTTTTACAAGAGTCCTCTATTTCTAATATAAATAATTTAATCTATTTATAAGAAATAGGTAATATATTAATTATATGTTCTAATATATAGAACTATATAAATTTTATATGAATTAAAGTATTATAATTATTATAATTATAATAATACATATTGAAATAAAATAAAATAAAATAATTATCAAAAAGATATATATTTAATATTTAATAATTATTATTAAATATACAAATATGTTACTACACATATTTGTTTTATATCATGTATTATTATTATTTATTATTAATATTATTATTTATTAATATTATTTATTATTATTATTATTATTTATTATTATTATTTATTAATATTATTTATTATTATTATTATTATTTATTATTATTATTATTATTATTATTAACATAAAAATACTTTTATATTAATATATAAACAGTAAAATGATAACTAAACAATAATTACTTTATTATTTTATTATTTTATTATTCTTATTCTTATTATTATTATTATTGTTAACATAAAAATACTTTTATATTAATATATAAACAGTAAAATGATAAATAAACAATATGAAGGTTAATACTTTATATTAAAAAATGAATAAAATACAAGTATATTGAAATGAAAAAAAAAATAAATAAAATTATATTAATTATCCTCTCTTCCAAACAATAAATATATATATATACATTTAGACAGGGATTAACGAGAGAGGAGGACAATAGGACCTCCACTCTCTCCCTTAAATGTATCAGACTCTCGTTAGATTCTTTGTCATACCTATTCTGGGTCGACGATGACCTCTCCCTAAGCAAAACTAATAAGAAAGATATTCCCTATATGTCGCTTTATACGACGGGCTTCTTTTCAGTGATCTCTTGAATTATTATTGAGGGAGGAACAACTACATTAATTTTTTCACAGATCAAATGTTCTCTGAACTAGTAATTATATGATCTAGTGGCAGGAATACTTACTATGGCGAGGGAATGCTAACTTACTAACTTTATTTATAGAGAAAAACACCCTGGAAGGATGAAAATCGCCCCATATAAATTCTGGAGGTACTGGATCCAAAAAACCATATAAGTGTGTTAATCCAGAATACTAACTACCAGGGTGAAAACTGGAAAGAGTATTATTATGAATACAATTAAAATAATTAATAAAAAAATTTATTTGTCTAATAATAAAAAATTATGAAAATTATTGAAAATTTTTATATAAAAAAAAAAAAAAGAAAAGAAAAAAAAAAAAAAAAGGAAGTATAATAAAATTTTAATAAAAATTTTATTATCTTCCATTTCCTATATAATAAATATTCTATTATTAATCTTTATTATTAATTATTTTTATATTATTATTATTATATTCATTTTTATATTTATTATGCTTTATTAAAATTTATATTAAACAATTATTTTAAATAAATAGATTTTTATAGATTTGATTAAAAATTGAATGTTTATAATTGTGATAATTCATTTATGAATATTTTATTTAATATTTATATTAAACAATTATTTTAAATAAATAGATTTTTATAGATTTGATTAAAAATTGAATGTTTATAATTGTGATAATTCATTTATGAATATTTTATTTAATATTTAATTTATACCTTTAAAAATATTTAATGGATAATCCATTAAAATGAATTAATCTAACCATATTGGTTTATTAAGTGTACTTTTAAATATATAATTATGTAACTTTTTAAAATTTTATTAATATATTTTAATCTATCATATATTATTTTACAATTGAAACGATGACACTATTTAAATAATATAAAATAAAATTAAATAATATAATATAATTATAATATATATTTTGGTTACTTTAATTAAAACAAGAAACATTATTATAAAATTGAAAATTAATGTTTATGTGATTTATTGTTTTTTTCTGATAATAAATTATACTATATAAATATATATAAACCAATTTAATAATATAAAAAAATTTCATATATTACCAATATAAATTATATATAATATAAAAATTTTACAAATAAAAAGAATAAAATTTAAAGTAACATTAATAAAGTTATTAAGTAAAAAAAAATCTATATTTAATATTTTTATTTTTATCTTTACTAACAAAAATAAAAACACTTAAAAGTATTTTTGTTATTTTTTTTTTATAAATTATTATTTACAATGTAATAATCAAGTATTTTTTAAATAACAAATAAATTTTGATTTAATTTTTTTTTTCTGTTTTATTATTAATATTATTTTTTAAATATTTTAATAATATATTTTGCTTATTTTAATTACATATGAAATCTCATTTAGATGATGAAATTTAATGTTTAATAAGTTTTTTTATTTTTTTTTTTTTAATAATAAATTATATAATTTGCATTTTAATGGAAAGGAACTATTGTTCATTTCAAATATTATAAATGATGAAATTATAGTAAAGAAATTTGCCTTTTTAAATATAAATTATAAATTTTAAAATAATATCAATAAAATTTTCTTTTGTAATTATCAAAAATATTATAAAATAATTTTATTATAAATAAATTTATTATATTATGGTATTTTATTTTTATTTAATATTTTTAAAAAATTCTAAAGCTTATAGTATTGAAAATTGTTCATGTTTTTATATTATTATTTTAAATAAATAAATAAATAAATAAATAAATAAATAAATAAATAAATAAATAAATAAATAAATAAATAAATAAATAAATAAATAAATAAATAAATAAATAAATAAATAAATAAATAAATAAATAAATAATATTAGTTATTTATATTTTAATATATGTTAACATTTATACGATGTATCAAATTATTGTAATAATTTATCAATTAAGAAATTTTAATTGTTAATTTTTTTTTCCTATCAAAAACTTTTAGCCAGTAAAATTATTAGGATAATTAATCTATTAAATTGTTAATTAAGAAGATAATCATATATTATTATTATTAATATTTTAATTATTTATTAATATACTTTAAATAATTGAAGATCCAATATTTGTTAAAAATACCCTTTATATTAGTTTAAACTAGAAAAAAGTTTTTACCATATGGTTTATTTTATTTTAGCTTAAAAAAAAAATTCATAAAATATTGAGTTTTATCAAAAAGCGTTATTAAAATTATTAAAAAAAAAAAAGAAAAGAAAAAGAAAGGATAAAATAAAAAAAAATGAAATTAAATAACTTTAAATATGATTTAAGAAAAAAAATTTTTTTTTATTATAAAATTTTTATCTGCATCAAATTTTATCAAAATCATAAAATATTATAAATAAAGTTTAAATTAATATGAATGGAAGTGATTTGAAAAACTTTAATTTATTGTATCACAAAGTTTCAAAAAAAAAAAAAATAATTGAAATAAAAACAAATACAAAAAATAAAAAAAAAAATTATTAACATTATAAAATATTTTATTTTTTTTTATAATTTTTTATTTTATTTTAAAATACTGTAAAGGGATGTGAAATATGTTTATTTGCTTATTTAATAATATCAATTATTTATTTTAATTATATAATACAATATAAAATTAAATAATAATTATTCATTATATATAAATGATATATATAATACATCTTTATATAATATATAAATAAATATTTATAATTAAATAGATACATTAAAAAAATATTAAAAATACATTATTATTAATAATATAGAAAATTATTTTTTTATTACTATAAAAAATAGTTATTTTATTCTTTTTTTTTTTTTTTTTTTTTTTTTTTTTTTTTTTTTTTTTTTTATTAAACATGTTATTAAAATTAAAGAGAAGAATGATTAAAAAAAAATATAGTTAATATATACATTATATTTATAGTAATTTATGAATTATTATTCCTATCATCCATCGTCATTAAGATATCCAATAAAATAACTAAGAATGAAAGGTAACAGAATATCGAAGTATTTATTCTCGGAAACCAATATATTATTACTATTATTTTTTTTTTTAAAGATTCCTTAATATTTAATTATCATCATTTAATAATTATGGAAATATATTCTCTAAAATATCAAATATATGAATAAGTATTATAATATAGTATTATATATTTTATATATATTAATATAAATAATTTTATCAAAATTATTGTATTTAGTGACTTTATTATGATAATAAATATTATTACTATTATTAGTATTATTTATTATTTTATATGTTTTTTTTTTTTTTCATTTTATTATTATATATATTTTCATTTTTTTTATTTTTTCATTTTTTTTTGATTATTATTTAATAATTAAAATATTTCTTGAAATATATTAAAATATATTACAATATATTGTAAATAAATGAATTGATTTATCAATGAAATATTATTTGTTCATTATTTTTAATCAATTCATTATAATATATATTATATAAATTTAATATGTTATTTTAAATTTATTTTATTTTATTTTTTTTATCTCAAATTAATTTAAATATTTTTTTTATCTTTTTTCTTAAAAACTAAATATTAATTAATTATATTAAATATTTTTTTTATCTTTTACTTAAAAACTAAATGTTTAATATATTAATTTATTATTATTATTATTATTTTTTTAATATAATAAACTTGATCTATCTAAACATTTTCTTTTTTTACTAAATAAAATCATAAATTTATATCAATTTTGATAATAAAATTTTATCTTTTTTTTATTAATTTATTAATTTTCTTTTTATTTTACTTTTTATTCCATATTAAATTAAATATAAAAAATATTATTAAAATTAATAAAAATTTAAAATTATTATTTTAAAGATTATTAAATATATTTATTTTACCAAAAAAAAAAAAAAAAAAAAACATATTTTATATTGTATCACATAATTTTTTTTTTATATATAATAGTTTTATATTCCTTTTTTTTTCTTTTTTTTTTTTTTATATTTTATATTTTATATTTTTTCTTATTTTAAAATTTTATTAAAAATAATGAGTTATAAATTGTTTTCTATAATGTTTATTTAAAAAAATATATATATATAAATATAAATATATAATTTTATATTTTGAAACAAAATTTTTATTATTAAAATAATTTATTTATTTAAATAAAAATAAAAGTAAAATTAAAAACCAAAAAAAAAATAAAAATAAAAAATATAATAATAATAATAATAATAATAATAATAATAATAGTAATAATAAAATATTATTTATAAAGGCTAAAATAGTTTTAGAATAATAAATAAAATGTAAGTATTATAATATTAATACATTAATGTGATAACTATATATATATTTTACATCTAAATTTTTTAATTTTTTAAGTGATTTTGTGTTTTATTAAATAATATGATATTAAAATAATAATTATATATATACATACATATTTATTTTTAACTAATTAACAAAATACCCTTTTTGATTTATGAGATATATTAATTATTAATTTATTAAAATATTATTATTCTTTTTATTATTATTATATTAACATTATAAAAAAAAAAAAAGAAAAAAAAAGAATTTTATCTGACATAATATTTGTCTATAAATGAATATGCTTTCTCCAGATAAGGAAATTGATAATTCTGACGCCCGAAGTGTTAAAAGCGCTTGGGAGCAATTTACTCAACAACAAAAACCAGCACAAACTGAGAAAAATGAATCAGCTGCTTGGGTTCAATTTAATAGAAATATTTTAGGTATAACCGTATTCGTATTTTGATATGCCTTTTTTATTTATTGTTAAATATATTCATTTATTGATAATTAATTAATTATTTTTTTTTTTTTTTTTTTTTTTTCAAAAAATAACACCATTTATTATATAATTTAGGAAAATATGAAAAGAATAACAATTATAAAACTTATAAGACTGATGATTACGAAAGTTATATTAATTTTGTTAATTATGATGCATTAGGTATTAGTGCTTGGAAACAATATGTTAGTAAGATTATATTAATTATAATATAATAGTAATTGTAATAATAATGCATTATTCTAATATTATTATTTCCTAACAGGGTGTTGAAAAAACTAAAAAACAAATTGAGGCAAGAACTCCATTTAGTAATAATACATCATATTCTACAATGGTTAACCGTGATAATCAGTCTTTGAGTAAATTAATTATAGATAATACAGATAATGTAAATATTGTAATAGATTCTGGTAATTCTGTATCTACTTTACCTGTCAATGATAACCCTATTATAATAGTAGAAGATTCATCTGAAAATTCAAATGACAATGCTTGGAATCAATTTGTAAACATTAATTATTAATTATTAATTATTAATTATTAATTATTAATTATTAATTATTAATTATTAATTATTAATTATTATTATATTATTATTATTATTATTATTATTATTATTATATATATTTTTTTTTATATTTAAATTTATTTTATATATATATATTTAATTTATATTTATTTTTATTTTATTTATATTTTTTTATTTTATTTTTATTTTATTTTATTTTATTTTATTTTATTTTAATTATAATTTTGATTTTAATTTAATTCTAATTTATTTTATAAATTTATTAATATTAAATTTTAATTAGAAAAAGCAAGAGAAAGAAATTAATTTAGAAGCTATTGATGAAAAAAACAAAATTTATTCAAATGATTCATTAGGATTAAGTAGTACTTCATTAAATATACCTTTAATAGATGGAGTGTCACGTAGTGATAGACCTGAAAGTGTTCATTCTGTTCCATTTATAAAACTTGATGATACCAAAGACAAATCTGATACCACTTCTATCAAGTCATTTTCCGTAATGAATCAACAATCAGCAAAAGATAAAGATTCCTTAGAGGTTCCAAAATATTCTTTTCAAATTATTAAAAATGAAACAAGTGCATGGGACAGTCAAAGAAAAGATGGATACGCTCAAAGTCATATTTCATCTAATAAAGATGAAACGTCCACTGATTTAGTTAAGGAAAAAGATGAAACTAAAAGTGAACGTACTTTTAGAAATGATAATGAGAATAATAATCAAAGTGCTTGGAAAGCTTATTCAAAAAAAACATTAGATGAAATTTTTAATGAATATGATTTTAATAAAGTCATTGGTAAAGGCTATTGTGGTACTATTTTTAAGGGTATGAATAAGATTACTAAGCAAGCTATTGCAATTAAAGCAGAAAGTATTAATAGTAACGATAAACATCTACATTTGGAATATGCTATATATCAAAGATTATATGGTGTTGGTAAATATACATGAAATATAAATTATAGTAATAAATTTCATTAATACTCATCATGATAATTATGAATTCATAAATTAATAAAATTACAAATACACACGCACACACACATATATATATATATATTAAATATATTATTATTTAGAGGGTATGCCAAAAGTTTTATATTTCGGACAAAAAAATACTGAAAATATTATGATTATGGAATTATTAGGTCCATCAATAGAAAGTTTATTTAATATATGTGAGCGCCATTTCTCAATTAAAACTGTCTGTATGATTGGTAAACAATTAGTACGTATAAGTTTTTTTTTTTTTTTTTTGTAGTATATTTATATATATATGTATTTATTATTTCAATTACAATTATTATCTTAATTTTCGTTTTCATTTGTTTTTTATTCGTATATTTATAATTATTTCATTATTATTGTCATTTTTATTTATATCAATATGAATATTTATTAATATAAACAAAATTCTTAAATTATTATTAATTAAGCTTACAAGATTAGAAATGGTTCATAAAAGAGGTATTATTTATAGAGATATAAAACCGGAAAACTTTTTAATTGGTCTTATTGATTATTCAAAACCAATTACAAATAAATTGGATGAAGAAGTTGATACTTATCTTAGTGATGAAAAAAAACTACCACCAGTTTCAACAGTTTATTTAGCTGATTTTGGTCTTTCAGAATTCTATCGTGATGAAAAAACCGGTTTATATGTTCCAGATGAACTTAAAGCACCGTGTGGTACTCCAAGATATATGAGTTTAAATACTCATAAATGTCGTCGTAAGTGCCTTATATATTGAATAGTATATCATAATTTAATATACAATAATTAGTATTTTTATAAGATATTAATTAAAATATTGTCTATCATATATATATGTATATATATATATATTATTTTGGAATATTAAGAACAAACTCCAAGAGATGACATAGAAGCTTTAGGCTATTGCTTAATTTATTTCTTACTTGGTGGTCGTCTTCCATGGATGGGTATTGTTGCTGATACACCAGATAAAATGATTCAACTAATTGGTAATGTAAAGAAAAATTTACCATTGTCAAAACTTTGTGAAGGAAAACCAAGTAAAAATCATAATATATATATATTAATAATATATAAATTTTAAATAAATACTTTTTTTAATTATTATTTTATAATGTAAAAATTGTATTTTTATTATTATGTTGTATATATATATATATTAACTTTTTTATTTTTTTTTATTTATTTTTTTAATATAATTATTCATACATTTTAATTAGAACAATTCATAGCGTTTATTGAACACGTTAGAAAATTAGGTTATTATGATTTGCCAGATTATGATTACTTGAGAGGACTTATGGATGAAGGTATTATAATTTTTTATTATTATTATTATTATTATTTTAATGAATCTAATATTTATTTAATTCTGAGTCATTGATAATTAATAATGATATATGATATATTAATATAAAATAATTATTTATTGATATTAATAAGACTTTTTATATTTATATATTTTATTATTATTATTATTATTATTATTATTATTATTATTATTATTATTATTATTATTATTATTATTATTATTATCATTATTATTTTAATTTATATTTTATATTTTATATTTTATATTTTATATTTTATATTTTATATTTTATATTTTATATTTTATATTTTATATTTTATATTTTATATTTTATATTTTATATTTTATATTTTTTTTTTATTTTTATATTTTTTTTTTGTAGTATTAAAAGAAGAAGGTGAAATAGATGATGGAAATTTCGATTGGATTTCATATCTTAGTTCAATGAGAGAAATGCAAATTAAGAAACGAAGAAAGGAGTTAGAAAAAGAAAGAAAAGAGAAGGAAAAAGAACAAAAAAGGTTAGCTAAAAAGAATAAGAAAAATAAGAAAGAAAAAAATAAGGAAGTTAAAATTACTGTGAATGCATTACCAAATGAAAAAGGTATGAATAATGATAAGATCGAAAAAGAAAATATACCTAAATCAAAATCAAATGAATTAATTAGTAAAAATAATAATGAAAAACAAAGCATATCTGAATCAGTTAAATCAAATACTTCATCAAAAAGAAGTTCGACAGGATTTAAAAGTAGAATTATGAATTTCTTAAAGAAAAATTAAAAATAAAAATTTAAATTGTTAATATTAAAATATATAAAAAAAAGATATATTATTTTCTAGTATATCTTTTTATTTTTTATTTTTTATTTTTTATTGCAAAATATGTTTTATCTTTCAAAAAATTACTACAAAAACATATTTTCTCATTAAAAATTTTTATAGAAATAATATTTCCACATCAAAATCATTTTTACAAAAATTTGTTTTATCTATCAATAATTTAATAATTTTTACAATTTCTATTTTACTTTATTTTGTATATTATATAGTATTTTCCTTTTATATTTCATTTAAAAAATATTATCTGTTTTTTTTTTTTTTTTTTTTTTTTTTTTTTTTTTTTTTTTTTTTTTTTTTTTTTTTTTCTATATTGAAAATTTATTTAAGTAATGGTAATGTTTGGTAAATCACCTAACACATAATAATTAAAATAATGATATTTTGATATAATAATAAATTTTTTTTTTTTTTAAAAAAAAAAAAAAAAAAAATTATATATATTGAAAATTTTAAAGTATTAAACAAAATTTAAAAACAAAACAAAAAAATCAAAAAAAAAAAAAAAAAAAAAAAAAAAAATCAAAAACGAAAACAGAAACAATAAAAAAAACAAAAAACAAAAAACAAAAAACAA
This sequence comes from Neocallimastix lanati (nom. inval.), assembly GCA_016946835.1. NCBI lineage: Eukaryota > Fungi > Neocallimastigomycota > Neocallimastigomycetes > Neocallimastigales > Neocallimastigaceae > Neocallimastix > Neocallimastix lanati (nom. inval.). The sequence continues at coordinate 878,759 of JACVTC010000004.1, read as the reverse complement.
AAAAAAACAATAAAAACAATAAAAACAAGCAATCAAACAAGCAACCAAACAAAAAAAAATACATATAGGAATTAATAAAAGGAAATTATTATTTTATTTTTCTTTTGTGCTTTGTTTTTATTCAAAAATTTAATAATATTTAAAAAAAAAAAAAAAAAATTTTTTTTTTATACAATTAATCAGTAGTATTTATATTAAAAAAAAAAAAAAAAACTAAATGAATAACAAAGTAATAAATAAATAAATAAATAAATTAAAAAAAAAAAAAAAAAAAAAAAAAAAAAAAAGAAACGGAATTAAAAAATATAGTACTAGAGATAATTTTTTAATTAAAATACTTTAAAAATATTTTAATAGTTTAATTTAATATCATAAAAAATTCTATTTATTTATTTATTTATTTATTTTATGTAAAAGATATTTAATTTAATTTGATTTTGATAGCTTTAATAATAAGTTTAAAACTTAAAGCTTTTTATTAATAATTTATTTTATATGTTAAAAATATGACAATTTGAAAAATAAATATTATATTAATTTTTTTTTTCTCTATATTATTATATTTTTATTATCATAAAATTCAATATTATGGAATATGAATCTAAATGAACCTTTAACACTTATAATTGTCCTATATATTTATATAATGAAACTTTAAACATATTAATTATTCAATGATTCAGAGATTAAAGAGAAAAAAGTTAGATTTAGAAGAAAACATATCTATTTATTTATTTTATTATTTGCTTTGATTGATATATTTATGGTTTTCTTCCGTTTTGTTATAATAAATTCAAATCATTAATTGGATAGATATTATATATATATTTTAATTAAAGAATTATTTTATTAAAAAAAAAAAAAAAAAAAAAAAGTAAATTCATTAGATTTATAATATTTTCAATCAAAAAAAAAAAAAAAAAAAAAAAAAAAGTAAATTCATTAGATTTATAATATTTTCAATCAAAAAAAAAAAAAAAAAAAAAAAAAAAAGTAAATTCATTAGATTTATAATATTTTCAATCAAAAAAAAAAAAAAACAAAGTTACGAATTTTAGAAATTTATGTATATACTATTTATTTATTTATTTATTTATTTATTTATTTTTTTCTTTTTTAATAAAAAATTATAAATATATATGAAATAAAAATAAAATTTCTAATGTAAAAAAAAAGTATAAATAAAGATGAAAATAATAATAATAATAATAATAATAATAATAATAATAAAAAAGTATAAATAAAGATGAAAATAATAATAATAATAGTAATAATAATAAAAAAGTATAAATAAAGATGAAAATAATAATAATAATAGTAATAATAATAAAAAAGTATAAATAAAGATGAAAATAATAATAATAATAGTAATAATAATAAAATAGTATAAATAAAGATGAAAATAATAATAATAATAATAATAATATTATTATTATTATTATTATTTATTTATTTATTTTTTTCAAAGGTTCATCTGAGTCACCTGTTCCAAAAATTGTGGGCTTAGCGGGAATTCTTAACAAGTGCAATACCTATCATTAGTAGTTTGTTTGAGCTATTATTTGATAGGTATTGCAAAATACCAAACTTATCCAAGAGCGTCAACGTCGTACTAATAAGGCATAATGATAATACAGGATCAAATTTTTTTTTTTTTTTTTTTTTTTGTTATTTTGATATGAAAGGTCGGTAACGCTGTATAAATAATTTAAAATATGTCTTATTAAAACGAGTTTTATTAAAGATAAAAAAAATATATTTATTATTTATTTATTATTTATTTATTAATCTAAATATTTTAATATATTTTTAAACTAATTAATAAAATATGTTAGGGTTAGGGTTAGAATTTAAAACTGTTTTATTACGAAAATTTACAGTTATTTATAGTTTATATGGAAAAAAAAAAAAAAATTATTTTAAGTTATTAATAATTATTAGCAATTAAAAAAAGTTCAAGAAAATAAGTTTTCTTTCATTTTTTTGTTTTTTTTTTGTTTTTGTTTTGATTAAAATCTCCATGTTTATTAATAAAACAAAATAGTAAATAATTAATATTTTTTTTTTTTTTTTTTTTTTTTATCTTCTTTTTCTTCTTCATGCTTCCATGGATAAAATGTTCATATATCCTCCTTCAGAATTCATTTGATATAACTAATTTTTAATAGGATTGACAAATAAATTTTTTTTTTTTTTTATTTTTATTTTTTTGTGTTCATTATCTAATTAATACATTAAATGGATCTTGGTCCTGGTCTAGCATTCAGAATATATCTTGAATCTTGAAAGTCTCGAATTCTATTTTTAACAAATACAACTCATAGGAAATGTTTATTTTTGATATTATCTGTATGATATTGTTAGTAGTATAAGTATATCCAATTAGTTTAATATATTTTTTTTAACGTATTTAAAAACTTTCTTGTAATTATGTTTATGCAAGCACAAGTATCCAAAAAAAAAAAAAAAAAAAAGAAAATCCATTTAACTCATATATTGTTGGTAATACTATTTTCTCGTTAGTGTCCACACTCACATTTGTAAGTTTTAGTGAGCTGTGTTCACATTTTTGGACTGATGTCTAACCGTTGGCTCTTTCAGTTCTTTATTCCTCTCAGTATAAGACTCCAATTGTGAGATATGAAATACCTGATGGAGATGAAGATTTTCAGGTAACTCCAAATGGTAGTTCATTCTTTCCCTCTTTTCGATAATTTTAAACGGCCCTAAGAATTGTGAAGTTAATTTTTTGGCTGGTTCGTTTGTAAGGTAATAGCGTTTGAGCTAAACCTTGTTGTTTATCTTAAAATCTGGTCCAATAGAAGTTCGTTTATCTCTATATTTCTTAAAGTCTTCTTTAGCTTTTATTATATGTTGTCGGAGAGCATCAAAGTGAGCAGACCAATTCCTAGATAGAATTGAAGCATTGTCTTGAAGAAGTACTGGAAGTGAGTCTATTGTACAATTTGGATGAAAACTATAATTAGCCCATAAAAGGTGATTTTCCAATGGGTTTATGAATTAAATAATTATAAGCGAATTCACAAAGTGGAAGGTAAAGGCACCATTCACTATGAGTAGCGGAACAGTAATAATGGAGATATTATTCAACAACAGGGTTAGCACGTTCGACATGGCCATTTGACTGTTGATGATGAGCAGTAGCTAATCTTGGTTTAGTATAGATTGTAGATATACTAGGTGAATTGGAATTTTAAATATTGAGAAAAATTGTATGATTTTTTGTCCATTAAGCATTATTATATGTTTTGTCTTTTTGAGTGCTATTGGATTTTTTGTCATTTTATTCAACAACCTTTTCTTTTCTTTTCTTTGCTCTCTTTTTTTTTTTTTCTTGCTTCTTGCTTCTGAGTACTTGGTAATTTTTCTATTATTTCATTTTTATCTTCGTATCTTCATTATTGCTTGATTCATTTTGTTCTTGCTATTTAATTTCTTTATTTCTTTCTTCTTTAGAATTTTTTTTTTTTTTGATTATCGCACTTGAAATTACCGATAATTCTTTCAATTGGCTATCTTCTATATTATTATTATTATTATTATTATTATTATTATTATTATTATTATTATTATAATTATTATTATTATTATTATTATTATTATTATTATTATTATTATTATTATTATTATTATTATTATTATTATTATTATTATTATTATTATTATTATTATTATTATTATTATTATTATTATTATTATTATTATTATTATTATTATTGCTCTTGTTCAAATATTGTAAATAGCTATTGGTAGATTCATCGACTTCTTTTTCTGAATTTATTTTATTAATATTCGATGACACTTTGAATGGTATAAGGTTGTCTTTTAGTATTTTTTTTTTTTTTTTTTTTTTTTTTTTTTTTTTTTTTTTGGATTGCTATATGGATTTATTTTACTTTTCTCTTTTTTGATTCTTTCTAATCGTAGCAGCTACTACTTGGTTTTTAGATTTTCCTTAATAGTTGGCTTGTATTATGGAAGTTTTCCTTCTTCCAGTAACTAGTTTAAAAAATTTTTTCAATTTGCCCTTTTTCTTCCATTTCAGCTAATTCTTTAAATGAATAAGGATATTATCTTATTCAGTGACCTTTTTGCCTTTTTGAATACACTTAAAGCATTTTATATTCTCTCCTTGACATTCATGTTTGAGTTTTCTTCTATTTTTTGAGTCATTATAATATTTATTGTGCATTTTAGTAAAAAATTATTTTTAATTAAAATTAAACATTAGAATTAAAAAAATAAAAATAAATAAAAAAGTTTAAAAGTAAAAAAAAAAAAAATATGGAGACAACTTACAATTTTTTTTTTTTTTTTTTTATTAAAATTAAATCTTGGAATTCAAAAATAAATAAAAAAGTTAAAAAGTAATAAAAAAAAATTATGGAGACAACTTAAATTATTTTTTTTGTCTTTAAAAAATAAAATGAAGATGAATAGTAAAACAATTTATAAAATTATCATTAATATAATTATATTTAGTTGAACAAATGATAATTAATAACTAAAAAAAAAAGAAATAATGAAGATAAAAATGTAATATATTATTTGAGATTACATTATTAAGAACAAAATTGAATATGAAATAAGAACATCATAATATTACAGAAGATTTTATAATGAAAATTTATCCCTAGCAAGACTTTTATAGATATTCTTTTCTATAATTCCTTCTAATAAATTATGGTTAAATCAAATTATGTCTGGCAGACAATGATAGGATAATGTAATATATTCTTTTATCAAAATATAGAGGATATTGGTTCTAAAAAAAAGTTTAGATTCATTGTATATGAATCGGTAAACCATTTAGTCTTAAATTGTCACTTTATTTAGTACATATAGTTACTTGTCTTCATTAATCATTGAAGGGATGAATCCTTTATTTATCTTTAAAGCAAGGGAAAGGAATTAAGGAACTTAATAATCCTTCAGATTACATATCAAAATGATGAGATTGAAATTGACTCAACAAAAATATTTTTCATTTAAATAAAATAAAAAAAAAAATAAAAGAACTCGGTATAATTTTAAATATTGTAAGTTAATATCAAATTTTGAGAAAAATAAATAGACCCATATAATCATTTTTCTTTATTATTTGGGTTTATTTTATTTAATCTTTTATTTAATTTTTACATTTTATTTTATTTTTTTTTTTTATTTTTTTTTATTTTTATTTTATTTTATTTTATTTTATTTTTTTTTTTTTAATATAAAAATTAATAAGATATTAGATTCCTAGTAAAAAATTAAATATAAATTATATATTTAATTTATTTACATAATTTAATATTATTAATATATTGTTATATTAAAATATTATATATTTATTTAAATTATTATAGTTTTGTATTTTGTTTTATCTTGTTTTATTTTTTTTTTCTTTATAGTATAGTATATTTTTATATTTCATATTGTATTAAAATCAAATAGAAATTAATAAATATTACTTTATTTAATACAAAAATACAAAAATACAAAAAAAAAAAAAAAAAAAAAAAAAAAAAAAAAAAAGAATTATTAAGTTTTAAAATATCAAACAAATATAATAATAATAATTGTTTTATTATAAAATGATATTTTAGAATTACTATTATATTATTATATAGACAATTAATCCTAATAGATTAATAATATTTTATACATTTTCCATTTATAAATTATATTATATGATTAATACTTTTTCTATTGTGGTGATTTTTATTATTTGGTTTTAAAAGTATTTTATTATTAATATGAAACTAGAGTATATTAATTATTATATTTTTCACAATTATTAAAACAAATTTATGTATTATTTTGTTTCAATGATTATGATGAACACAAATATAAAAAATGGAATATTTCATGAATATATTTATTTTGTAAAATATAATAAATTTAATAAAAAGTTTTTAATAATAAAATTAAATCAAATAATTTATTAATAATATAAATTGAATATGTAATTTAAATATTTTCGTGTTTCTATATGTACTTTATACATAAATATATTATATTTATATTATAGATATTCTATTTATGATAAATTACTATATATATATATATATATATTTATGAAAATATTAAAGCATAAATTTTATTAATATTAAAAGGGATTGATTAAATAATATTAATAATATTAATACAATAATTAATTTTTATATTTTACTTGATCTGTGAGAGGATTAGTGTAGTTGTTATTACTAAAAAGAAGCTTGTCATATAAAGCAGTAAATTGGGAATATCTTTCATT
>JACVTC010000004.1:650000-870000 GCA_016946835.1 Neocallimastix lanati (nom. inval.) | reverse complement strand
CAATTTTTGAATTATTTTTAATAATCAATTATTTTTGTTTTATATCTAATTTTCCTTTTTTTTTAATTTATATAAAATAAAATATTATTTGTAATTATTTTTCATTATTGTTTAATAATAATAATAATAATAATAATATATATATATATATATATATATATTTTTTTTTTTTTTTTTTTTTTTTTTTTTTTTTTTTTTTTTTCGTTTTGTGGTCACAAGAAGATAATTTGTTTTAGTTTCAAAATTTATAATTGTTAACAATAAATCTTAATTAATATATATATATATATATATAATATAATTTTTAAAACGTTTGAGAAAAGAAAATAAATAAATAATATATTTTTAGAAATTTTATACTTATTTATTTATTTTCTTTTCTCAAAAATAAAAATGATATATTATTTTTATAATAATATGTAGTATATAAATATGTGTAGTATATATCATACTATTTATTTTAATACCTTGTTATATATGAATTGAATTTTTCAATATCTATATGTATATATTTACTCATAATATTTAGGTTTAAATGGAAAATTTTTTTTTCCTTTTTACCATCAAAAACTAGTTATTACTATTATTATTATTTTTTACAAATAAGGAATCCCTTATTTTTTTTTTTTCCTTTTTTTTTCTTTTTTTTGTGATTTCTTTGGAAAAAAAAAAAAGGGAAATTTGTTAACACATAATTATGGATATTTAATTATATTTATTATATGGATTTCGGATAATAAATAGTTATATTATTAATTATTACTATTTATTATCCGAAATTTATATGATAATAAAATATAATTAATAAAATTTATATTAAAATTTTTTATTTATAAAGTTCTGAAACAAATCAGTTTCCATATATTTCATATAATAATACTTTTAAAACAATTTTATGTTTGAAATATTATATTTATATTAATTAATTTATTTTGTATAACAAATATATTAAAATATATGCAAATAAATATATTACTATTATGAAACTGTTTAATACAAATTTTTTTAAACAATATTAATGAATATTTTTTTTAAAATAAAAAATATTTTTTAAAGTTTAACATAGTATTAATTTTTACTAATTATTTTATATTAAAGGAAAATTTTTATTAATCATAATATTATCTAAAAAAAATTAATTTAATGAAAAAAAGAATTATAGATAAATATTATATAAAATAAAATTCATATAATTTAAAATTTTTTAAAAAAATAAAATAAATACATTTTAAGAATTTATAAACTTAATTAATATTTATTATTATTATTTTTTTAATAATTTATATTTATTTAAAATTTTACATTTAATAATAAATAAATTATGTACTTTATTATGAATTATTTCATATATTATTTTTATTTTCATTAATTATATTTAAAATGTTCATTATTATATTTTGTTTTTTAACGCTTATAAAAAATAAATATAAAGTTGGATTAACATCACATGTTAGGATTATTTTTGTTTAATAAATTAAAATCAGCAAATCTTTTTTAAGTTTTATTTAATAAATTTTATTTATCTTTTAAAATTTGATAAATTTTGATATTTAAAATATAAATATATAAATATATAAATATATATTTGAGTTATTAATATTATTAGTTAATAAATCAACAATATATATATTTGATATATGATTTTTTTTTTTTTTTTAAAAAAAAAATGAACATTTTATTTTTTCAAATGATATAATATTATAAACTTCATTTTTATGAAATAATAATTAATTATTATTTCAAAAGTTTATTCATGTTTTTATTACGTCTTTAATTTTACTATAAAATTAAAAAATTAAAGAATGGATGGTATTTTTCCAAATAAAGATAAATTTTTTAAAAAAAGAGTAAAAAATAAGAAATCATATAAAAAATGAAAAAAAAAGTTAACAATTAAAAATAAAATATAATAATTTATCTTATTTTATTTATTTATTTAATTCTACTTGTAATTGAATTAAGTTTTAATTTTTATTTTTATATTGTATAATTAATTCTTACATATATAATGTTTTATTATAATACATTACTTTAATATTAAAGTAATGTATTATATATATTATATTATATTTTTAATATTAAAATTAATATTTTTATTTCATAAAGGTTATTCAAACTGTTTTAAAATAGCCATTTAATTGAAAATAAAATTTATTATTCATTAAAAATAATTATATATATAAATTATATATAAGTAATTATATAAAAATTAAACATAATATATAATATTATGTATAAAATAGTATAGAATTAATATTATTTATTATTGAATAATTAAATTATGATTAAAGTGATAAATACTCTAAATAAAAAGATGAAATTATTTAGAGAGGATATTTTCAAAAAAAAAATAAAATAAAAAATAAAAATGGAGAAAAAAAAAAACAAATATATAATTTTCCTCTTAAATCAATATTCAGTTGACATATTAAAAATTATAAAGTAATAAGAAAAATATTAATAAATATATATATAAATAAGTTTTAATTTATTTATATAAATATAATAATGAGTTGTCTAATTTTAAAAATTGAAAATTAAAAAAAAAATTATGTATTTAGTTATTTCTATTTTTATAATAAATATTTGATAAATTCATTATCTATATTAAATTATCACATATTTATTTTAAATTGAAGATCAAAAAATTTAAACTTTACTTTTAATAAAAAGTTTATATTTATTTTAATATATTTATATATAAATATATATAAGTTTATATCTTAAATAAAAATTAATTAATTAATTATTATTATTTTTTATTTTTTAATTTTTTATTTTACTTTTTTATTTATTTATTATTTTATTGAGTTTTTTTTTTTTTTTTTTTTTTTTTTTTTTTTTTTTTTTTTTTGCCTTTAAAAAAATAATGATAATTCAAATAATTGTGGAATGAAATTTGATTGTATAAATAAAATAAATCGGTTCGTTGTAACTCCTTGAGGTGGAAGAACAGTATAATTTATTAATTCATTTATTATAAAATATATTTATTTAAAAAAAATATTAATTTTTATAATTTCTTATTGTTATTATTATTAAACGACCTTTAATTATTGATATAATAAAAATACATATTGAAAAAGACAAAGAAAAAGTATTCTTTATGTAATACTTTTTAATTATTTTAAAATACTAAGAATTAATTATTTAATTAAATATAAAAATTTATAAATTATTTACATAACATAAAATTTATGATATGGAAATATATAAATAATTTATATGTTAACATTAATTTTATGTGTTTATATCGATATTACATTAAATCACACTATAATTCAATGATTATTAATCAAATGATTAATAAATGAATTATTAATTAAATTTCATGTAATTATTAACAAAATAATTTATTAATAATTAAAATTTTATATCATTCATTAATTCGCATAAATAGATTATTTTATTATATTTTTATTAATTTGATAAATTAATATGTATTAAATATTTCGTATATTAAAAAAAAATTTAGAATTTATTATTAATAAATTGATGTACATATATAGTATTATATTTAACAAAAAATTTTATATTAATTACAAAAATACTTTAACAAAAATTTATATGTAAAATGTATTTAAAGTATATTTATTTAAATACAAAAAGTAATATGTAACTAAAAGTGGGTTACTATTATATTTATTTAGTACTAATAGTGAAATGTATTTTAATATGGGTTACAATTAGTATTTATTATATCTATAGAGATGACAGAGATGATTATTATTACATATAAAAAAGTTAAAATTTTATAAAATATAATTTTAATATTATTTTAAAATTTTTATTTTATTTTATTTTTTTTTTTTTTATAATTATTAAAGTGTTAATTGTATGGGTGATTTTCATCCTCCTAAGGTGTTTTTTCCTATAAATGAAGTTGGTTTTAAATGTCTAATATGCATATATAATAATTTATTTTAATTACATACAAATATTTTTATTATTATTATTTTTTATTTTTTGATATATTAATTATTTTAATTTAAATCAATTTACTGGTTTATTTATAATTCTTTTTATTATAATTATTTTAAAAATATTAAATAAAATAATAACATAACAATATCTTATTATTATTTTAATTACTAGTTTTATTATATTTTATGACTTTTTTTAATAACTTAAAAAATATTTGTAATGAATTAAGTGTAAAAAAAAAATTAAAATAAAAATAAAAATAAAAATGATAATAAAAGAATAAAAAAAAAATAAAAGATACAATAATAAATATATATAATATTATGAATATATTAAAAATCAAGGAAAAAATTAATAAAATGCTAATTATTTTTATAATATTAAATTAGATTGAAATTTTTTTTTTTTTTTTTAATATTATTTTTAATATTATATTATAAAAACAAAATATTTATAAAAAAAAGATTAACAGGGTATTTATTGGTTTAATGTATTATTTTTATTTTTAATTTTTTTTTATCAATTTTTTGAATAACAAACTATTTAATTCGTGATTTTTTTTTATTTAATTTAATTGAATTTAAAATCCAATGTATTTTTATAAAATCCTGTAATAAAAATTAAATGAATGTTATATAGTATATTGCACAATCTATTTAAAACAAGATTATATTTTATTATTATTCTAAAATTAATATATTTTATACCTTAATTAAAAAATTTTTAAAAATATTAATGTAAATATAAATATTATAAATTAATTTATTAGATTATATTAAATTATATAATAACAATAAAAATCAATATATAGTTGATATATATAATAAGATATTAAATTTTAACAGAAATAAAAATTCATTATAATTAAAGTTTAGAACTACTGCGTATATTAGATATTAAACACAAATATACATAATTTTATATCTTAATAGTTTTGTTGATCAAATTTAAGAAAATTTAATATTATTAAAATTATTTATAAATTAACTGAGACAAAATATACAAAAAAGGTTTATTTTATATATTATTTAGTTTATTATTTTATATATTAATATATAAATTGGTAATTTAAAATATCTTTCATAATATTGTACTAATATACTTATTAAAGTTAGTTATCTAAGACTTTTTATTTTTTTTTCTTTTTTAATGTTTTTTTTTTTTTTTTTTTTTTTTTTAAAAAAAACAAATTTAATTTATTATATTTATATATATATTTTTTCTATTTGTATTTTTTTTTACTTTGAACTTTATTTATTATATTTTATTAAATAATAAATACATATGGAATATATAACAAATAATAATTATAATATATTCATTTTAATTTCATTTAATTAAATCAATAGTTTTAATAAGGGATAAATTGAATAAATTGAAATTGTTTGAAAATTCACTTACTATAAATATATATATATATTCTTTTTTTTTTTTTTTTTTTTTTTTTTCTAAATATTGTAGTATTCGTAAACTATCCGATAAGAGTAGAATTCCATTTCATATTTTTAATATTTTTATATTTTTATTTTTAATTATTTAATTTTTTATATATTTATTATAAACAACAACAACAATAAAATAATAAAACAAAACAAAAATCAAAAACAAAAAAAAAAAAGAATGTTTATGTCTAAAATTTTGAATGCTATATAGTTATTATTTTCAATTTATTTATTAGATTATTTTATATATTATATATTAAATCTTTCAATAACATATATCAAATAATAAAATTCAGTATGAATGAAAAATTTAAAGAAATTGAAAGTTATATTGATTTATCTATATTTCATATAAAAAATAGGTAAGCAATGTAATAATGTATAATTTATATAATAATGATAAAAATGTAAAGTATGAATATTAAAATAAATAATTTTAAAAACATTACAATAAAAGAAAAAAAAATAAGAATAGTAGAAAGAATAGAAGTGATTATGAAGTGAGACAAGAAACATTAAAAAAACAAGAAAAATTCAGAAGGACAGTATTAGCTACAAAAGTTATTGTTAGTCAAAAATTATATAAAGCTTATAGTAATAGCTTAGAAAAATATTTTAACGATAAATGGAAATTAAGTAGAGCAGTAAGTTATTAAACATTATTAAAAATTTATTCTTTATAGTATTTTCAAATATTTTTAAAATATTTATTATAAAAAAAAAAAAAAGAATAAATAAGTATTAAAAGATAATGAGTAATAATATTGTGTAATTATTATATATATATATATATATATATATATTTTGCACTTTTGCAGCAAGTTTATCGTTTTTTAGATTGTGCAAAAATTATTGAGGTTTGTAAATGATATAATGATATAATAAGTAAAAAGAAAAAAAAAAATTATTTATTCATTATAATATATTTTATTTATTGTGCTTTAATATAATTTTTTATATATTTATATAGAAATTAAGTGACTTCGAATTACAACGTAAGTAGTTTAATTAATTTTATTAGAATATTTAAATACATTTAAAAATAATAAAAATAATTATTAAGTTTTATTAACATAATTCATTTATATTATACCATATAGCATGTAATGAGAGAGTTTGTCGGTCGTTAAACAAACTTACTAAAAATACCAAATATATGCGTATACTTTGGAGAGAAGTATTGAAAAGCATAAATAATGATATTCAATTGGTTAATAGCGTATTAGTTGAAAAAGTAATATATATATATATATATATATATAATTTTTTTTTTTACACTTTCATTTATAAAATTTTTGATTTAATATTTTATTTTTTTTAATAAAGTATTATATATTAAAATAATGATTTTTGTTTATTTTTAAATTAAAAGATATATAAAGATTTAATAAGTAGAAATATAATTCCATCAGATACGTCTTTGTTAAAAGTAGATGATAGTGAAGAACAGAATGAATCCACTAATGTCATAATTACAAAATCATCGTCAAGTATTCCATTTGATATATTTGAATTTAATATTAAATCAAATAATATAAAGAATAAATCAAATCAACCAGAAAAATTAATTGAGGAATCAAATAATACTAATACTACTAATAATAATAACAACAACAACAACAACAACAATAACAATTATAATAATAATAATGCATCTATTAATTTTAACCATGAACAAACAACAGATTCCATTTCGCCAAATAGTAACTCATTAATATTTTCACCTCCTCTTAATAATAATGATTTATTAAGAGTTGAAAGTAGTCACAATAGCTGTATTAATAGTCCCAATTGTACATTATCAGAAATTAAAGATCAAAAAAGTTCAAATACAGATAACAGTCCTATATCATTAGCTATTGCTTCTCAACCAAAAACTCAATCTAATCATCAAAGTATACCTGTTGTAAACTATTGTCAGATAAATACATTACCATTACAATTTCAAAATACTCCAGAAATTGATAATATAAATAAGACACCTAGTACTAATGATTATAAAATAGAAAAAAATAATTTTAATAGTAAAGATAACGTTTCAATGAATAATAATAATAATAATAATAATAATAATAATAATAATAATAATAATAATAATATGTATAATCCTATGAATAATGTAGTAAATAAATACCCAAAACCTACGTATGATATGAATAAACTAATATTCAGTCAAGATGGAAATCAAAATAATGATACTACAAATACAAAAGAAAATAATAGTAATAATTTAATTAATGAAAATATAAACAATAGTAGTGAAAGTAGCAAAAATAAATGGTGGAATAATAATTATAATAATAATAATAATTATAATAATAATAATAATTATAATAATAATAATAATTATAATAATAATAATAATTATAATAATTATAATAATAATAATAATAATAATTATAATTATAATAATTATAATACAAACAATAATAATTATAATTATAATAATTATAATGCAAACAATAATAATTATAATTATAATAATTATAATACAAACAATAATAATTATAATAATTATAATGCAAAAAATAATTATAATATAAACAATAATAATTATAATACAAACAATAATAATTATAATTATAATACAAATAGTAATAATTATAATAATTATAGCAATTATACTAATTATAATTATAATTATAATTGCAACAACTTTAGCAACAACAACAACAATAATAATAATAATAGTTTTAACAATAACTATAGTAATTATAATAATAACATCAACAATACTTCACGAACAAATAATGAAAGTGATAATAGTTCTCTTCCATTTGATGTTTTTAAATCAAATTTATTTAATAGTAATAACAAAGGCAGTAATATAAATAATACTATTAAAACTAATGAATTTAATTATGAAAATTCTCATAAATCAATATACCCAATAATTTGTAACACTAACACAAATTCTAATTTAAGTTCTAACTTTAATTTTAATAATAACAGTAATAGTAACAGTAATGGTTATAGTAATTATAATAATTTTAATAATCAAAATAACAATTACAACAGTGGCTTCAATAATAATAATAATAATAATAATAATAATAATAATAATAATTTTAATAATAATAACAGTAGTAATAATAATGGTATTAATAATTTTATGATATATAATGAAAATAATAATAAAGTTCCTTATGATACTATAAATTGCATTAATCAAGATAATAATAATGTTAATATTAAACAAAATAATTTATATACAAGTAATATGAATAATTCTAACACATATAGTTATGGAAATATCAATAATAATATAAACAATTATAATTCTTCTTCTAATAATAACTTTAATAATCAAGCAAATATACAGAACGGAAATATTAATAATAACACAATTAAAAAGAATTCAATGGATTTAGAAAATTTAATTTGAATTTGAATTATCTTTTCTTTAACTGTATAGAAATATTTTTTTTAATTTATATATATATATATATTTTTTTTTTTCCTCTTTTTAAATTGCTATGTTTAATTGTATATTCAAATAAAATTATACTTTAAATTTAAACTATAAATTAATTAAATATTTAAATTTTTAAAAAAAAAATAATTTAAAAAATATTTTTATTACATATAAAATAATAGATTATAATTAAATTTGAAGTATTTTTTTTTTTTTTTATTATAGTATATTCTTTTAAAAAAAATTTTTAAAAAAAAAAATTGTGGAACAAGTTTTTTTTATTTTTTATTTTTTTTAATTTTTAATTTTTTTTTTTTTTTTTAAAAAAAAAAAAAAAAAGAATTGAAATAAATTTTATATTTATATTGAATAAATGAATAAATAAATAAATAAATAATTAATATTATAAATTATTTATTATATGAATTTCTTTATTATTAATTATATGATAATAAATTTTTAAAAATAAAATTTTAATATTTTGTTAATGAGTCTTTTTATAACTATACTTAGAAAGGAAATAGTCTAAAAATTTAAATTTTTTATTTGATTTGTTGACCTTTTAAATAATATTATATAATATATAAAATATATTAATATATATTTACAATAATAAAAAAATTAGAAAATATTAATATATAATAATGAATAAAAAAAAAAAAAAAAAATTCATTATTTATTTATTTATTTTTAAAAGAGATAATAAATTAATTATTATTAAAGAAATAATAAATAAACAGAAATTTTAATAATAATAAAAATATATTAAAAGTATAAATATGGTTAATAAAAGATTTTGAATTCAATGATATTTATATAAATGAGTTATTCTAAATTAATATAAATATCATTGAGTTTAAATGATATTAATAAATATGTTAGTAAATACATTTTCATAGTTCATTAATGGTTTTCTGAATAGGAGATAGAAAATTTTCCGTAATAGTATTGCTGAACACATAGTAAATCTGTCAAACAGGGACAATATACGCCTATGAGAAATCATACCGAAATGTTGTGACTACCTTAATATTCCCATACCTTATGGGGGACTAAAGGGCGGTACAAACCGGAAGTTAAAAAAAAAAAAAAAAAAAAAAGAATAGGAGATAACATTTTTTTTTTTTTTTTAATTTAATTACTTAATTAATGTTTCTTTAACATTTATAAAAGTGCTTAGAAATAAGAAATATTTTATTAATAATAAAGTTATAATATATATATAAAAGAATAGGTGATTAATAATATTTTGGGATTAAATGAAAAGTAAATGAACGGAAAAAATATTTAATTATAAAAATTTATGATGAAATGAATAATAGTTAAATTTAAAAAAAATATATAATTTAAATATAAATATATATATATAAATAAAATAAAATAAAATAAAATAAATAGTAGAATATTTAATATAAAGCACAGATTGAATAAAATAAAATAAAATAAAATAAAATAAAATAAAATAAAATAAAATAAAATAAAATAAATAGTAGAATATTTAATATAAAGCACAGATTGAATAAAATAAAATAAAATAAAATAAAATAAAATAAAATAAAATAAAATAAATAGTAGAATATTTAATATAAAGTACAGATTGAATAAAATAAAATAAAATAAAATAAAATAAAATAAAATAAAATAAATAGTAGAATATTTAATATAAAGCACAGATTGAATAAAATAAAATAAAATAAAATAAAATAAAATAAAATAAAATAAAATAAAATAAATAGTAGAATATTTAATATAAAGCATAGATTGAATAAAATAAAATAAAATAAAATAAAATAAAATAAAATAAAATAAAATAAAATAAAATAAAATAAAATAAAATAAATAGTAGAATATTTAATATAAAGCACAGATTGAATAAAATAAAATAGTTGAAATATAGATATAAAGTACAGATTGAATAAAATAAAATAGTTGAAATATAGATATAAAGTACAGATTGAATAAAATAAAATAGTTAAAATATAGATATAAAGTACAGATTGAATAAAATAAAATAGTTGAAATATAGATATAAAGTACAGATTGAATAAAATAAAATAGTTGAAATATAGATATAAAGTACAGATTGAATAAAATAAAATAAAATAAAATAAAATAAATTAAAATAAATTAAAATAAATTAAAATAAATTAAAATAAATAGTGGAATATTTAATATAAAGTACAGATTGAATAAAATAAAATAAAATAAAATAAAATAAAATAAAATAAAATAAAATAAAATAAAATAAAATAAAATAAAACAAAATAAAATAAAATAAAATAAAATAAAATAAAATAAAATAAAATAAAATAAAATAAAATAAAATAAAATAAAATAAAATAAAATAAAATAAAATAAAATAAAATAAAATAAAATAAAATAAAATAAAATAAAATAAAATAAAATAAAATAAAATAAAATAAAATAAAATAAAATAAAATAAAATAAAATAAAATAAAATAAAATAAAATAAAATAAAATAAAATAAAATAAAATAAAATAAAATAAAATAAAATAAAATAAAATAAAATAAAATAAAATAAAATAAAATAAAATAAAATAAAATAAAATAAAATAAAATAAAATAAAATAAATAATAAAATAAAATAAAATAAAATAAAATAAAATAAAATAAAATAAATAAATAAAATAAAATAAAATAAAATAAAATAAAATAAAATAAAATAAAATAAAATAAAATAAAATAAAATAAAATCCTATAAATATTAATGAACAATGAACATAAATCTTTACTTGGTGCTCTACAATATATATATATCTCAGTTAAATCAAGACACGATATAGCTTACGAAATAAATCAAGCTTCTTGAGATTGTGAAATCCTAACAGAAGTTGATTATAATTCATTAATGCATTTTTACAATATTTAAAAGGAACAAAAAAAAAAAAAAAAAAAAAAAAAAAAAAAAATCCATATTTTACAATAAAGATAAAAGGTTCATTGCCTATTCAGATTCAGACTTCTCCAGCGATGAAAAAACCAGAAGATCAACAAACATGTATATTTTTTTCTATTAGGAAATAGTTCAATATCTTGGAAATATCAACTTCAAAAGAAATTTTACCTTAGCTACAGCTGAAGCAGAATTTGTCAGTTATTAAAATGACACGTTTTACAAATTTGATTATCAAAGAATGAAAAAAAAAATAATTAAAAATAAAATAAAAATATTATATAATACCTAATGTAGGGGGAATGTTAAGAAATATATAAGAATTCTTATATTGTACATTACGGTATTATATATATTTTATTATGTAAGCAATAAATAATTTGTTAATAATATAAAATTAAAATTATATGTAATATTTTTTTTTTGAGTCTTATTATCATAAAAATTATTATTAATAAGATATATATTAAATAAATTATAATATTGTTATTAGTGTTGTGTATAGCATACATTTTGTGTTTGACTCCTTAACATATATTGATTTGTTTTGAAAGAAAATGTACGAGGTGGTTAAGTTTTTAATCCATTTTATTTTATCAGTTATTAATAAAAAATATAAAAGTAATTCAAATTTATAAATCATATATCATATTAAATTATAATTAAATGTATATACTACATGAGATATGAAATATGAATTAAAATATTACTATACTAATAGTAAAAAATATTATATATATATATATATATTTTTTTTTTTTTAAGATAATTGATCTCAAATCAGATAAAAGTACCCGCTGAACTTAAGCATATCAATAAGCGGAGGAAATGAAACTAACAAGGATTCCCTTAGTAACGGCGAGTGAAGCGGGAAGAGCTCAAATTTGAAATCTTCAAGGTTCTACCTTGACGAATTGTAGTTTATAGAAGTGTTTTCTGTTAGAAGAGTAGTAAAAGTTCCTTGGAATGGGACATGATAGAGGGTGAGAATCCCGTATTTGGTTACTTTTTCTAGCTTTTTGATATATTTTCAAAGAGTCGGATTGTTTAGGAATGCAGTCCAAAATGGGTGGTAAATTTCATCTAAAGCTAAATATTGGCGAGAGACCGATAGCGAACAAGTACCGTGAGGGAAAAGATGAATAGAACTTTGAAAAGAGAGTTAAACAGTACCTGAAATTGTTAAAAGGGAAGTGTTTGACACCAGTGTTGTTTTTTTCCGAAAATCAATTACGAAGGGCTTGATTTTGTGTTGTATTGACCTTTTCAGCTTTCTTCACTCTTTTTCGAGTCTTTCTTTATCCATTTTTCCGTTAACAAGTCAACATCAATTTCTTTTGTTGTAAAAGGGTATTTGGAAGGTGGCTTTCTTTTAGGAAAAAGTGTTTATAGCCTTATACCTCTACAATCGGAGAAATTGAGGTCTGATCGGACACCATCTGTGATAAATGTCTTCAACCTATCAATTGCATAGAAGGAGAAATACAAGCTTTTGGTCAAACATGGCATTCTATTTGTTTTGTTTGTGATGTATGTATATATATATATATATATATTTTATATGCTATATTAAGAATATATATAAATTAAATATTATAAGTGTTATTAATATTAATATTAATATTATTATTATTATTATTAGTATTTTTTTTCTTCTCTTTTTATTTTTTTTTTTTTTTCTTTTTTATTTTTTTTATTTTTTTTTTATAATAACATTATATTATAATTTAAAATGAATTACATTATGACAATAGGAATAAGAAGTACAATAAGCACCCCTCTATTTAGTAGAAGTTGTATGTGTTGTAGAATATGGCAAGTTTTCAAAGAAAAAAAAATCGTTTGAAATCTTTAGAAAAAATAATGTAAATGAGTTTAATCTTATTTCTTGTTATCAAAAACAAGAAATATGGTTAATTTAATTTTACATTATATATTTCAAATTTTTGATATTGACAATAAATCAAAAATCATTTTCATAAAATATTTATGATTATGAGTACTTTAGTTATTTATTTTGTTCTTTTATTATTAGAAAGAATAATACCAAATTATATTAAGTATTTAATTGAAAGAGGATTAAGATAGCAAATAATAGTAAGTACAAGTTAGATTTATTTTTTTCCTGTAAAATGAAAATAATTTTAATATATTTAAAAATTTGACAAATAATAATAATAATAATAATAATAATAATAATAATAATAATAATAATAATAATAATAATAATAATAATAATAATAATAATAATAATAATAATAATAATAATAATAATAATAATAATAATAATAATAATAATAATAATAATAATAATAATAATAATAATAATAATAATAATAATAATAATAATAATAATAATAAATATTTTTATGAATTTTATTAAGAAAATGATTAAAGGAAAAAATTTAAAACATTAAAAATTTTTATAAAATATAATATATTAAATATAAATAATATCAATTGTTTTATACTATAAAACATGGATATAAGGAGGTAAATACAAATTTTAATTGATAATGGTGCTGACTTCTAATGAAACAAAATAAAGATAATTGAATGAATGAAGACACACTGTATTTAGGATATATTGAAACTTTTTTTAGGAAATAATTTTAATATAAATCAATAGGTCGAAAATGGTAGTTTATTTTTAAATTATTTTATAAAGAAGTATAAAAGCGTTTAAATAACTAAAGAATTAATTGATTGTGATGCTAATATGAATTATTAATACGAATTTAATCAGGAAGAACCAATGGTATGTGCCATTAGAACTAGAAATATCAATATGATAAAATATTTAATTGAATATGGAGTAAATATTTATTATATTGCATATTATAATTTTATTAATATGTATTATGATTGAAATACTTTTTGTAAGGAATTTTATTATAAAATATACAATATAATCATTAATTTCATATATTAAATGTATTAAGTTTTTTTTTTTTTTTTTTTTTTTTTTTTTTTTTTTTTTTTTTTTTTAATTTAAATTTATTATTATTATTATTATTATTATTATTTATTTATTTAATTTTATTACATGTATATCATTTTAATTGTTTAAATTATTCTATTTCTTTATTATTTGTTAGTCTATGCTTATATAAAGGTTTACAATTTATTTTTTAAATATAAACATTATGTATAAACTATATTGAATAGAAATAAGATTAAATTATTTTTAAATTTAATTAATCTTGATATAAACCATTAATTAGTACATTCAATTTCTTTTTGATTTTGATTTTATTTAATACTAAATTTTAATCTTTATTATTAAAGTGTATATAATTATGTTCATTTTATTTATTGTATTTAATTTTATAAATTTAATGTAAAGTAATTTAGTTTATGTATATATATAGTATATAATATTTATGTAATTTGATATTAAGAAATATAACAATTTATTTAATAGTAGTAAATAATATAGTTATTGTATAAAAAGAAATTCAAAATGTTGATAATAATTATTTATTATGATAAAAAAAAAAAAAAGTAAAAAATAAGGTAAAATTTAAAAATTAGAAATACATAATAAACTATGTCTTTAATTATAAATAATATGAAGTAAAATGGAGTAGTATATTAATATGTGATTATGTCATAAATTATCAGTGCATTTATTGTTAAATAATTAAAATATCAGCATAAATAATAATTTTTTTTTTTTTTTTTGGATGTTACTACTACTTGTTATCAATAAATAAACATGTATTATTTTAATAGATTGAAATTATTAATGTCGAATTATATTTACATAATTATGAATTTGGTAGATAGATATTTTAAATATATATATATATGTATATATATTATGGGTTATTGGGGTTATTGGGTGGTAATAATGAATATGGTGGTGGGTTTATACTAATTTCTGAATTATTATGAGTTAACTCTGTGATATCCACCGCTGTAATATTTTCTTGGGAAGTTAAATTTGTATTGCTATTTGAGTTATTAGAATCTGTACTAACTTCTTCATTTGTAGTTATGGTATTTGATAAAGCTTCAGAAGATGAAACATCTACATTATTAGTAACGTTTCTTTGAGTTACATTAACTTGAGTTTCAGAATATGTAGGTAATTTATTAGCTGGAGGTGAGTAAGCGGGCAATGGATCTTCTTCAGGTCGACTTACTTCCTCTTGAACAGAGTATATGAAAATTAATTCATTTTCATTGGCAGCTCTTGCTCCTTTTATAAAATTATTATTATTAATAAGAAATTTTATTTTATAAAAAAAAAAAATTTGATAATTATAATTTTTTTATTTTAAATTTTATATTACCATAAGATATTAAAACTATTTTATAGATGTTTATTGAGATGTAAATCTTTTTTTATTTTAAATTATTTATTTATTTATTTATTTATTTATTAAATTATTATTTTTAAAAAAAGAATTTCAATGAATTTTAGTAAATAACTTTTATACACATATATATATATATATATATATTTTTTTTTTTTTTTTTTTTTTTTTTTTTTTTTCATGTTGAAAAATATTATATATGACAATTTATAAATGAATACCTGAATTGTTGCCTGAACTATAGTTAAAATAACTAATACATAGCTAATTATTATTTCCAATTGTTTATTATTGACATTATAAGATGATTTTAATTTTATAAAAAATCCTATGAAATATAATACAATCATTACAATTTCGTATAAATTTGGTATTAATAATGATTGTAGTAAATTGTTATTTTTCTAAAATTTTTATAATCATAAAATATTTGTTAGATATGTAATGCTATTTAATTTTAATTATTATTTAAAGTATATAATAATAATTACTCTTAGAAGTCCATATAAAGTCATTATAGAAAGTGCAATTCCAAATACATTAAAATATGGAATAGATAATACCTATTATAAAATTATTTATTGATATTACGAAATTAATATTTATTATTATAAAATTTTGATATAATATAATTTGGTGAAAATTTTATATAAATCATTACAATCATTAAAACTGAAAGTATTTTTAATATTTTGATATTTGGTTCTCTCATTTCTAAATTTTTCTTTTGATTTAATTGTAATTTTTGAATTAAATATATATACACTTTAAAATTTTTTAAATTTTTACTTTTTATTTTAACAAAATAAAATAAATATTATTTCGCCTTTTGTGGGTTTTAATAATAATTAATTTTTTTTTTTTTTTTTTTTAAAAAAGGAAAAACTAAAATTAGTTAAATTATTAAATTTATTTTTTTATTAAATAATTTTTTTTTTTAAATAAATATATGTTATTAAATATGTTTTTTGAAATTTTTAAAATTTTATTAATAATAGTTAAATTAATTCGTTGTACATCTTTTCATTTATTCATTTGTTAATTGATATTAGATTTGTAATATTAAATAAGATGATTAATAATTAATAATACAATTATTAATTAACAATTTTACCGATCTTATATATATATATGTATATTAATTTTGTATTAAATAAAATAATTACATTTTATTGGTGCATAGAATATTTACATATGAACATATGATTTACATTTTTTTGTTTATGATTTATATTATTTTAAAGAATTAAATAATAATACATAGATAGTTTAAACATAAATTATATTAATAATAAAGCATATATGGATTATTATTAATAATATTAATAATATTAATAATAATTTTTATTAGAAAAGATGATATATATTTTTTTTATATTAATCATTAATCATTAATAATTATTTTTTATTTTTATCATTTTTATGTAATATCATTTATTATTAATGAATATTTTTATCATTTTATTTAAATATCATATCATATCATATCATATCATATCATATCATATCATATCATATCATATATCTTATTAATTGAATAATTTTCTGATATCATTTAAATATCATTTAAATTGATTTTTAAAGATAAAAATATATAAATAATATATGCATTTTATCTAATTTTAAATATATGGTTTTATTTTATTTTTTATTTTCTTTTTTTTTTTTTAAAAAATTGTATTTTATTACGTATGAAGAATATTAATTTATTACGTAATAATGCAAATTATGTTAATTTACAAAATAATGTAATAAATTGCCTTTCCAGTTTTTATTCTGGTGGTTAGTAATTTGAACTAATACACGTAAGGTTGATCAACTACCTCTTGAATTAATATGGAGGCGATTTTCATCTTTCTAATGTGTTTTTCTCTATAAATGAAGTTGATATTCGCTCGCCACGGTTAAATATTCCTATTGCTAGACAATATAATTGTTAGTGCAGAGATCTATGAGAGAATTAATGCAGTTGTTCCTCCCTCAATGATAGTTCATGAGATCACTGAAAAAAAAAGCCCATCGTATAAAGTAGTATATAGAAAATGTCTTTCATATTAGTCTTGCTTAACGAGAGGTCCTCGACTACGCCAAAACAGTATGGCAAAGTATCCATTGAGAATCTGATACATTTAACAAAGAATTTGGAGGTCCTATTGTCCTCCTCTCTCATTAATCCCAATCAAAAAAAAAAAAAAAAAAAAAAAAAAAAAAAAGTGTTAATTGTAAATAAATTAATTTATTTAATATTAACTATGTTTTTTTGTTTTTTTTGTTTTTTTTTTTTAAAAATGAATAAATATTCATTGTGATCAATTGAACAATAGAATCAACTTTTAATGATAAAACATTACTATTAATATTATTAGTATTTTCAGTAATTAAAAGAGATTCATTATTAAAAATATTAATGTTACTCTGAAGAATGTTTATTAATAATAGTATTCTTTAATGAAATAGGGATAGGCAATGTTATAGTTTTACGAAAGATAATTATTATTGATTATTTAAATTTTTTAAATATTTCATTTTGGTTGTATAAAATTTTTATTATATTATTTTAAATATAAATGTTTCTTTATTATTATTATTATTATTATTATTATTATTATTATTATTATTATTATTATTATTATTATTATTATTATTATTATTATTATTATTATTATTATTATTATTATTATTAACAACAAAAATTTTCTTATATGTAGTAATATAAAACTTAAATATAAAATAATATTAATAAAAAGTTAACCTCTTTTTTTTATTTAATTTTATTTTTATTCAATCTGTATTTAAATTAATATTTCTACTATTTATTTTATTTTATTTTTTATTTTATTTTATTTTATTTTATTTTATTTTATTTTATTTTATTTAATCTGTACTTCATCTTTATATTTCTACTATATATTTTATTTTATTCAATCTGTACTTCATCTTTATATTTCTACTATTTATTTTATTTTATTCAATCTGTACTTTATATTATTTTATTTTATTTAATCTGTACTTCATCTTTATATTTCTACTATTTATTTTATTTTATTCAATCTGTACTTCATCTTTATATTTCTACTATTTATTTTATTTTATTCAATCTGTACTTTATATTATTTTATTTTATTAAATCTGTACTTTATATTCATATTTCTACTATTTATTTTATTTTATTCAATCTGTACTTTATATTTATATTTCAACTATTTATTTTATTTTATTTTATTTTATTCAATCTGTACTTTATATTAAATATTCTACTATTTATTTTATTCTATTTCATTTTATTCAATCTGTACTTTATATTAAATATTCTACTATTTATTTTATTTTATTTTATTTTATTCAATCTGTACTTTATATTTATATTTCAACTATTTATTTTATTTTATTTTATTTTATTTTATTTTATTTTATTTTATTTTATTTTATTCATCTGTATTTTATATTTATATTTCTACTATTTATTTT
Organism: Neocallimastix lanati (nom. inval.); assembly: GCA_016946835.1. Taxonomy (NCBI): domain Eukaryota; kingdom Fungi; phylum Neocallimastigomycota; class Neocallimastigomycetes; order Neocallimastigales; family Neocallimastigaceae; genus Neocallimastix; species Neocallimastix lanati (nom. inval.). The sequence goes on along the minus strand of JACVTC010000004.1, from coordinate 850,514 downwards.
ATTTTATTTTATTTTATTTTATTTTATTTTATTTTATTTTATTCAATCTGTACTTTATATCTATATTTCAACTATTTATTTTATTTTATTTTATTTTATATTATTTTATTTTATTTTATTTTATTTTATTTTATTCAATCTGTACTTTATATTTTATTTTATTTTATTCAATCTGTACTTTATATTTAATATTCTACTATTTATTTTATTTTATTTTATTTTATTCAATCTGTACTTTATATCTTATTTTATTTTATTTTATTTTATTCAATCTGTACTTTATATCTTATTTTATTTTATTTTATTTTATTCAATCTGTACTTTATATTTAATATTCTACTATTTATTTTATTTTATTTTATTTTATTCAATCTGTACTTTATATCTTATTTTATTTTATTTTATTTTATTCAATCTGTACTTTATATCTTATTTTATTTTATTTTATTTTATTCAATCTGTACTTTATATTTAATATTCTACTATTTATTTTATTTTATTTTATTTTATTCAATCTGTACTTATATTTAATATTCTACTATTTATTTTATTTTATTTTATTTTATTTTATTCAATCTGTACTTTATATTTAATATTCTACTATTTATTTTATTTTATTTTATTTTATTCAATCTGTACTTTATATCTTATTTTATTTTATTTTATTTTATTCAATCTGTACTTTATATCTTATTTTATTTTATTTTATTTTATTCAATCTGTACTTTATATTTAATATTCTACTATTTATTTTATTTTATTTTATTTTATTCAATCTGTACTTATATTTAATATTCTACTATTTATTTTATTTTATTTTATTTTATTCAATCTGTACTTATATTTAATATTCTACTATTTATTTTATTTTATTTTATTTTATTTTATTCAATCTGTACTTATATTTAATATTCTACTATTTATTTTATTTTATTTTATTTTATTTTATTCAATCTGTACTTATATTTAATATTCTACTATTTATTTTATTTTATTTTATTTTATTCAATCTGTACTTATATTTAATATTCTACTATTTATTTTATTTTATTTTATTTTATTTTATTCAATCTGTACTTATATTTAATATTCTACTATTTATTTTATTTTATTTTATTTTATTCAATCTGTACTTATATTTAATATTCTACTATTTATTTTATTTTATTTTATTTTATTTTATTTTATTCAATCTGTACTTATATTTAATATTCTACTATTTATTTTATTTTATTTTATTTTATTTTATTTTATTTTATTTTATTTTATTTTATTTTATTTTATTTTATTAAATCTGTAATTTATATTCATATTTCTACTATTTATCTTATTTTATTTTATTTTATTCAATCTGTACTTTATATTAAATATTCTACTATTTATTTTATTTTATTTTATTTTTAATAACGAAAACCAAACAAGTTAAAACAAAAATATATATATACATATTTATAAAAATTTTTATTAATTTATTTGAAAGATTTTTAAACTAATAATAATAAAAAAGAAATATTATTATATGTTGTAATTTAAGATATTGAAAGTAAAAGAGAAAACAAAAAAAAAAAAAAAAAAAAAAAAAAAAGAAAAAAATTAATTATATATTTTCAATTTTGAATTTTTAATTATACAATAATTGTTTTATTTAATTTTTTAAATAAATATGGAGTAAGCTAATTTAAAAAACTAAAAATCATATAGCATATATATATGTATATATGTATATATTTAAAAGTAAACTAATAAATAAGCCAGACTTTATTATTAAATTTCAATAATTTTAATAAATAAATATTTTTATTTCTACTGCAACGAATTTTTTCTTTTTATTTTACTATACATGTGATATTCATAAGGCTTTCCCTCAAATGATTATTTCACCCAACTCTGATACTAGGCTTTGAATTGAAGCATAGACCTAGATGATTGTAAAATTTCCAATCTCCAATGATTACACCCACTAGGGAGGAGTTAATGATTCCGTTCTGATGTTCGTGGTCAATGGAGATATATGTAGGAATGTTAGGAATACATCTTCGGGCAGTGTGTAACGACGATTGAGAGCGGCGAAGCTGTTACAGTATGCCAATGGGTGTGGTGCATTATGCATTTCGCCAGGTTGCATTTCGCCAAATTGAAAACAATTAAATAAATAAATAAATCAATAAATAAAATTAAATATTATTAATATCGCATAAAAACAATTTTAAAAAAAAAATTATTTTGAATTAATATTTATTTATTTATTCATTTATTTACATCAATACTCCACTTATCGAAATGCAACATTTTAATACTACGCCACATGGCGAAATGCAATTTGGGGGAAATGCAACTCTCCCTATGCCAATAACCACCATACAGTTAATTAATAACTGTATGGCCATATGGGAGATGGGTACCCATTATATGCAAGTCTATGCTTTTATTTTTACTATAAGAAGTTATTTATTAAAATTATAATAATAGTAATAATTGGTAAATATTGTTTATTTATATCAATATAAAAGCATGTTTTGTATTATGGTTAGAGAGAAATAGATAGTACATTCATTTTTTTTTTAAAGCCGCAATTATTACGAACTTTAATCTTTAATTATTTATTCTTATATAAAATACATGAATACTTTTAATTTTAATAAAAAATAAAAAAACATAGAATTAATAAAGTAAATAAATACACAATAATAAATGAAAAAGTAGTGTGAAATAAAAAGTAAAAATCAAAAATGAGTATATAAATAAATTCAGAAAAAAGTTCATAGGCAACGAACCTCACCTCCTTATGGATTAGGGTTATAGTACATTCATAATGTTTTATAGAACGTATAACACATGAATACAATTGTTACATATACAAATTACACAAAATATTTAAAATGATTGTTGATATAAATTTATACACAAAATATTTAAAATGATTGTTGATATAAATTTATACACAAAATATTTAAAATGATTGTTGATATAAATTTATACAACATAAAATAAACAAATTAACTAATTTATATGAAACATAAATATAATAAATTACATAATAAATAAATTAAATATGAATAAACTTAAGAGTATACTTATTAAGTAGTTATCAATAAAACACTTTTATATCTAATAAACAAAATTATATAAAATTTTATTCCAATTACGTTTTATTAAAATTATTAAAAATCTCTATTTAATAGTTCCATTAAATAATGACAAACTCAATAATCAAGAATTAGTTTTTAAAGAACATGAATAATATATTAATAATATATATATAATAAATGCTATAATTTTTTAGACAGCTTCTCCTTAAATTTTCGTCTGGGGAACAGAAGCTTTTTTTTTTGTAGTGAATGAAAATATATAAGAATTAATGAGAAACATTAATTATAATTAATTTAAATAATTATAAAATAATTTATTATAAAAATGTCCATGGAATAAAATAAAAAAAAAAAAAGTTCCTTTTGGAATAAATCAATATAGTTGAATAATTATTTAATCTATTTTAATATAATTTAAATTAATATTTTTTTAATTATTTTAATTTAATAATTCTATAGAATTATTAAATATTTTCCTTTTCATATCACAATAAAGTATAATAAAAATGCCATTGAATTTTAATGGTCCAATGTATTTAACTTTAATTATTATTATATAATTTAATAATTATTATACTTTTATCAATGATTTATTATTTGAATTTTTAATTATTTAAAAATTTAAATAATAAAATTTTTAAATAGTTCATTGTTTTTTATTTTATACTATTTTTAATTTAAAAAAAAAAAAAAAAAAAAAAAACTTAGTTATAATAAATTATTTTTCTCTTTTTAAATATTTAATATATTTTTTTTTAACTTAAAATTGCATGGTCTTTATTAAAAAAAAATATAATATTATTAGAATTAATAATATGAAAATAACCCGAAGCTTGATACTTTTTATTTCAAAAAAAATTACATATTTTTTTTTAGTAATTCTTTGATATTTTATTGGGTTATAGACAAATTTAAAAAAATTATACCTTTTGTATGAAATAAAACGGTTTAATAAATTTTATGTTTAAAATATATATATATATGTATATTTTTTAATAAATGAATACATCAAAAAGTTTAGACAATTCATCAATAAAAAATTTAATACAATGTTATTTATTGTTATTTACACATAAATATTTAATTTTGTTGATATATAAATTTAATTTCTTTTATGAAAAACTCACCAAGTTAAAAAAAAAAATTAATTTCTAATATATTATATATTTTCAACAATCATTAATATATATTATATTTGATTATTTATCTCTTTTAAAATTAAACAATATTTCAGTATATATATATATATTTATTTTCAACAATATAAATGTTTAAATTTATAAATATATGCAAATGTTAAAATAAATAAATAAATAAATTTATTAATTAAATTACATATAATAATTATATTAAATAAAATTAAATAAAAGAAAAAATTAATACTAATTGATTAAAATTTATGTGAAAGAATTTAAAAAATAAAGTTAATAGAATATTATATATTTTATTTTAATTTATGGAAAATTGTGGCTAATATAAAAAAACATTATGTTAATATACAAATTTATATTACTATATGAATAATACAATAATTATAAATTACGTATAATATAAATTAGAAATATTAAGTATATAAATAATTTTATTATTTAAATTAATTATTAATATCTCTCTCTGTATATACATAATTTATGAGTATATAAATAATTTTATTATTTAAATTAATTATTAATATCTCACTCTCCGTTTATACATAATTTATGATTAATAAGTTTAATAATATAATTATTTATATACTTATATATTTTATCAAAACTTTTACTAAAAATATCTATTATATCTAATATATAATATACAAAAGTAATACTAATTTATTCAGACCAAATAATTAAATATATAATAATTAATTTAATAATTTAATAAAAATATCAAATAATTAAATAAATATTTTATTTTTTAAACATTTAAAAATAAGATATTTTCTTAAACACTTCATAATTGTCTATATAATTTATTCTCAAATCAATATTTTTATTTAAAAATACAAAACAATGGCATCCAAATTAATTGATAATGGAAGACCTAGAAATAATATTATTGAATTATGATTTAAATGTTCATTCATATTATTTAAATTAATTAAATTTAAATAATATGAATAATGATTTATAATAAATTGTAAAGTAATGATCAAATGAAAAAGATTATTAGAATTCTGTCAATCGAAACTATTATTAATAATTAAAATTATTCTTAAATAAAAAATTCATAATTGCTTAAAATTTTAATATTCTTTAAAAATTTAATTTAAAAAAAAATATTAAAATGTATCTTCATCATAAAAAATTTTAAATATTTATAATTATTTTATTTTTATTTTTATATTTTTATTAATAACTTTTATAATATAAATCAAAAGTTTTCTATTAAAATGTATAATAACAATAGTGTTATTTATTTTTATTAATAATTTATATATATATACACCATTAATTTTATAAATACTAAAATTAATTAACATGTATTATAAAAATAATAAACATAGAAGGTTAAAAAAATTTTTTTTCTTTTTTAAAACTTTTATTTAAATATTTTATTATTTTTAAAGAATATTTTATTTATATATTTAATTTAAAGATACATGAAAGTTTTAATTTTAATATTTATATCAATATAAAGAATTTTTTTTTTTTAAAGAATATTTTTTCTTTTATTTTTAAGATATATAAACATTTTTAATTTTTAAATATTTATATTTTTATTTTAAATACTTTTTATGAATTTCAAGAATATTTTATTTTTTTTTTTTTTAAAAATATATAATGAAAATTTCAAAAATATTTTATTTTTAAAGAATATATATATATTTATTTTATTTTTTTTAAAATAATATAATAGAAATAAACAAATCTTGACACTGACAAATAATATTGATATTTTTAATTTCGATTGGTCAAATATTTTGTGTCCAATTTATTTTATTAAATTAATTTATTAATATGAATATAATATATTGAGAATAAATTAGAAAAATAAATTTGAAAAATCTTTAAAAGTGCTGTATAGTTATTAATTGACAAAGATTTATTTTTTCTAATTCAAACAAATTTGTTTAAAATTAAATTTATTTTTTAAAGTTGAGAAAAAGAACTTAAATATAATTAAAAGCTACTACTATTAATATACATCAATTTTCTTTTTTTTAAATGAATTTCCGAATATTAAAAATTATTTTTTAATTTATTTATATATATATATAAGCTTTTTTTTTTTTTTTTTATATATATATATATATATTATTATTATTATTATTATTAATTTATTAATTTTTGGTTAATAAGATAATAATTAAAAAGTATAAATTGTTAAATTATTTTCATTATTGTTAATGAAGAATGAAAGTATTTAATGTATTTAATATATAGATTAGGTACAATTTATTAATAGAAAAAAAAGGGTTATTTTAATAATATTTTTATTACAAAATAATTTTTTTGTAATAAATATATTAAAATAAAAAGTAAACGTGAAAACCTTTTTGATTAAAATTTTCAATTTATTAATTTATATATGTTTTATGTACATATATGCATAAATAAACTATAAAGCAATAATAACTTACTGTTTATTTTTATTTTTATAATTTTTTAATAGATATATATAAAAAAAATTACTCATATGAATGGTTAGATGATTTTTTAATTTTTTAAATTTTAGTAAGTCTAATAAAACAAAATGACATATTTGAAAATAAAAGTTTATTAAAGTTATAAATAAAAAAATAAATAAATAATAGTATTGATATCTAGATTTTTTAAAAAATACACCTTGTTTCAAAGTTTTAATGATATAATTTTTAAGGTACGTCAACCGTTTTATTGTATTTTATTATAAAAATTAAAAAAAATTTAATTGAAATATAAAGAGTAATTAATAAATAAATAAATAAATACTTAATATTTTGTTACAGTATTATATTAATATAAATAATAATTTTTGTGTAACCATAATATAAAAATACACTAGCCGTTTTAGTTATGATATATCTAAAAAAAATAAGTGTTAATTACACAAATATAATTGTAGTATTTTAGTAAAAAAATAAAATAAATTTTAAATAAGAAAATATCAAAATAGAATAAAATATTAAAATAGAATAAAATATTAAAATAGAATAAAATATTAAAATAGAATAAAATATTAAAATTGAATAAAATAATAAGCCAAGCTCTAATAAGAATATTTAATAAATTTTAAATAAGAAAATATTAAAAAAGAACAAACATACTTCAAAAAGTCAAATTCTAATAAAGACATTTAATAAAATTTAAATGCTTTTTTTTTTTTTTTTTGTATATGTATAAAAATATTTTTCACCTATTAATATTGATAAAATAATTTTTTAAACTTTATTTATATTTTTTTATATATTGTCTATATAAAATACCATTAGTGTTAATTATCTTGATTATAATGATTACCAAGCTCTTACATAAAAATGAATAATGAATATATTATATGATTTTTATTTTTGAAACTTTATAAAAAATTTTTTTTCTCTTTATAAAATATTCTATTTAATAAAGATTAAAAATTATAATAAAAGTACATAAATAAATAAATAAATAAATTAAAAATTAAAAATTTTTAATTTATAATATAAAAAATTTAAAACAAAACAAAAAAAAAAAAAAAAAAAAACAAAAACAAAACAAAACAAAAAAAAAAAACAAAGCAAAAAAAAAATTATAAATAATTAATAACATATAGAATAAATATAATTATTATTTTCATATGTTTTATATTTTAAGTAATACTAGATTCTTATTATTTTTTTTATATATTAATTTAATTTTATACATTAAAAATAATCAAAAAAAGACAGCCTTAGTGTAACGTAAATATTAAATTATTTTTTAATTAAAACCAAATTTTATATTACATGAATATTGAAGTAATATTGAATATATAAAGAATATGCTATATACTTATTAATAATATATATTATTAAATACTAATATATTATATATTGAAACATATATAATCAATTATATTAAATTATATATGAAATAGAAATTTAATTTATTATAGTATATTATATATATGGTTTACTAGAATTTTATTTTTTTATTTTCTATTTAAATTTTTTATTTTAAATTTTTTATTTCACAATTTCTATTTAACTTGTCTGTTTATATTTTCTATTAAAATTTTCTGTATTTTTTTTTTTTTTTTTTTTTATTTTTTTTTTTTTTTTATTTTTTATTTTTATTTCTTTACATATTTTTTGTTAATATTTTCTTTTTATACTTCCTTTTTATACTTCCTTTTTAAATTTTCTTTTTAAAATTTCTTATTAATATTAAAATCAATAATTTTTTTCTAAATATATTAATATCTTAAAAATGATACAATCCATTGTTAATAAATATTAATTATTTTTTTTCTTGGTTTTATTTAATTTTATTATTTTTTTTTTATGTTAATTAACTTATAAATTTATTTGGCGCATGTTTTTAAACAATAGAACATATTAATATTAAGATATCTTTTACTTTTTAAATTATGCTTTAATGATTTTTAATTTGTAAAATCTCACAAAAATAATAAAAATATTAACATTGAATAAAATATACTAATTAAATAAATAGTTATATATTTATTTATATATTTAATTATTTGTTCTTTTGTTTTTCTTTTTACTAAATAGTCTCCTAATTAAATAAAGTGTGTACATTATAATTAATTTATATATTATTAAAAAAATATTAAATATACTATTATTCATAAACTATTTAGTAGCACTTTGTCGTGGTGTAAATTTATATTATTAATTTATTAACATTAATTATAATTCATTAGTCTGAATAGTTTCCAATTGTAGTTAAATTGAAATTTTATTTAATTAATAAATTATATTAAAAGATCTTACTTAAATTAATCAAATATATATATAGAATTCTAGTTTAATGTATATTGAAATACCCTTATATATCATTCATTAAATAAATAAAATCTAGATTAATATGAAAAAGGATGTACATATATTAAATATTAAATTTAATATAATAATTTATATATTAAACATAAGTAGTAAATATATTAAAAATTCATTATATTATATTTTAACTTTATTTTGTGTTTTTTTTTTTTAAAAAAAATTAAATACTAATTCATTATATAATAATTAATTAATAACTGGAATTAAATGAATCTTGTAATTATTATAATAGAAAAATCTAAATTAGTATCTATAGATAATCCATAAAAAAAAAAAAAAAAAAAAAAAAAATAAAATAAAATCTCTTTGCAAATCTTTTTTTTTTTTTCTAAAGATTTGCAAAAAAAGAATTTTTTTTGTTTTAAATATTATAATTATAAGTTTGCCTTTATTGTTTTACACCCATTTATATTTATATATTTATATATAATTTATAAAGTGAAATTTAATTATACAGACTTTAATTTCTAATAAATGTTATTGATATAATTCAAGACATTTATAATAATTCTAAAGATTATTTTTTATTGAAATAGTAAATGATGCCTTTTATATAATATATTTTTTTATATGGAATATGATTAAATATTATCACAAGACTTAAAAATAAATTCATTAAAAAAATTTTTTTTTTAATATTTATATATTTTTTGTTATATATGTGTTTAGAACAATAAACAATTTTATTTTATTTAAATAAAATCTTGTGCTTAGTTCATTTATGATTACTAAGTTCATAATTATTATAATTACTAAGAATAATCTATAGAAAAAAATATATTACCAACAATTTGAAAGTGGGTGCAAATTTATTATGTTTTATTTTATAATGAAAAGGTTTGTTTTATTAATATTTAAATTTGAACATATATTAATAAAAAATAAAAACTATATGAATATACTATAAATAATTTAAATAATATATATAATATATACATAATATATTCTTATATATTATATGTAAATATAAAACTTTATTTTTTAATATATCTTTAAATTAAACAATAAACAATTTATTCTGATGTTCCAGAATTTATTTGCTCAAAAAAAATTTTTTTTATGTGAAGGTAATGATTATGAGCCATAATTAAAATTAATGAACTGATGTTACACAAATAAGTTAATTAAACATAATTTTTAAAGTCTGTTTATATGAATAGAAAAAAATCATATAAATAAAAATTAATTCCTTTGAGAATTTTTTTTAGTTTTTAAATTTGTAAAGTTAATAAAAGAAAAATAATAAATTTATAATAAGAGTAAAATAATAGTGATAATAATAATATATAGTAAATTAATAATTAAAATAATAAAAGAAAATAAAAAAGTAATACATATTATATATATATATATAAATAAATATATATATAAAAAAAAAAGGGAAATAAGAATTATAAACAATTAATAAATAAATATTTTAATTTTAGATTAACAAATAAAAAAGAATAAAAAATAATTTAAAATTCAGATAATATATTTAATAAAAAGAAGAAATATATTATATGAAATTAAATAATAAATAAAAAATAAAAATAAAATGTATAAATTATAATAATTTAATATAATTTAAAAGTAATAAAATCTGTATATAGTCATTCTTTATAATATTTATTATATATTAAAAAGAATATTAATTATTTTATTACTTTTTCTATTCAATTAATATCAAAACAAAATTAATATTTCAAATACAAAATAATATAAAATTAGCTAGTTAAAAATTTAATTAATAATTAATTTAAAGTGTAGTTATTATAAACTTTTTTTTTTAATTATTACTTATTTTATTTACTTTTTCTATTTTATAATAAAACTAAAGTTTAAAAAGAAATATATTGTTATTTAAATTTGAATAAAAAATAATAATAAAATGGATAGTGTAAAAACAATTAAAAATTTATTATTAGAAGGAAGCTTAACTGATTTCAAATATTATTGTTTAAATAATAATATTATTGCTGAAGAATTTGGAACAAAAAATACATTTGATATCTTGGTTTATGCTATTGAAAATGATATTAGTATCGAAATAATTAATTTTATCTGTTCATTATATAAAAATATTAATTATGAACTTCCAGATGAAAAAATACCTCTATTTGTAGCAGTCATTAACAATAAATTTTCTGTTTCAGACGTATTAATAAAGAATCATGCAAATATTAACTTCCGTAATATGCATAATGAAAACTTATTACTATATTTATACAATCGTAATAAATTACAAAGAAAACAATTAAAATATTTAGTAAATAATGGAATTGATATCTATTTTAAAGATAATGAAGGAAATAATATTATGTATTATGCCACAGAAAAGAAATATCCTTTCTTATTGGATATTATAATAAATAATTACATTTATAATAATAATTTTATAATAGATCTTATTACCTTAGGAAAGCGAAAAGTAACGATTTCTAAAAAACTTATTGCTAATAAGGTTTGTCATCAAATTAAAAAATTTGATCTTTTCACATTACCAATTTATAAAAAAGCGGTTCAATCATGCTGTGTTGATATAGTAGAATTATTTGCAAAGTATAGTAGTAAATCTTTTGAATACTATATACCCTTAAATGGAAATGATTTACTTAGAGAATCAATAATGGCACAAAATGAATGTGTTGTAAATTATATTCTTAAGAATGAACTCTGTGATATCAATTTACTTCAAAATAAGAACAGAGTAATTGAAAATATTACTCAAGAACCTTTGATACTAGCCATTACATCAAATAATGCAGCATTAGTAAAACAATTAATTAATGCTAAATTTGATGTTAATATTAAGATCAGTGAAAAGTTAAATCCATTATCATTTGCTTGTATAATAAATAATTTTGAAATAGTAAAAATGTTAGTAAAAGCTGGTGCAAAAATTAGTAAATATTATTACTTTGTTGAATTACCAATCGCTGCTCGTAATGGAAATTTTGAATTAGTACAGTACTTATTAGTAACTTACAAAAAACAACAAGGTTTTGATAAAAAACTATCTATTAATACGTTAAAAATGAAATTTAAATTAAGTAGCTTCAATCATCATTCTCAACAATTTGTCGATTCTCGAGAAATACTTAAATCTAATAATTCCCGATTGCAATCTTTTAACCAATCTCCTTCTAATCATATATTAAGTTTCCATTCTCAAACTTCACATCAATATCAAAAACAACAAAAACAAAAATATATATATGGTAATTGTTTATATGCAGCTGTATATGCCCTAGCTAATGGTCATGGCGATATTTATAATTATCTCATGAATTATAGTTATTACTTTTCAAAGAACAATCAAATTTATAAAGTTCCAATGGTTATTGCTCTTTCAGAAAATAATCTCAATACCGTAAAATATCTTCATAAAAAAGGAATAAGCCTTTCCCAAACTTTTAATTTTAATATTAGTCTTGCTAACTCAGTCATTAAAATTATTTCAAAGTATTGTGATGTTGAATATCATGATGAATCATTAATTGACCTTGATAATACCACACTTTTACATTATAGTGTATGGAAAAGTGAATATAATATTGTAAATTATCTTCTTGAAAATAAGGTGAATATTAATTACCAATGTAGTAAAGGATATACAGCCCTAATGATTGCTACTAAAAATTGTGATATGAGAATGGTTAATATTTTAGTAGCGAATGGAGCAGATATTAATTTAAAGGATAAACAAGGCGTAACTGCTTTATTTATTGCTTGTTTAAATGGTTACTTTAATTTAGTACAATATTTAATCGATTGTGGTGGTGATATTAATGCAATTACAAAATATAAGGAAAACATGCTACTTATTACCTATCAATTAGCTATTGGTAATAATCAAATTATTTCTGAAAGATATGAAAACACCTATTTTAATTTGAAGGGTATAAAACAACCACGTTGCATGTATGAGTCTATTGTAAATTATTTAATTTCTCAAAACATTGATATTACCTTGAGAGATTGTAATGATATTTCTGCTATTGATTATGCTGTTGTCAATAATCGTGCTTTAGATGCAAAATTTTTCATAAGTCGTGGTGCAAGCCCAAATTGCCAATTTTTTGAATTAGATCTACTTAAATATTCTATCTTAAAGGAATGGTTAACTATGGTAAGACTTTTAATTAATTCTGGTGTTGACTTGGAAAAAAAGGATAAGCACAATAATACCCCATTACTTTGTGCTATCAGTACTGGAAATCTTGATATTGTAAAAGAATTAGTCAATGCTGGTGCAAATTTAAAGGTCAAGAATGATAAGGGTCTTTCACCATTAATGTGTGCCGTTCAGAATAAGAATATAAATATTATACATTATCTTCTTACTTTGGATATTGATATTAATGAAAAAGATAAACATGGTTTCACTGTTTTAATGCACGCAATAGCTGATCCAAATTATTCTATGAGAAATATTGAATATCTTGTAGATCATGGAGCTGATGTTAATACTAAAAGTGATCAACTTCTAACTCCTCTTTTATTAGCAGCTAAAAATAATTATATTGATGTAGCAAAATATCTTATTAGTAAGGAAGCTAATGTTAATGATATGGATAGTATTGGCTATAATTCATTAATGTATGCTGTTTTAAATCATAATATTGCTTTAATTGCCCTTTTAATTGAAAATCATATTGAAATTGATGAAAGAAATTGTAAGGATTATACGGCATTAATGATTGCATCTGAAAATGGTTACTTTGATATTGTTAAATATTTAGTTGAAAATGGCGCTGATATATCATTAAAAGCTAAAAGACGTACTTCTGCATTAAAATTAGCTAACAAAAGTAAATATTATAATATAGCAGACTACTTGGTATTTAATACTAATACATCTACTACAACTGCTTAAAGTGTACTCTTTTTTTTTTTTAAAAAATAAAAAAAAAAAAAATATATATATATATATATTAGAATTTAATTTATCACTACATATCTTTATATATCTTATCTCAATTATAATAGTAAAACTTTATTAAAAATTAAAATTTAATATATATATATATATTAATAACAAAACCCAACCATATAAAAATAAATAAGCAAACAAGTAAAAACAATCAAACGATCATTAACCATTATTAAAATAAAAATCATTAATTATCAATTTTACAAATTAAAATTCGAAAGGAACAAATAAAAAAAAAAAAAAAAAAAAAATTAATAAAAATATAAAATATCACTAATTCTTATCTATTGCTATATATTATAATTATAATTATAATAAATCGCTCTAGATGTTAATATATAACTTTTATAATTAAATGAAAACACAAAAATAATATAATAATAATAATAATATCAATTTATTAATGCAAATACTTATTAAAAAAATCATTATAATAATTATAAAATTAAAAAAAAAAAAAAAAAAAAAAAAAAAAAATAGATATCCTCGTCATATAATAATATATGCAATGCTATCTATTTTTGTTTTAACAATAATACACACTTTTTGTTTATTTATTTATTTATTTATTTATTTATAATATTAAGAAATAAATAAATAAATAAATAAAAATTAAAAAAAAAAAAATTGTAAATAAAAATTTCCTTTTTTTAAAATATATAATAATTATTAAACTACACATTAATTTTAGAAATAGAAATTAAAATAAAGAAAGAAAAAAAAAAAAAAATAGAGAAAAAAAAAATAGAGAAAAAAAAAAGTAGAATAAAAAACTGAAACAAACTGAAAAAACTCAAAAACGAAAATCTTATTGTGTTTTGATTTCTGTTAAATTACAATTTTTAATTTTTTATTAATTAAATATCTTGTTATTAATTTTTATTTTTATTTTTATAATTATATTTATATTATAATTTATTTGATTTTATTGATATTTATTGATATTAATTGATATTAATATTAAATATTTAGATATTGATAAAGTTTGATTTATACATATATCCTTAAATAATAGTGGATGAAAAATTTTAAATCCTATTAAATTATTCTGTATATTCTAACATATTATTTTTTAAATGGTGCTTAATTTTTTTTTTTTTTTTTTTTTTAATTTTATCATTACATTTTTTATTTTTTTATTTTATTTTATTTAATTTTTTTTTTATAATGTATTTACAATAAATATATTTATAGACTTATTGAAATTTTTTTATTTTATATTTTTATTTTTTATTAATAAATTTATTTATTTATATATATATTTTTATTATTTATTTTTATTTTTATTTTTTTTTTTTTTTTTAAATATTTCTTTACAAATAAAAAACATATAGATAATAAATAATATATTATAATTTTAAATGTTTATATAATAATTTTTTAGTATAATAATGAAAAGTAAATAATAGTTAATTCTAAATAGGTATTCTATTTTATTAATAAATAATAAACAAGTATATAAATTTATAATAAATATATAAGATTTATGTAAGTTCAAATTTAAATATTAAATTTTTATTGAATTTGAATAATTATATAATATTTTTAATATTAAAACATAAAAATAAAATAAAAATAAATAAATAAATAAAAAAAAAAAAAAAAAAAAAAAAAAAAGATACAGTATTTAATGAAGAAAATCAAAAATAGCTTTTAATAACAATAATTTATTTTTGTTATTATAAATAATTTATACAATAATATTAAAATATATAACTAAAAGTTATAAATTCTTTTAATTAAATTATATACATCAATATAATAAATTTTTAAAAATTGCAGAAATTTTTATTTTATATTTTAATTTTATTATTTTGTTGATAGTTTTTTATTTAATTATTTAATTATTTATTTTTTTTATTTTATTTTTAGTATTGATTAATAAATAATTTATTTACAGATAGATAAATAAAAATATTTTAAATTTAAATAATTTTTACATTATAATGTAAATTTAATAATTAAAATCCAAAAAAATTTTAATAAATAATCAATTTTATAATAACAAATTAATGAATAATAAATTATTATATCAAGTATATAAGTTTCAATAAAAATTTAAATATAAATTTTAAAATTTTTATTGAATTTGAATAGTTCGATTTTGGTTCTTAGGAGGTTCAATTTTATTAATGATTACTTCTAATACTCCATTTTCCATTTTAGCTTGAATATTTTCTAAGTCAGCATCTTCAGGAATATTGAATAATCTTGAAAATTTACCATAACTACTTTCAATTATACTATATTTTCTTTCATTATTGTTATCATCTTCATTCTTTTTATTTTTTATTTCAGATTCAGTAGTTTCTTCATTTTCTTTAGTTTCTTGTTTTTCTTTCGTTTCATTATTTTCATTAATGTCTTCGGTTTCCATTTCATTATCTTCAGATTTATTTTGAGAATTATCATAAATGGATTTTCTTTCACCAGAAATAGTTAAAATACGATTTTCATTTATTTCCATTTTAATTTGATCTTTCGTCATTCCAAGTAAATCTACATGAATATAATAGTTGTTTTCATCTTCACTAAGATTAATTTTTGGATTAAATTCTACTAACTTTAAAAATTCATTATCATGGAAAGCCCTTGATAATTGTTTTTCTAAGCAGTTGTATGAATTTTTTCTATGACCATAACGACTATGAATATGACAGCATGGATGACCAAAACCAAAATTATCTCTTCTATTTAAAGGATAATTAAAGAAATCATCATTGAATATATCGAATAAAGAATTTTCAATTGGATGAGAATATATATATAAAGACATCTTGTTAATATTTATTATAATTATATTTATCTAATTAAAATTTTTTATTTTTGATTAAATAAAATTCTTTGTTTTTATTATATTATTATTTTTAAACAATTAAAATATAATTAGAATAACTATTAAAATAATTCTATTGTAGATAAAAAAAAATTTGTATAATATATTAAATTGAATGAAAGATAAAAAAATTTTTTAATTAAAAATATAAGCTTTTATACAAATTTTAAATATTTAAATAATTAAGGAAAATTTTATTTATAATTTATTCAAATTAATTTATTCAAATTAATTTATTATTATTTCAATTAGTAATACAAATTATTAAAGTTTTAAATTTTATTATTTATTATTTATTATTAATAAAAATTTTATTTTATATTATCAATTAATTATTTAAATTTAAATTAATACTATTCAATATACAAATTTCAATTATAAATTTATAATAAAAAAGAAATTCTTTAAAATTGTGGAATAATTAAGAATAATACAGAATAATGTAGAATAATGTAGATATATCTTGAAATGCATACGTAAATAACGATTAATGTAGAAGATTAAAGGTTAATGGAGTAAAAAAAATTTTTTTAAATTAATATTACTCATTTCAAGCTTAGTTCCAATTAAAAATAAAAAATGTAATATTTATATTAAAATTTTAATTTTAATTTTTTATATAAATATATAAATAATTATAAAAAAAAAAAAAGTATAAAAATCCAATTTTTCATTAAAATTTTTTATTTTCAATTTTAATAATTACTAAAACTTTTATAATTTAAATATTAAATAAAACAAATAAATCGATATTAAAAAAAAAAAAAAATTAACAATTTTTAAAGTTTTAATTATTATATAAATATATTTCAAAAAAAAAAAAAAAAAAAGAATAATAAAAGTATAAATAATTAGAATTACAATTAAAAACAAAATGTCTTTATATATCTATTCTCATCCAATTGAAAATTCTTTATTCGATTTTTTTGATGATAATTTCTTTAATTATCCTTTAACAAAAATAAATCATTTTAGTTTTAATAATCCTCGTTGCCATCTTCATGGTCGTTATGATCATAGAAAGAATTCATACAACTGCTTAGAAAAACAATTATCGAGGGCTTTCAATGATGATGAATTTTTAAATTTAGTAGAATTTAATCCAAAAATTAATCTTAGTGAAGATGAAAACAACTATTATATTCATGTAGATTTACCTGGAATGACGAAAGATCAAATTAAAATGGAAATAAATGAAGATCATATTTTAACTATTTCTGGTGAAAGAAAATCAGTTTATGATAATTCTCAAAATAAATCTGAAAATGATGAAATGGAAACTGAAGACATCAATGAAAATAATGAAACAAAAGAAAATGAAGACACTAAAAAACATCAAGAAACTACTGAATCTGAAATAAAGAACCAAAAGAATGAAGATAACAAAAATAATGAAAGAAAATATAATATAATTGAAAGTAGTTATGGTAAATTTTCAAGATCATTCAATATTCCTAATGATGCTAACTTAGAAAATATTCAAGCTAAAATGGAAAATGGAGTATTAGAAGTAATCATTAATAAAATTGAACCTCCAAAGAATCAAAATCGTACAATTCAAATTCAATAAAAATTATAAAATTTAAATATAAAAAATTTATTAAATCCTATATATTTAACATAAATTTTAAATACTTATTTATTATTCATTCATTTAATTTATTATAATAAATTAGAATAATCATTTAGAATTAATAGTTATTAATTTTAAATTTATCATTTTTTAATAATTATTTTTTTTATTAAATTTTAAAATAAAATTTATTATATGTATCATTTAATTTATTATTGTAATTTACATTTAAAAAAAAAAATACTATCAATAAAATAATAAAAATAAAAAATAAAAAATAAAAAATGAAATTTCAATGATTAATTGAAAATTCATTACTTTTATTTTATGTGTTTGTATATAAATAAAATTTAATACTTTGATTTTTATGAATATATATATATAATTATTTTAATGGTGCAATAAGTTATTTTCTCTAATTTATTATTATTTCATCATATTTTAATAATTCTTTAATTTTTTTTAGTAAATGTAATATTTTAAAAAGAAAAGTTTTTTTATTCAATTTTCTTTTTTAACTACTTATACAATTAATTTTTTAATTGATTATAAATAATATTTAATATACTTATATTTATTTTAACTTTATTAATCTTCTAAAGTTATAGTGTTCCATTAGAAAGTAATTTAATATAGTTTTTTTTTTTTTTTTTTTTTTTTTTTTTTTTTTTTTTTTTTTTGTAATTTTTATATTTTAATTAAATTTTATATTTCAATACATATTAGCAGTATTTATATTATTTTTTATTTCATTTATATTACAATTTTATTTATTATATTACATTATTTATATTTTAATTTCATTTATATTATAATATTATTTATGTTATAATGTTTAAAAAACACTATGATCATCACTAATATTAAAAATTCATATATGTAAAAATTTAAAAAAAAAAAAAAAAAAAAAAAAAAAAAACTATGAATTTTTTAAAATTATTTAATAATTTAGCAAAAATATTTTTCCATTTAATCATTTAAATTTTTATGATATTTATTTATATAATATTATTAATTTTATTAATTATTTATTATTATTAGTATTATTAACATTATTATTATTTATTCTTATTATTATTCTTTTATTATTATAAATAATAAATATATTATATATAATAATTAATAGATTATAAATTTTTAAAATAATATATAATTATTAAACAATAATTACATTAATTCTATAACATATGGAATATTAAAACATAAAATTAAAAATATAAAAACTTGAAAAAAAAAAACAGAAATATTTACTGAAAAAAAACAAAATTAGATTTTATTAACACAAAATTATTATCTTTATAATAAATAATTAATACAATATCATTCAAATATATAAATAAAACTTATAAATTTTAATAATCAAATTATACACATCAATATAATTAATTTTTAAAAATTATTGAATTATTTATTTTATATTTTGATTTTTATTATTTTATTGATTGTTTTCTTTTTTTTTGTATTTATTAATAAATAATTTATTTATAGATAGATATATAAAATATTTTAAATTTACATGTATATAAATAATAATTATTTCCACAATAATGAAAATTAAACAATAATTTATTATAAAAACATTTTAATAAATAATCAAATTTATAATAATAAATTAAATGAATGAATAATAAATAAGTATTTAAAATTTATGTTAAATATATAGGATTTAATAAATTTTTTATATTTAAATTTTATAATTTTTATTGAATTTGAATTGTACGATTTTGGTTCTTAGGAGGTTCAATTTTATTAATGATTACTTCTAATACTCCATTTTCCATTTTAGCTTGAATATTTTCTAAGTTAGCATCTTCAGGAATATTGAATGATCTTGAAAATTTACCATAACTACTTTCAATTATACTATATTTTCTTTCATTATTATTATTATTATCATTCTTATTTTTCTTTATTTCAGATTCAGTAGTTTTTTCATTTTCTTTAGTTTCTTGTTTTTCTTTTGTTTCATTATTTTCATTGATGTCTTCAGTTTCCATTTCATCATTTTCAGATTTATTTTGATAATTATCATAAATGGATTTTCTTTCACCAGAAATAGTCAAAATACGATCTTCATTTATTTCCATTTTAACTTGATCTTTCTTCATTCCAGGCAAATCTGCATGAATATAGTAGTTGTTTTCATCTTCACTAAGATTAATTTTTGGATTAAATTCTACTAATTTTAAAAATTCATCATCATTGAAAGCCCTGGATAATTGTTTTTCTAAACAGTTGTATGAATTCTTTCTATGACCATAACGACCCTGAAGATGGCAATGAGGATGGTTAAAACTAAAATGATTTCTTTTTGTTAAAGGATAATTAAAGAAATCATCATCGAAAAAATCGAATAAAGAATTTTCAATTGGATGAGAATAGATATATAAAGACATTTTATTAATAATTATTATAATTATATTTATCTAATTAAAATAATTTATTATTCTATTTTTTGTTTTTTTTTTATTAAATAATATTCTTTCTTTTTATTATATAACTTTTAATAATTATAATATAATTTGTATAACTATTAAAAAAATTCTAATGTAAATAAAAAAAATTATATAATATAAAAAATTGATAAATAAAAAAAAAATTATTTTAATTAAAAATATGAGCTTTTATACAAATTTTAAATATTTAAATTATTAAGGAAAATTTTATTATTAATTTATAATCATATTAATTTATTCAAATTAATTTATTATTATTTCAATTAGTAATACAAATTATTAAAGTTTTAAATTTTATTATTTATTATTTATTATTAATAAAGTATTTTATATTTTTTATATTATAATTAATTTTTTAATTTAAATTAATAATATAAAATATTCAATAAATTTATAATAAAACAGAAATTCTTTAAAATTGTGGAATAATTAGGAATAATACAGAATAATATAGAATAATGTAGAAATCTCTTGAAATGTATACGTATATGACGATTAATGTAGAAAATTAAAGGTTAATGGAGTAAAAAATTTTTTTAAAGACATTAATACTATTCATTTCAGGTTTAGTTCCAATTAAAATTAAGAAATTAATATCTATATTTAAATTTTTATTTTAATTTTTTATATAAAGATATAAATACCAATAATAATAAAAAAAAGTATAAAAATCCAATTTTTCATTAAAATTTTTTTTATTTTCAACTTCAGTAGTTACTAAAACTTTTATAATTTAAACATTAAAAAAGCAAAAAAAGCGATATTAAAAAAAAAATAACAATTTCTAAAATTTTAATTATTATATAAATATATTTTAAAAAAAAAAAAAAAAAATATAAAAACAAAAAACAAAAAAAGAAAAGAATAAAAAAAATATAAATAATTAGAATTATAATTAAAAACAAAATGTCTTTATATATTTATTCTTATCCAATTGAAAATTCTTTATTCGATGTTTTCGATGATGATTTCTTTAATTATCCTTTAACAAAAAGAAATCATTTTAGTTTTAACCATCCTCGTTGCCATCTTCATGGTCGTTATGGTCATAGAAAAAATTCATACAACTGTTTAGAAAAACAATTATCAAGGGCTTTACATGATGATGAATTTTTAAAGTTAGTAGAATTTAATCCAAAAATTAATCTTAGTGAAGATGAAAACAACTATTATATTCATGCAGATTTACCTGGAATGAAGAAAGATCAAGTTAAAATGGAAATAAATGAAGATCGTATTTTGACTATTTCTGGTGAAAGAAAATCAATTTATGATAATTCTCAAAATAAATCTGAAAATGATGAAATGGAAACAGAAGATATCAATGAAAATAATGAAGCAAAAGAAAAACAAGAAACTAAAGAAAATGAAGAAACTACTGAATCTGAAATAAAGAACCAAAAGAATGAAGATAACAAAAATAATGAAAGAAAATATAGTAAAATTGAAAGTAGTTATGGTAAATTTTCAAGATTATTCAATATTCCTGAAGATGCTAACTTAGAAAATATTCAAGCTAAAATGGAAAATGGAGTATTAGAAGTAATCATTAATAAAATTGAACATCCTAAGAATCAGAAACGTTCTATTCAAATTCAATAAAAAAAATTTTAAATTTTAAATATAAACCTTTATTAAATCTTATATATTTAATATAAATTTTAAATACACATTTATTATTAACACATTTAATTTATTATAATAAATTAGAATACTTATTTAGAATTATTAGTTATTAATCTTCACTTTATTATTTTATAATTATTATATTTTTATATAAATTTTATTATAAATATATTCATTAAAATTATTATTGTAATTTTCATTTAAAAAAAAATAAATAAAAAATAAAAAACTATCAATAAAATAATGAAAATAAAAATTAAATTTAAGATAAGTTTCAAATGATAAATCGATAATTTTTTATTTTTATATTTTGTGTTTATTTATAAATAAATAAGAGTAATTTAATTTTATTTATATTTATATATAGGTTCCTAAATTTTAATGCTCTATAATTCTTTTTAAAAAGATTTCAATAATTCAATAATTTTTTAATAGCTTAAAACTTTAATAAGGAATATTATAATATTTTTAATTTTCTTTTTTAAATACTTTAAATAATTTCTTCTTTTATTTAATAATTATTACCTTTTTAATTTAAAGACTTTATTTTAATTTTAATAAATATATTTATCATCTTTAGTCATGAATTATTAATAGAATACAACTTAACTAAATTTATTTTTATTCTTTTTTTAAAATTCACAAAATATCTATTCCTTTACATTTTATCTATTCTTTTGAATTTTTACCATAACTTTCTTATATATATATTTATTATTTACTATATTCGTTTCTATGTATTTGATTTTGTTTTGATATACACTTTTTTTGAAAAATTATCGCTTAATATTTTCATATTTTTAATTGATATATATATTACTATTTATTATTTATTAATTTTATTATAATTTTTATAATATATAATATTTTTTTTCATGATTTTGTTTTTTTTCAATAAAATCATTTAATTTTATTATTATTATTATTATAAATTAAATAAAGTTTTCTCTAAGTCTAAAAAAAAAAAAAAAAAAAAGAAAAAAAGAAAAAAAAATTATATTATAAAATTATTTGTTATAGAATTATTACAAATCATTTTAATTTTTCAAACACAAATATTAATTTTTATTCACATCAATAAATAATATAAATAAATAATCTAAATAAATAAAAAATAAAAATAAAAAATAAAAATAAAAAATTTGACTTAAATAAATATTATTATCATAAATAATTTTTTTATATCAATAATAATTGCAAAATTAAACTTTTTTATTTATTTCTTTATTAATTACTTAAATATTTCTTTTATCAAAAAGCATACGATTAATAAAAAAAATATATTATTATTAATCCAATTTTAACATAATAATATTATAAATGGAAATATGAAATAAAAGTAATATTTAAAATAAAGTGTATAAATTAATTTAGAAAAATGTTCATATGCAGCGAACCCCACCTCCAGATTATAAGATCCTTGTTTTAAAAGGAATTCTTATTCTGGATTAGGGTTTGAATTAATAATATGAAGGAAATTATCTACGGCCAGTCTTACCACATTTTCAGCGTTGACGTTCCTAGTTGAATTTTTATAATATTGTTTAAAAAAATTTATTATTTATAATTTATTTTATATTATTATATAATTATTAATTTTTTATTTACTATTAAATTTTTTTTAATTTGTTAAATGCAAATATTAATAGTTAAATTATTTTAATAAAAATAATCAAATTTATAATAATAAATTTAATAAATGAATAATAAATGAGTATTAAAAATTTAAATTAAATATAAAATATATAATAAAAGTTTAAACTTAAAATTTAAAAATTTTTTATTGAATTTGAATAGTTCGATTTTGGTTCTTTGGAGGTTCAATTTTATTAATGATTACTTCTAATACTCCATTTTCCATTTTAGCTTGAATATTTTCCAAGTCAGCATCTTCAGGAATATTGAATGATCTTGAAAATTTACCATAACTACTTTCAATTATGCTATATTTTCTTTCATTATTGTTATTATCTTCATTCTTATTTTTCTTTATTTCAGATTCAGTAGTTTCTTCATTTTCTTTAGTTTCTTGTTTTTCTTTTTCTTCATTATTTTCATTGATGTCTTCAGTTTCCATTTCATCATTTTCAGATTTATTTTGAGAATTATCATAAATGGATTTTCTTTCACCAGAAATAGTCAAAATACGATCTTTATTTATTTCCATTTTAACTTGATCTTTCGTCATTCCAGGTAAATCTGCATGAATATAATAGTTGTTTTCATCTTCACTAAGATTAATTTTTGGATTAAATTCTACTAACTTTAAAAATTCATCATCATTGAAAGCTTTGGATAATTGTTTTTCTAAACAGTTGTATGAATTCTTTCTATGACTATAACGACCCTGAAGATGACAACAAGGATGATTAAATCTAAAATGATTTCTTTTTGTTAAAGGATAATTAAAGAAATCATCATCGAAAACATCGAATAAAGAATTTTCAATTGGGTGAGAATAGATATATAAAGACATCCTGTTAATATTTATTATAATTATATTTATCTAATTAAAATAATTTATTCTTCAATTTTTTTTTTATTGAATAAATATTCTTTCTTTTTATTATATTATAAATTTTAAATAATTATAATATAATTTGTATAACTATTAAAAAAATTCTATTGTAAATAAAAAAAATAAATAATATAAAAAATTGATTAATAAAAGGAAAAAAAAATATTTAATTAAAAATATGAGCTTTTATACAAATTTTAAATATTTAAATTATTAAGGAAAATTTTATTATTAATTTATAATTTATTCAAATTAATTTATTCAAATTAATTTATTATTATTTCAATTAGTAATACAAATTATTAAAATTTTAAATTTTATTATTTATTATTTATTATTAATAAAGATTTTATTTTATATTATTATTAATTATTTAAATTTAAATTAATAATATAAAATATTCAATTATAAATTTATAATAAAACAGAAATTCTTTAAAATTGTGGAATAATTAAGAATAATACAGAATAATGTAGAATAATGTAGATATATCTTGAAATGTATACGTAAATATTGATTAATGTAGAAGACTAAAGGTTAATGGAGTAAAAAAATTTTTTTAAATTAATATTACTCATTTCAAGCTTAGTTCCAATTAAAAATTAGAAATGTAATATTTATATTAAAATTTTTATTTTAATTTTTTATATAAAGATATAAATAACAATAATAATATAAAAAAGTATAAAAATCCAATTTTTCATTAAAATTTTTTTTATTTTCAATTTCAATAGTTACTAAAACTTTTATAATTTAAATATTAAATAAAACAAATAAATCGATATTAAAAAAAATTTACAATTTCTAAAATTTTAATTATTATATAAATATATTTCAAAAAAAAAAAAAAAAGAATAATAAAAGTATAAATAATTAGAATTATAATTAAAAACAAAATGTCTTTATATATTTATTCTCATCCAATTGAAAATTCTTTATTCGATTATTTTGATGATGATTTCTTTAATTATCCTTTAACAAAAAGAAATCATTTTAAATTTAACCATCCTCATTGCCATCTTCATTGTCGCTATGGTCATAGAAAAAATCCATACAATTGTTTAGAAAAATAATTATCAAGGGCTTTCAATGATGATGAATTTTTAAAGTTAGTA
This sequence comes from Neocallimastix lanati (nom. inval.), assembly GCA_016946835.1. Taxonomy (NCBI): domain Eukaryota; kingdom Fungi; phylum Neocallimastigomycota; class Neocallimastigomycetes; order Neocallimastigales; family Neocallimastigaceae; genus Neocallimastix; species Neocallimastix lanati (nom. inval.). Next base: position 824,445 of record JACVTC010000004.1, on the reverse strand, counting down.
GAATTTAATCCAAAAATTAATCTTAGTGAAGATGAAAACAACTATTATATTCATGCAGATTTACCTGGAATGACGAAAGATCAAGTTAAAATGGAAATAAATGAAGATCATATTTTGACTATTTCTGGTGAAAGAAAATCAGTTTATGATAATTCTCAAAATAAATCTGAAAATGATGAAATGGAAACAGAAGATATCAATGAAAATAATGAAAAAAAAGAAAATGAAGACACTAAAAAACATCAAGAAACTACTGAATCTGAAATAACGAACAAAAAGAATGAAGATAATAAAAATAATGAAAGAAAATATAGTATAATTGAAAGTAGTTATGGTAAATTTTCAAGATCATTCAATATTCCTGAAGATGCTAACTTAGAAAATATTCAAGCTAAAATGGAAATATAGTATTAGAAGTAATCATTAATAAAATTGAACATCCTAAGAATCAGAAACGTTCTATTCAAATTCAATAAAAAAAATTTTAAATTTTAAATTTAAACTTTTATTAAATTTTATATATTTAATATAAATTTTTAATATTCATTTATTATTCATTCATTTAATTTATTATAATAAATTAGAATACTTATTTAGAATTATTAGTTATTAATCTTCACTTTATTATTTTATAATTATTATATTTTTATATAAATTTTATTATAATATATTCATTAAAATTATTATTGTAATTAACTCTAAAAAAGAAAAAAAAAAAAAAAAAAAAAAAACTATCAATAAAATAATGAAAATAAAAATTAAATTTAAGATAAGTTTCAAATGATTAGTTTTGTTTTGTTTTTTTTATTTTTATATTTTGTGTTTGTTTATTAATAAATAAATGTAATTTAATTTTATTTATACTTATATATAGAATTCTATGTTTTGATGCTCTATAATTCTTTTTAAAAAGATTTTAATAATTCAATAATTTTTTAATAGCTTAAACTTTAAAAAGGAATATTATAATATTTTTAATTTTCTTTTTTAAATACTTTAAATAATTTCTTCTTTTAATTGATAATAATTACCTTCTTAATTTAATGTCTTTATTTTAATTTTAATAAATATATTTATCATCTTTAGTCATGAATTCTTAATAGAATACAACTTAACTAAATTTATTTTTATTTTTTTTTTAAAATTCACAAAATATCTATTCCTTTACATTTTATTTATTCCTTCGCATTTTAACCATAACTTTCTTATATATATATATTTATTATTTACTATATTCATTTCTATGTATTTGATTTTGTTTTGATATACACTTTTTTTGAAAAATTATCGCTTAATATTTTCATATTTTTAATTGATATATATAATACTATTTATTATTTATTAATTTTATTTTATTTTTTATAATATATAACATTTTTTTTCATGATTTTGTTTTTTTTCAATAAAATCATTTAATTTTATTATTATTATTATAAATTAAATAAAGTTTTCTCTAAGTCTAAAAAAAAAAAAAAAAAAAAAAGAAAAAAAAATTATATTATAAAATTATTTGTTATAGAATTATTACAAATCATTTTAATTTTTCAAACACAAATATTAATTTTTATTCACATCAATAAATAATATAAATAAATAATTTAAATAAATAAAAAATAAAAATAAAAAATAAAAATAAAAAATAAAAATAAAAAATTTGACTTAAATAAATATTATTATCATAAACAATTTTTTTTATAGCAATAATAATTGCAAAATTAAACTTTTTTATTTATTTCTTTATTAATTACATGAATATTTCTTTTATCAAAAAGCATACGATTAACAAAAAAAATATATTATTATTAATCCAATTTTAACATAATAATATTATAAAGAGAAATGTGAAATAAAAGTAATATTCAAAATAAAGTGTATAAATTAATTTAGAAAAAAGTTCATATGCAGCGAACTCCACCTCCAGATTATAAGATCCTTGTTTTAAAAGGAATTCTTATTCTGGATTAGGGTTTGAATTAACAATATGAAGGAGATTATCTACTTCTTTTTCAGAAGCGTTTGCCTTGCCGGCCAGTCTTACCACATTTTCAGCGTTGACGTTCCTGGTTGAATTTTTATAATATTATTTAAAAAAATTTATTATTTATAATTTATTTTATATTATTATATAATTGTTAATTTTTTATTTACTATTAAATTTTTTTTAATTTGCTAAATGCAAATATTAATAGTTAAATTATTTTAATAAGTAATTAAAAAAATAAAAAAAAATATAAATAAAATAAAATAAAAATAAAAAACTTATTTATATAAACGATATTACTATCTCAATCATTTATTATATGTTAAATATATATATATAAAAAACTTCGAATTTTTAAAAATTATTTAAAATTTAATAGTTATATTTTTATTATTTAATCATTTAAATTTTAATATTATTTTATTTATATAATATTAATAATTTTATTAATAATATATTATTACTATTAGTATTATTGTTATTATTATTTATTATTTACTATTATTTATTATTATTATTATTTTATTATTATTATTATTATTAGTATTATTATTATTATTATCAGTTTATTATTTTTATTTTAATTTTAAATAATAAATATATTAATATAATAATTAATAGATAATAAATTTTAAAAAATAATATATAATTATTATAAAATAATTAGATTAATTCTATAACATATGGAATATTAAAGCTTAAAAATAAAACTAAAAATTAAAACAAAGCAACAATATTTAATGAAGAAAAATAAGATTAGCTTTCAATAGCACACCACTATTATCTTTATTATAAATAATTCATACAATATCATTAAAATATATAACTAAAATATATAACTTTAAATAATTAAATTATACACATCAATATTATAAATTTTTAAAAATTGTTGAAATTTTTATTTTATATTTTAATTTTTATTGTTTTATTGATAGTTTTTTTTTTTTTTTTTTTTTGTATTTATTAATAAATAATTTATTTATAGATAGATATATAAAATAAATTAAATTTAAATGTATATAAATAATAATTCTTCCACAATAATGAAAATTTAACAATAATTAATTATAAAAACATATTAATAAATAATCAATTTTATAATAATAAATTAAATAAATGAATATTAAATGATTATATTAATTTATATTAAATATAAAATATATAATAAAAGTTTAAATTTAAAATTTAAAAATTTTTATTGAATTTGAATAGTTCGATTTTGGTTCTTAGGAGGTTCAATTTTATTAATGATTACTTCTAATACTCCATTTTCCATTTTAGCTTGAATATTTTCCAAGTCAGCATCTTCAGGAATATTGAATGATCTTGAAAATTTACCATAACTACTTTCAATTATACTATATTTTCTTTCATTATTTTTATTATCATCATTCTTATTTTTCTTTATTTCAGATTCAGTAGTTTCTTCATTTTCTTCAGTTTCTTGTTTTTCTTTTGTTTCATTATTTTCATTGATGTCTTCAGTTTCCATTTCATCATTTTCAGATTTATTTTGAGAATTATCATAAACTGATTTTCTTTCACCAGAAATAGTCAAAATACGATCTTCATTTATTTCCATTTTAACTTGATCTTTCGTCATTCCAGGTAAATCTGCATGAATATAATAGTTGTTTTCATCTTCACTAAGATTAATTTTTGGATTAAATTCTACTAACTTCAAAAATTCATCATCATGTAAAGCCCTTGATAATTGTTTTTCTAAACAATTGTATGGATTTTTTCTATGACCATAGCGACCATGAAGATGGCAATGAGGATGGTTAAAACTAAAATGCTTTCTTTTTGTTAAAGGATAATTAAAGAAATCATCATCGAAAACATCGAATAAAGAATTTTCAATTGGATGAGAATAGATATATAACGACATCTTGTTAATATTTATTATAATTATATATATATATATCAAGTTTAAATATGTTATTTTTCTATTTTTTTTTATTATATAAAATTCTTTGTTTTTATTATATTATTATTTTTAAACAATTACAATATAATTAGAATAACTATCAAAATAATTCTATTGTAAATAAAAAAAAAAATTATATAATATATAAAATTGAATGAAAGGAAAAAAAATTTTTTAATTAAAAATATGAGCTTTTATACAAATTTTAAATATTTAAATTATTAAGGAAAATTTTATTATTAATTTATAATTTATTCAAATTAATTTATTATTATTTCAATTAGTAATACAAATTATTAAAGTTTTAAATTTTATTATTTATTATTTATTATTAATAAAAATTTTATTTTATATTATCAATTAATTATTTAAATTTAAATTAATACTATTCAATATACAAATTTCAATTATAAATTTATAATAAAAAAGAAATTCTTTAAAATTGTGGAATAATTAAGAATAATACAGAATAATGTAGAATAATGTAGATATATCTTGAAATGTTTTTTTTTTTTTTTAGACAGGGAAGAGAATACACTTCCATCTTGAAATGTATACGTAAATATTGATTAATGTAGAAGATTAAAGGTTAATGGAGTAAAAAAAATTTTTTTAAATTAATATTACTCATTTCAAGCTTAGTTCCAATTAAAAATTAGAAATGTAATATTTATATTAAAATTTTTATTTTAATTTTTTATATAAAAATATAAATAACAATAATAATAAAAAAAAGTATAAAAATCCAATTTTTCATTAAAATTTTTTTTATTTTCAATTTCAATAGTTACTAAAACTTTTATAATTTAAATATTAAAAAAAAAATAAAGCGATATCAAAAAAAAAAAAATAACAATTTCTAAATTATTAATTATTATATAAATATATTTTAAAAAAAAAAAAAAAAGAATAATAAAAGTATAAATAATTAGAATTATAATTAAAAACAAAATGTCTTTATATATTTATTCTCATCCAATTGAAAATTCTTTATTCGATGTTTTCGATGATGATTTCTTTAATTATCCTTTAACAAAAAGAAATCATTTTAGTTTTAACCATCCTCGTTGCCATCTTCATGGACATTATGGTCATAGAAAAAATTCATACAACTGCTTGGAAAAACAATTATCAAGGGCTTTACATGATGATGAATTTTTAAAGTTAGTAGAATTTAATCCAAAAATTAATCTTAGTGAAGATGAAAACAACTATTATATTCATGCAGATTTACCTGGAATGACGAAAGATCAAGTTAAAATGGAAATAAATGAAGATCGTATTTTAACTATTTCTGGTGAAAGAAAATCAATTTATGATAATTATCAAAATAAATCTGAAAATGATGAAATGGAAACTGAAGACATCAATGAAAATAATGAAGCAAAAGAAAAACAAGAAACTAAAGAAAACGAAGAAACTACTGAATCTGAAATAAAGAACAAAAAGAATGAAGATAACAAAAATAATGAAAGAAAATATAGTATAATTGAAAGTAGTTATGGCAAATTTTCAAGATCATTCAATATTCCTGAAGATGCTAACTTAGAAAACATTCAAGCTAAAATGGAAAATGGATTATTAGAAGTAATCATTAATAAAATTGAACATCCTAAGAATCAGAAGCGTTCTATTCAAATTCAATAAAAAAATTTTTAAATTTTAAATTTAAACCTTTATTAAATCTTTTAATTTTTTATAAAAATTTATATACTCATTTATTATTCATTCATTTAATTTATTATAATAAATTAGAATAATTATTTAGAATTATTATTTATTAATCTTCACTTTATTATTTTATAATTATTATATTTTATATAAATTTTATTATAATATATTCATTAAAATTATTATTGTAATTAACTCTAAAAAAGAAAAATTATTATAATAAACTAGAATAATTATTTAGAATTAATAGTTATTAATTTTAAATTTATCATTTTTTAATAATTATTTTTTTTTTATTAAATTTTAAAATAAAATTTATTATATATATTTTTTAATTTATTATTGTAATATACATTTAAAAAAAAAATACTATCAATAAAATAATAAAAATAAAAAATAAAAAGTAAAAAATGAAATTTCAATGATTAATTGAAAATTAATTATTTTTATTTTATGTGTTTGTATATAAATATTTTTTAATACTTTAATTTTTATGGATATATATATAATTATATTTTATTAGGCAATAATTTATTATCTCTAATTTATTATTATTTCATCATATTTTAATAATTCTTTAATTTTTTTTAGTAAATGTAATATTTTAAAAAGAAAAGTTTTTTTATTCAATTTTCTTTTTTAACTACTTATATAATTGATTTTTTAATTGATAATAAATAAAATTTAATATACTTATATTTATTTTAACTTTATTAATCTTCTAAAGTTATAATGTTCCATTAGAAAGTAATTTTAATTTAGTTTTTTTTTTTTTTTTTTTTTTTTTGGTAATTTTTATATTTCAATTAAATTTTATATTTCAATACATATTAGCAGTATTTATATTATTTTTTATTTCATTTATATTACAATTTTATTTATTATATTTCATTATTTATATTTTAATTTCATTTATATTATAATGTTTAAAAAACACTATAATCATCACTAATATTAAAAATTCATATATGTAAAAATTAAAAAAAAAAAAAAAAAAAAAAAAAAACTATGAATTTTTTAAAATTATTTAATAATTTAGCAAAAATATTTTTCCATTTAATCATTTAAATTTTTATGATATTTATTTATATAATATTATTAATTTTATTAATTTAATTATTTATTATTATTAGTATTGTTAACATTATTATTATTTATTATTATTATTATTATTTTAATTTTAAATAATAAATATATTAATATAATAATTAATAGATTAAAAATTTTTAAAATAATATATAATTATTAAACAATAATTACATTAATTCTATAACATGTGGAATATTAAAATATAAAAACAAAACTAAAAATAAAAACAAAGCAACAATATTTAATGAATTTTTTTTTTTTTTTTTTTTTTTTTTTTTTTTTTTTAGACTAGGAATAAACTTTATTTAATAATATTTTTTTTAAAAAATACATGAAATTTAAATACATGAAATTATTTTTTATATTAATATTAAAAAACTACGTTATGAGATTCGAGGACGAAAAGGCCTCTAACTCTTCCCATTCATCGAAGATAACTCCATGTGGATGAAAATTATCATTCGAATCTGTATCAGAATTTCTTCTTTGCCTTATCGTTACGACGTCGACGCTCTTGACAACGGTAGGTCTAACACTATACAAATCGATCATGGTGTAAAAATCACCAATCACAATAGGCATAACGTTAGTAAGGAATTCCGCAAGCCCCACAAAATATGAAATCGAGAAAGAAGACTCGTTCGAAGGTGATTGAAAAATATTATTAATATATCGCCTTCTTTCCCCCGAGCCGATCTTTAAGATTTCAAATACTGCATTTCCGCCAAGAAGGAGACACAGCACGTAAAAATTGATATTATCATCAAAATCTTCCTCTTTATCATCAGGAATGTTCAATGATTTCTCATGAACAATTAGAGAAAAATTAATAAAAATTTCATCAACAAAGGAAATGAAATGTTGCCTAAATTCTTCAAATTTAGGACATAAAAGTATCCAGTGTGTAAAACTAGGTATGCTGTTACTCTCACCACAACAAGGGCAGTATGTTGGGCAATTTTCTGATACTAGATTACTTTTAACATACGTTTTTACATCAAATTTGAATCCACATTTAATTCGTCCAATCCAAAAAAATCCAAGAGAAAATTGTGAATATTTAAGTGATAGACGTTGAATAAATTTTTTAAAACCAAATTTAAATTTCTTGTATTTTGTAGATCTGATCGCAGGAGTGCTTGAATAATGAATATTTTCCCAGTAAAACTTCCTTATTTCTCCAGGAAGTTTATTATTGTGCTTGTGTACTGCTAAACTCCGTGCTTTTTTCGTCCATGAATAGTGAGAAAGTGTAGGTATATTTTTGACTAAATGAGAAATAATACAAGAAGAATCTTTCCACTTTTTAAAGCATCGAATCATCGCCTTAGCACAAAAACTAGCTATAGGAGGTATAGAAAGTTCCTTAGACATATTGTAAATTGAAGTATTGGAGGTTTTATTTTTAAACCCGAAACTCCAATACAAACCTCAATTAAAAGCAGTTTGAGCTTTTTCAGTATTCTTTTTATTTGAACCAAGTAAGGGAGCATAATAAAGAACTGAACTAAGGACAAAAGAAACTAGTATACGAGTTTTAAAGTAGAAAGGAACATTCCTATTGGTTAAAAATCTAAAGAAAGAGTTAACTGTATAATTAATTTTACTGTTCATCTTAGCAATAATAGGTTTTAAATCCAACGATTCATTAAAAGGTATACCAAGATATGAATATTGATTAGTGCTTGGTATATAGTTCATACCAAGTTTAAATGTAGGATTTTCATAATGTCTTGAAGGTATAAAATTCTTTGGTTTAACAACTAGTGTAGCGCATTTATTGATTCCAAAGGTCATTTCATTTTTAATACCCCAATCATGAGCAATATTCAAAAGGTTTTTAAGTGAAGATTTTGTAGGAGCTAATAATACAATATCATCAGCAAATAATCCACCACAACATTTTTTCTTTTCAGTAATCACACCATAACTTTTACAATTATCAAAAATATCATTGATAAATATATTGAATAAAATAGGTGAGAGAGGACACCCTTGGCGAACACCACGGTGTATTGGAAATTCTTTTGAAAGTTTACCATTAAAGTTTGCACGAGCTTTCGAGGTAAGGTATAGATTAGTAATGAATTGAAGGCATTTACCACGAATACCAAGATTATTTAGTTTAGTAAGTATATTGTAAATTGGAACTGAATCATAAGCTTTTTTAAGGTCAAGAAAGGCAAGAAAGGTAAATTTATCCTTAAATTTTCTTCTTTGACAAATTTCACGAATGGATACAAATAAACTAATACATTCTTCTTTATTTCTAAAACCAAACTGTTCTGGTCTAATTATTCCATTAGAAAAAGCATAGTCCGATATTCTTTTAGTGACAATTTTTGATAGAATTTTTAAACCTACATTGATGAGTGAAATACCACGATAATTATTACAATCTGAAAGATCCCCTTTTTTAGGAATAGAAACAATAGAAGCAGAGTTCCATTCATTAGGAAAGTCACCATCCCAAATTTTATTAAAAAGTAATAACAGACACTTTGCACAATCGGAATAAGTAACCTCTTGATTAGAGTCATCCTGAGAAGAATTTCTACTCTCAGAATTAAAAAATGCTTTAAAAAATTCTGTAGGTATACCATCAGGACCAGGTGCTTTGTTATTTTTCATTGAAAGAACAGTTGAATGAATTTCTGACATGGAAATAGGTTGATTAATATCCCATGATTCCTGAGGAGTAGAAGAATTATTAAGTATTCTTTTCCAATAATTTTCATTAAGACTGTGACCAGTTATATCAGAAGCAAGTTCTTCATAGTGTTCTGCAAAACGATTGAGTTGATCTTCTTGGGATACTAGAACATTACCTTCTTTATCTTTAATGTATACAGGTGATTGGGAAGGAGAGTAAGAAGGTTTAGAAATTTTCTTAAGTCCAGACCAACCACGCTGGGCATCATTTTTTAAGAAACATTCGCCGATGGAATGAATCAAATTTTTAAATCTAATATTCCTAATATTTCTTTTAATACTAATGATATAATCAGAAAGAACTCTATATTCTTTTGAGAGATCACAAAATTCTTGAAGATTTGACAAATCATTACTAAGTTTAAAATTTTTAATCCTTTTATACAATAGATGTTTTTCATGTGATAATTTCTTAATATAAGCAGGACAATGGAACGCTGAACCCTGTAAATTTGTAGGAACTCTTGCATGAATGTCATCGCCTATTTTATTTGCTGTGTCAAGAAGTTTTTTAACCATTGTATTAGAGTCTAGATTATCATTATGTTCAAATTCATCCAGTAAACATGTGAATTTATTATGAGAGAAGATTGCTTCACGTTTATCCCTACAAATTCGATTAGACCACTTAATTTGTTTATCCCGAGGGGGAGTAACAAAACCATCAGGAGATATTTTTTTACAAGAAAGAATAAGTGGTAAATGGTCAGAGATGTCATTAAAAGAGTAGCATACAGAAGCAATATTCAGATAATTTCTTAATTTATCGTTCACTACTATAAAATCAATACAAGAATTCTTTCCACCATTAGACCAAGTAAATTGATGACCTACCATATCCATAACAAACCATTGAGGGGAAATTCTAAGAATAAGATCTTTGAGTTGTTGCTTAGTCATGTTGAAATCACCAACAATAGCCGAAGGGTTATTCTGATGGTTCTTGAGCCAATTAGCAAAATCAGTTTCTGCTTTTTCTCTAGAGTCTTTGTGTTTTTTGCTAGGGATGTAAATGTTCCCTAAAGAACATCTGACACCCCAAAAAGAGAATATATTTACTGAGAGTATATATCTATATTCAAAATCATCATTAGTGAATTGGCAGGAGGAGTGCACACCTATATAAAGGCCCCTCATACCAGGGATTTTTTTTGTCCGCACGTCTCAGTACTGTTCTATAATGATTAAGGAATGGATATGAGTTAGAAAATGAGTTAAGGAATGAACTATTACCGACTTCTTGAAGACAAATACAAATAGGATTAAAGATTGAATTAAAATTGGTAAGTTCGTCACGTTTTTCAGAATTCCAACCATTTATGTTCCAGCTAATACAGAGGTTGAAATATTTAGTATTCGAGAAAGGGTTAGCATACAGGAGGCTTTCAGAGATGGGGAATGAGGGCTCAGAATAATACCTGGTTCTATTATGATTAACATTGCTAAATGTGCGTATCCTTGAAGTAATCTTCCAATTTATTCTTTTAACAGGTAAGTGCTTAGTAATCAAATAAATAACCTTCAAATAATCCGTATAATTATTATAGTTAACTCTTAGGATGAAGTAGTTTTCCATATTAATATAGTGTTTTTTAACGATTCCATGAATAACTTCATTACAATTTGATATCTTTTTGCTTAAAAATTCCCATAGTCTACTTTCAGTCCAAGATTCAAGATCATGAATGAAAATTAAAACAAATTTATCATGGTCAGGACCATAATGTCGCAGACCTCTTCGTATAGTTAACATAATAAAATAAAAAACTTATCTATATTAATAAAAAGTAAATGTAATATAAAAATAAAAAATAAAATTAGTAAAAAATTAAAAAATTAAAAAAAATAAAAATTTATTGCTGTTGTCTTCTCTTTCGTGTATATTGTTTGCTAAAACTTGTTTGTTTTTCTTTCTTTTTGTGTTGACTAGTTTTTAATTAATGATTTTCAATTATAAATTCCTGTTTTATGTAAAAATTTCTGTAAAATAATCATATATAATATAAAATTTAAATGTTAATGAAATAATAGTTGTGAAAAACTATAAAAAGATTCCCATCCGTTAAATAATGTCTCAAACACAAGCTTTGGAGTGAATCAATCTCCTACATTTCCATTTTACAATAGCTACATGAAAGTATAAAAAATACTATAGAAAAATACATATACAAAATAATGCTAAAGTAAAAGATACAATAGATTCATTACAATGATAATATGTAGAAACTACATGATATTATTAATTATACAACTCCAATGTTACTACATATCCAGTTTAAAACAATATAAAACATCAGGTTCACTTTCTACAGTCTTCCAGTATTCCAGTTTTCACTCTTCGTACTAGAAGCCACTTTAGAAAGGATAACCATATATTATCATCAGAATCACAGAAAGCTGTAATTAGTACACCTGATATAGGTTATTCCTTTTCCATCAACCCTCCATGGACCTGGAAAAACAGTCCACTTCATTGGGGGAATATTTAATGAAGAAAATCAAAATTAGCTTTTAATAACATAAAATTATTATCTTTACTATAAATAATTATTACAATTTCATTAAAATATATAAATAAAATTTACAAATTTTAATAATCAAATTATACACATCAATATAATAAATTTTTAAAAATTATTGAATTATTTATTTTATATTTTGATTTTTTATTAATTTATTGATTGTTTTCTTTTTTTTTGTATTTCTTAATAAATAATTTATTTATAGATAGATATATAAAATATTTTAAATTAAATGTATATAAATAATAATTATTTTCATAATAATGAAAATTAAACAATAATTTTTTATAAAAACATATTAATAAATAATCAAATTTATATTAATAAATTAAATAAATGAATAATAAAATAATAAATGAGTATATTAATTTATATTAAATATAAAATATATAATAATAGTTTAGAATTTAAATTTAAAATTTTATTGAATTTGAATAGTTCGATTTTGGTTCTTAGGAGGTTCAATTTTATTAATGATTACTTCTAATACTCCATTCTCCATTTTAGCTTGAATATTTTCTAAGTTAGCATCTTCAGGAATATTGAATGATCTTGAAAATTTACCATAACTACTTTCAATTATACTATATTTTCTTTCATTATTTGTATTATTATCATTCATTTTGTTCGTTATTTCAGATTCAGTAGTTTCTTCATTTTCTTTAGTTTCTTGTTTTTCTTTTGTTTCATTATTTTCATTAATGTCTTCAGTTTCCATTTCTTTATCTTCAGATTTATTTTGAGAATTATCATAAATGGATTTTCTTTCACCAGAAATAGTCAAAATACGATCTTTATTTATTTCCATTTTAACTTGATCTTTCGTCATTCCAGGTAAATCTGCATGAATATAATAGTTGTTTTCATCTTCACTAAGATTAATTTTTGGATTAAATTCAACTAACTTTAAAAATTCATCATCACTGAAAGCCCTTGATAATTGTTTTTCTAAGCAGTTGTATGAATTCTTTCTATGACCATAACGACCATGAAGATGGCAATGAGGATGATTAAAGCTAAAATGATTTCTTTTTGTTAAAGGATAATTAAAGAAATCATCATCAAAATAATCGAATAAAGAATTTTCAATTGGATGAGAATAGATATATAAAGACATCTTGTTAATATTTATTTTAATTATATATATATATATCAAATTTAAATATGTTATTTTTCTAATTTTTTTTATTATATAAAATTCTTTGTATTTATTATATTATTATTTTTAAATAATTATAATATAATTTGTATAACTATTAAAAAAATTCTATTGTAGATAAAAAAAATTTATATAATATATAAAATTGAATGAAAGAAAAAAAAATTTTTAAATTAAAAATATGAGCTTATATACAAATTTTAAATATTTAAATTATTAAGGAAAATTTTATTATTAATTTATAATCATATTAATTTATTCAAATTAATTTATTATTATTTCAATTAGTAATACAAATTATTAAAGTTTTAAATTTTATTATTTATTATTTATTATTAATAAAGATTTTATTTTATATTATTATTAATTATTTAAATTTAAATTAATAATATAAAATATTCAATTATAAATTTATAATAAAACAGAAATTCTTTAAAATTGTGGAATAATTAAGAATAATACAGAATAATGTAGAATAATGTAGATATATCTTGAAATGTATACGTATATGACGATTAATGTAGAAGATTAAAGGTTAATAGAGTAAAAAAAATTTTTTTTAAAATTAATATTATTCATTTAAAGTTTAGTTCCAATTAAAAATTAAGAATTTAATATCTATATTTAAATTTTTATTTTAATTTTTTTTACAAAGATATATATAATAATAATAAAAAAAAAAGTATAAAAATCACATTTTTTCATTAAAATTTTTTATCTTCAATTTCAATAGTTTCTAAAACTTTAATAATTTAAATATTAAAAAAAACCAAATAAAGCGATATTAAAGAAAAAAATAACAAATTATAAAATTTTAATTATTATATAAATATATTTTAAAAAAAAATTAAAGAAAACAAAAAATAAGAATAAAAAAAATTTAATTAATTATAATTACAATTAAAAACAAAATATCTTTATGTATCTATTGTCATCCAATTGAAAATTCTTTATTCGATGTTTTGATGATGATTTCTTTAATTATCCTTTAACAAAAAGAAATCATTTTGGTTTTAACCATCCTCGTTGCCATCTTCATGGTAGTTATGGTCATAGAAAGAATTCATACAACTGCTTAGAAAAACAATTATCAAGGGCTTTACATGATGATGAATTTTTAAAGTTAGTAGAATTTAATCCAAAAATTAATCTTAGTGAAGATGAAAACAACTATTATATTCATGCAGATTTACCTGGAATGACGAAAGATCAAGTTAAAATGGAAATAAATGAAGATCGTATTTTAACTATTTCTGGTGAAAGAAAATCCATTTATGATAATTCTCAAAATAAATCTGAAAATGATGAAATGGAAACTTAAGATATCAATGAAAATAATGAAACAAAAGAAAATGAAGACACTAAAAAACATCAAGAAACTACTGAATCTGAAATAAAGAACAAAAAGATTGAAGATAATAAAAATAATGAAAGAAAATATAGTATAATTGAAAGTAGTTATGGTAAATTTTCAAGATCATTCAATATTCCTGAAGATGCTAACTTAGAAAATATTCAAGCTAAAATGGAAAATGGAGTATTAGAAGTAATCATTAATAAAATTGAACCTCCTAAGAATCAGAAACGTTCTATTCAAATTCAATAAAAAAAATTTTAAATTTTAAATATAAACCTTTATTAAATCTTATATATTTAATATAAATTTTAAATACTCATTTATTATTCATTCATTTAATTTATTATAATAAATTAGAATACCTATTTAGAATTATTAGTTATTAATCTTCACTTTATTATTTTATAATTATTATATTTTTATATAAATTTTATTATAAATATATTCATTAAAATTATTATTGTAATTTTCATTTAAAAAAAATTAATCTTCACTTTATTATTTTATAATTATTATATTTTTATATAAATTTTATTATAAATATATTCATTAAAATTATTATTGTAATTTTCATTTAAAAAAAATAAATAAAAAATAAAGAACTATCAATAAAATAATGAAAATAAAAATTAAATTTAAGATAAGTTTCAAATGATTAGTTTTGTTTTTTTGTTTTTTTTTTTTTTTATTTTTATATTTTGTGTTTGTTTATAAACAAATAAGAGTAATATAATTTTATTTATAATTATATATAGTTTTCCATATTTTGATGCTCTATAATTCTTTTTAAAAAGATTTCAATAATTCAATAATTTTTTAATAGCTTAAAACTTTAAAAAGGAATAATATATTATTTCAAATTATTTTTTATACACTATAAAACTATAAATGATTGCTATTTTTATTTAATAACAATTAATTTTTTAATATAATGTCTTTCATTTCAATTTTAATAAATAACTTTATCATCTTTAGTCATGAATTCTCAATAGAATACAATTTAACCAAATTTATTTTTATTTTTTTTTTTCCTTAAAAATACACAAAATATTTATTCCTTTGCATTTTAACCATAATTCTCTTTTATATAGATTTTTTTTTTTTTTTTTTTTTTTTTTTTTTTTTTTTTTTTTGTTATTTTGCATATTCTTTTTATGTATTTATTTTTTTTTTTTTTCTATACTTTTTTTTGAAAAATTATTAATTAGTATTTTTATATTTTTAATTGATATATATATTTTATTATATTATAAAATTATTTCTTATAGATTACAAATCCCTTTAATTTTACAAACTTTTTTTTTTTTTCAAAACATAATTATTAATTATTAGAATACTTCAATAAATAATTGAAAAATTTTGAATTAAATATAAATATTACTATCACAAAAAATACCAGTATAATTAAATTTTGTAAGTATATTATAAATTGGATCTCACCAAGGATGGCATTTTTTGAATAATCACCAGAAATGATTTGGTTCATAAACAAAATATCTTATTCCTTTTTTATAATTTAAATCAATAATATCTGCATCTCTTCCACCAAGAGGGAAGTTATATAATCCGTACCATATCACATATATATTAACATGCTCATTATTCAGAAAATTACTTAAAAGTAACACGATTTTCACCAATTGAACTATTCACAACATTAGTAGTAACAATACTATTATTTTCACTATCCCTAATTCTACTATTATTAACAATATTATTTCTATTGTTATTATTATTTATATTATATACCTCGTTTTTTTTTTTTTTAATGATCAATATTTGGAAATTATAAAAAAAAAAAAGAAAAAAAAGTTCATAAAGAATTTCAATATCCTTAAAATATTTCATTCGAAATTCACGGTAAAGATAGCATTTAGAAAACCAAGGTTCCAATCGAGGATTACTATTTTTTCAATAACAAGGACACCTTTCCGGACAGTCGTTTTCAAATCATTTTGACAGCTTTGGCAACACGAGTATACAATTTATTTTTATTCTAATTATTTCATAATCTAAATTACTATATATATCATTAATGTATATAGTAATATAAATATAAAAATATGACAATCTACCATATAATTTAAACCAAAAATATTAAAATTTTATTTTTATTTATTTTTTTTTTTTAACACAATATTTTAATAATAACTTTTTCATGTTTAAAGTTTTCTTTTTTCTTTCTTTCTTTCTTTTCTTTTTTTTTAAAGCAATTTTTTATTTACTTATTATATATACAAAATATATAAATAATTTTTATTGCTAAAGAAAAAAAAAAATAATAATAACTAAAAATATTAAAATAATAGATTTATTAAAATTAAATTAGAAATAAAAAATAATTTAATTAATTATTAATATTGATCAAAATAAAAAATAAGAAATAAGAAATTAAATAACCAATATTAAAAAGAAAATAGAAAATAACTATTTATAATTACAATAATATATATTATATTATTTATAAATTATAAATATTATCTTCCTTCCTCATTTATATTGTTTTTTGGATTTCTTCCTTCTTAATTATTATTACTATTAAATAAAAAAAATTGTCATTTAAATAAGGATAATTATATGTATTAAAAGAATATAAAAAAATAAAATAAACCTATTTTAAACTTTTAAATAATTAATTTAAATTAAAACATTACAGAAAATAATACATATTTTTATATTATTAATATAATAATACTAATTTGGGTTGACTAATAAAATTTTCCATTGTCTTAAAATTGAATTTGAAGATTTTAACAAAGAATTTTTCCTTTAAAAAATAATGTCTTTTTTCTTTTTTTTTTTGTTCTTACTCTAATTAATTTTTTAAATATTCAATAATATAAATATAAATTCAAAAAAAAAATTATATATTTTAATTATTGATTATTTTCTAAAGTAAAAGTAAAATTATGCAATAATATATAAATTAAAACTATAATATTTCTAATACTAAATATTAAATATAAATATCTTTAGCTATATTACTTCATAATTTTCTTTTTTTTTTTTAATTATCAGTAAATGATAAAAAAAAATTCATTGTCATTATTTTATTAACATTAGCTTATACCATTTTAGTATTTTTCATAGTGATCTGGACGAATATCAACAATATCATATGAAGTATCCATTGGGAAGTGGTAGAATTCTAATGGTGGATTGTAAATGTCAACTCTTGGAAGACCATCTGGGTGATCACTAATAGTGTTAATAGTAGTATCAAGTGGTGGAAGATCTGGAATTGCTAAAGAACTTTCAGTTTCTTCAACTCTTTTAGATTTTAACTTGTAACCAGTGAATGCAAGTAAACCAGCGGCGGCTGCAACAACGGCAGCAGTACCAACAAATCCATTACCACCTTCCTTTTTGATGTCCCATGGATAATCTTGAGCATCAATATCATTAGCAACCATATTCTTTGCACCTTGTTCAAAGTAATCTTGAATAATATTAGCTGGAATACCAATAGCTTCATCTAATTCTTTAAAGGCTTCATAATTAACCTTTAACTCAATTTCACCTTGTTTATCAACAACAGCCCAAGCGATACTAGCTTTTTCGTCATTATTTGAAATTTTATCATAGGTATCTTTGTTTAAAATAATTTGAGTATCATCACAATTTTCACTAGCTTCAACTATTCTGGCCTTAACCATTGGATATTCAGCAATATCACCTCTAGAAGTAACTAAAGCTACAACATATCTTTCTTTACAAACATCTTTAACATTGAAAACTTTTTCGCTCTACAATTAAATTTAAATTTAAATAAATATATATAACACATATATTCAAAAACAATATTAATTATTACAAATATTATTTTTTAATAAATATAAAAAAATAAATTCAATAATATAATAAATTATTTTTATATTCAAATTATTACTACAAAATAACAATACTTACAACAATTGCGTATTGTTCAATGTCATCAATATCTACTTTACACTTATTGTTCTTACTATCAACAATACCATCAACTGGACCACCAATGTAAGTGGCAGTATTAGCATATGGATTTTCTTCAGGAGCACTCTTAGCAAAAGAAGTACTGAATAAAGTTGCAGTAAATAAGAAAGCTTTGTAAATAAAATTAGTTCTCATTTTGATCGTTTAATATTAAAATTAAAATATGAAATTATCAATTTGTAAATATTGTATGTCAAATTTTTATAATATGTATTTGTAATTGTTTTTACAATTATTATTGCGTATTGATTTAAAATGTCGTTTTTGTACTATGCGTAATAAAATTTAAATAAAATAAAATAATATTTAATTAATGCGATTATTTTAATATAAAGCGAATGACCTAATCTAAAAGATTATTGCGTTAATATCATAAAATTATAGTAATTTAGAAATAGAAAAAGAATAAAAAAAATTTTTTTAAAAAAATATATAATTTAAATGGTGAAAGTAGTATTTTATAAGAAAAAAAATTATTAATATTTAAAATATATCTTTAAAATGTATTCCTTAATATAAATATTAATAAAATTAATTACTAATTAATATATTAAATTGTATATTAATATTTATTATTTTTTTCTTTTTTTTTTCTTTTTTTTTTTTTAAAAAAAAAATTATAATTTATTAATTAATAAGAATTAAATATTTTAAAGAAGTTTTTATCAATTTAACTATATCAGATAATTTAATTAAAATAAAATAAAACTATAAATTAATAAATTGTAATATTTATTATATATATTTGATTTAGTATACATATACACCAATGTGGCAATATATTCTTTTCAATAATATATTCAATATATATATTAATATATTATTTAATATATATTAATATATTAACTAAAAAAATTTAAATTGATGGCAATATAATAATTTAATATATTTAATAATATTTTGTAAAAAAAAAAAAAATTTTTTTAGCCTTATTTTACATAAGATATAATTGATTAGATAATATATTAAATAATATACTGTATCTTATATATTGCATATTCTCAATATTAGCAAATAAAACATTTTAATCCAAAAAAGGTTTATATTATTATATTAATTATAACTATTATTATTTAATATAAGAATATAATTTTTTTTTAAATAAATCTACATCATTTATAAATATTTCTATTTGAAGTTATATAATAATATATTACTATAATATTTCTATATATATACTTTATTTAATTTGATAATAATTATTCATTAAAATTTATATAAAAAAAAAATATATTTAATGAACCAAAAAAAAAATATATATATATAAAAACATATATAATTTTTATAAGAACTAAATATGACATAATATAAAATACATAATACATAATATAAAATACATAAATAATATAAACTAATACATAATAAATAATGAATAATAATTAAATATATAGTAAATAATAGTTTATAACCATAAAATTATTTTTAAAATTTCTATATATACACATAGAAATAATTCTCTATATAATTAATTTTACATTATATATTATTACATGAATTTAATATATGTAACAATTATATGAATTTAATATATGTAACAATTATATGAATTTAATATATGTAGCATAAATAAAAGTATTTATGTATTAATAATGTATTTATAGTACTTTTTAATTATTTTTAGTGAGATTCAATAATTCATTCGTTATTTTTATAATATAATTCCATAATCATGGAAAACTATTAAACTAAATTTAACCAGAATAAAAATGAACAACTTTAACAAACACATTATTATTTTCGAAAGCTTCAATTTAAAAAAAAAATAATAATAATAATAATAATAATAAAAATATCTGTTTTTAATAAATTAACCAAATTCAAGAAATATATTCGTTATTACAACAAAATATGCATATTCATAGAATTCAATATAAATAAATAATAAATTATAAGCAATATAAATAAATATAATTATATCAATCGCTATTAAAAAATTATAGAATATAGGTAATGTTATCTATATAAATATCAAAGAAATGCAATAATTTTTTTTTTCTAAGTCTTTAATATTATAAAAAAAAAAAAGGCCACATAAACTATAAAAATCCATTTATAAAATAAAATTAACATTAAAAACTAAAAAATAAAAATAAAAATAAAAATAAAATAATAGAAAAAAAAATCTATACAACGCGGACCAAGCATGATATGAAAATTAACGAAAATATAGATTAAATTTATAGTAATACTCATCTATACTTAATATTTATATTTAATATTTAATATTTTATATTTAATAATTTTATATTTTATATTTTATATTTTATATTTTATATTTTATATTTTATATTTTATATTTTATATTTTATATTTTATATATTTTATATTTTATATATTTAATATTTTATATTTTATATTTTATATTTTATATTTTATATTTTATATTTTATATATTTTATATTTTATATATTTAATATTTTATATTTTATATTTTATATATTTTATATTTTATATATTTTATATTTTATATTTTTTATATTTTATATTTTATATTTTATATTTTATATTTTATATCTAATTTATTTTATATATTTTTTATTTTATATTTTATATTTTATATTTTATATTTTATATTTTATATTTTATATATTTTATATTTTATATTTTATATTTTATATTTTATATATTTTATATTTTATATTTTATATTTTATATTTTATATTTTATATTTTATATTTTATATTTTATATTTTATATTTATATTTATATTGTCTAGTATTAATATATGTATATTTTAATTATTTTTTTATTATTTATATTTATATTTATAGTTGTATATGTATATTATATAAAAAATAATGTAATATTATTTAATATATTGTATTATTAATTTATTATCAAAATAAACTTTAATTTAAATACATACAATAAAAAAAAAATAATAATATAAAATATATTAAATATTACTTCACATTTTTCTGTTTTTTAAACATTATTAAATATTAATTTTTTTTTGTTTGTTTATTAATAATTATTTGTGTTATCCAGAAAATATTCATAATGGTAAAATTAATACAGTCTAGGATCATACATTGTATTGTAAATTGGTTTAACTGTATATTATTGGACAGTTTTGTTTATTTATTTAATATAAAATAAATATTAAAATTAATTGAAATGTAACAAATATTACAAAAAAAAAAATTTTTTTCATAAATAAGGAATTTGCATATAACGAATGAATAATATAAACAGGACCAAATCAATTTATATATATATAATAAATATATACATCTTTTATTCAATTAGATATTGCTATATAATAAAATGATAATAATATTCTAACCCTATATTGATAATCAAATCTATTTTTTTTTCTTTTTTTTTTTATTTATATTAAAATTTATATATTAATTATAAAATTTATATAATTGTATATAGGTTAGATAAAATAGGTGAATATATCATAATTGAATGTGTTTAGATTATTATATTATAGATTATAATTAATCTAACATATTAGTCAATACGTCTAACATAATAGTATATATATTAAATATACTAATTTAATATACTGATTTATCTAATGCAATACTTTTTTCTCATTTTTAAATTATGGTTAACTATATTTTGTTGATGTTTTATTTCTTTTTTTTTTTCTGTATTTAAAGTTTTCCTCTACCCTTCAATTATAATAATTATAGCTATAAAAGGTTTTTTAAAATAGTTGTAACAATATATTTAGATGGATATAATATACATATCAATATATTTCTTCCACCTCTTACATATATATAGTTATATTTGGTTTATTCTTTTTTTTTTTATTTTTTTTTTCTAAAAAATATAAAGATGGATATAATATTTATATTTATCAAATATCCAATTGAAATTTTAAAGAAAAAAAATATATATATAAATATAAATATATATAATAATAAATAAAGTATTTAACTGGTCATAGCTATTATTATTATTATTATTATTATTTTCTTCTATTAAATATGTCATATTAAATGGATTATAAATTGGATTATTAAATATATTTAGTCACTTTAACAATTCTATTAATGTACAAATATTTTCTATTAAAAAGAGAACCATTATTAACATAATTTACTTTATAATTTCTTTATCCTTTTTTTTTTTATTAAATAATTATTTTTATTTTGTTATTTTAATATATATAACGAAGATTTATTATATATATATTAAATAATATCAATCATAATATTTATAAATAATAAAATAAAAAAGACATAATCGTTATCCTCAAAACTCTATATTTTATTTTATTTAATATGTTCTTTTTTCTTAAATTTCTACTATCTATACTATTTTCCGTAATTCATATTTAAATTTCTACTCTTTGTTTAATTCTATTTTAATTTCATTCCATAATTTTATTTTTTAAAAATTTATTATTATATTCTTTTATTCATGGTAATTTTATAATGATTATAACAAATAGTATCGCCTTTTTATTCCATAGAATTATATGTACATTATCATAATAATAAATTTAAATGTAATTCATTTCACAATGGTACATTTTATAATATGGCGTATTATATTAAGAGGCGTTTTAGAATAATAAATAAATATTTATTTATTATTTATTTATTATTTATTTATTTATTATTTATTTATTATTTATTTATTTATTATTTATTTATTATTTATTTATTATTTATTTATTATTTATTTATTTATTTATTTTGAATATTATAAAAAGTCAGTTTTTATAATGTAATATATAGTGTTTATATATTAATATTTTTTTTCCATTTTTTTTATTTTTATATCATATATACAAATTATTATTTATTTATTTACTTATTTATATTGTATTAAATTTACACAATTAAATTCCAATTTATAAACGTCACATTGTAAAATACAAATACTTCCAATAAATATAATAAATATAATGATAATGTTTAAAAAAAAAATATATATATATATAATAGACTATAATTTATTTAATCAAAAAAGTCTTCAGTCTATAAAAAAAAAAAAAAATTTAATCAAAAATATGTATTTATAGTATAATGTAATATATTCAATAATATATTTTTCAATTTTAGATTATAAAAAAATATATAAAATACATATATTTTAATAATATTAATAAATTTAATTATTATTGATTATATATTATATTTCCATATAAAGATTATTTATTCAAAGCTTATTAAATATAATATTAATAATACTGTATTTAAAAGAATAGTATAAAAAATTTTTGAAGGAAAAAAAAACAAGAGATGAATTCATATATTTTAAAAAAATAAAAAATATAATAACAATATATATATATAATATTATATATATTATATATCATATATAATATTAATTCATAAAAAAAGCTGGTATTATTACTAAAAACAAAACAAATCCAAAAAAAAAAAAAAAAAAGATCGTTCTGACTTGACATGGATAATTTTTCTTTTTGGTAAGAAATAATGGTAAAGATAGTGAAACGACAAACCTTTACTTTAATAATCATTGACTATTTTTAATAATATGACATATATACATATACATTTCTTTTTATAAGAATATAACATATGTGTATATAAATATATTTCGTAAAATTATTTTCAATAAATTTTTGCTCAATAAAATTTTTAACATACTTTATTATAAAAAAAAAAAAAAACAATTATTATTACATTAATAGTATAAGATATAATCTCTTTCTTTTTACATATAATTTATAATTTATTTGTAATGACATATTTATTATAACCATGAGAAAAATGGTAAAATAAAAGTTAGATTTAAAAAAAAAAAAATTAAAAAGATTAAAAGTTTTTCTTTTTTACAATTCTTTATTTTTTTTCCTCATTCATCTATATATATAATATAAAGGAATAAATAATTATATTGATATTTATTTTTTGCTATTCTTTTTTTTTTTTTTTGGTTTTGATTTTGGTTTTCCGTCCAAATATTGTTATATTAACTGTTTTTTTATATGGTTTTATTTAATAATTAAAATAATAATAATAATAATAATTATTATTATTATTAATTTCATTGGTTAAATAAATGGTTTTAATTTAGTTTATTTAGAATTTATTAAATATTCTTAATTGAAATTAAAAAAAATTTAATCTATATAATACAAAAAAAAAAAAAAAAAAAAAAAAAAAAGAAATAAAAGAAATAAAAAACTTCGATAACTCAATAAAAGAGAATTATTTCAATTAAGATTATCAGTGGATAAATAAATAAATAAATAAATAATAAGAAAAAGTAAATATAATTATTTTTATTATGATAATATTAATAAAAAAAAAATCAGAATATGAAATAATAAAAGATTTAATTGATTAATTGATTATTTAATTAAATTATCGTTTTATAATTTATATTATTTTATGATTTTATCATAAATAAAAAAAAAAAAAAAAAGAAAAAAGAAATAGCTATATAATTTTAATGAAATTTATTTCAAATATTAAATACTTTCGACAGTCCTAAGACTTTAATTATAATTCATTATTTTTATTTAAAACAAGTTTAAAAAAAAAAAAAAAAGTGGAATAAATAATAGAAAATGGATGTATAAATTTTTTTTTTAAATTATTCCGTTTTAACAAGTAATTTAATGCATGAAATTATATGTAGTTAACTCTTAATATTTATTTATTATTTATTATTCAATTATTTATTATTTATTATTTATTATTCAATTATTTATTATTTATTATTTATTATTCTATTATTTTTTTAATTAAGCTCGATTAATTATATTATTAAAGTTTAAAAATTTAAAATCAGTAATTAAATTTCATTAAATTATCAAGGTTATCATCATAATTTTTCTTATAGTAAT
The DNA here is from genome assembly GCA_016946835.1 of Neocallimastix lanati (nom. inval.). Lineage (NCBI taxonomy): Eukaryota > Fungi > Neocallimastigomycota > Neocallimastigomycetes > Neocallimastigales > Neocallimastigaceae > Neocallimastix > Neocallimastix lanati (nom. inval.). Next base: position 799,268 of record JACVTC010000004.1, on the reverse strand, counting down.
AAATAAAAAAAATTATAATTAATAATTAAATAATTAATAATAATAATAACAGAAAAAAAATAATTATTAATAAAATAATTTTTATTATTTTTAGTTTTATTTTTATGAAAAACATTCCTTGAGAATTTAATAATAATAATATAAAAAAGAATATATTGTTATTTTTAATTTTTGTTATATTATTTAATGTTTTTAATTAATATATTTATTAATGATTTTTAAAATATTAACATAAAAAATAATTATATTTAAAATATTATAATCTAACCATCAATTTTAAATTTTTTTGAATTTTAATATATTAGAAATAAATTTATTATTTTATTACATATATATATATATATATTTTATTTTTATCCTTTTTGTACATTCTGTTTTAATGCTATTAATAATATTTATTTTTTATTATATAATTTTATGATAGTTTTAGCTTGTTTCCATATTCATTTTTTAGTATATTATTTAATTAAGTGTTATAAAATTTTAATTTTGATATTTTTTTGAAATAATAATATATACTTTGGGTAATAATATTAATCAAATTAATCCTATTAAATATATAAAACTATAAAAAATTTAAAGCTTTATAATAAAATTAATATTCATAGTTAAATAATATCTTTTTAAATTATATCTCATAATGAATATATATATATATAAAAGCTTAATATTTCATAATTAAATGAATTATCAAAAAAATTCTCATAATTTTAAAACTATACCTTTTTAATAAAATGATATTGCATAATCTTAATTTATAAAAATTTTCTAAACAATAATAAATTTTTTATTCATCTAAAGATAAAAATAATAATAATATAAATTTTTAAGACTTAATAAATATATATTATATTTGCTATATATATATATAATTAATTAATTAATTATAAGTGTATTATTATTATTTTTTTTTTTAAAAAATTTTATTCATAATAGATTTTAAAAATTCAGTATTAATACAAATAATAATATTAGAATATATTTTAATACATTTTTTAAATAAATATAATAAAAAATTCATATAACTTTTTATATAATTTAATTTAATTATTTTTTTTTATGTAATTTTTTTTTTTTTTAATTCACCAAACAATAATTATTTGTACTATGGAAGTTAGTTAAAATTTTACCATTAAATAGGGTTTTAATATTTGGAAGTACTTTATTTTGTGTTTGTTCTTTTTTTATACTATTTTTATTGAGAGAATAGGGATAAATAGTATTATCATGAGGAATGAAACTATTTTGATTATAGTAATTTTCTTTAAATTCATAAAAATTTGTAAAATTATAATTAAAATTGTCATTTAATAATAGAGAAGAATTCGTGTGAGTTTCATTATTTGTATTATTATAAATGAAGTCATTTTTCTTATGGTTGTATGAAAATGATATATTGGCTTGAACGTGTGAATTTCTATTAAAATAGTAATTATAATAATGAAAGCCAATATTACTATTGTTATTGCTATTATTAATATTTATATTATTGTTATTATTATTATTATTATTATTATTATTTTCAATTAATGGGATATTTTTAAAGTTCGTTGATTTTAATTTTTCGTCTGTTCCATCTGGATTTCTATGAAGAAAAAGACACTCATTCCCAAATGGACAGTTATGTGTGTTATAGGGTCCTCTTTTTTCATAAAATCGACATGGAATTCTGGAACAACGTCCTCTGAAACGTTCAATAATATGGGATTTTAATGGACCTGAATGACAGTAAATGTCCGATGGAATAAAATGGAGGGAAACTTTTTGACATATTGGACATTTTCGATTTAATTCTCTTGAAACAGAATCTGTTCTTCTCCAAACCTATTAATTTTTTTTTTTTTTTTTAAAAAAAAAATTAAGTAATAATTAATAATAATCATAATAATATTAAGTTAATATGTTTTTATTATTATTATTATTATTATTATTATTATTATTATAATTTACAATTATTATTATTTAATATTAATAGTAAAAATATATATATAATTATTTTAATAAGAAAAATTTTTTATTAATAAATTATATATTAGAGTTGAATGAATATTATTTAAAATTTACTTTAATACAATCTAAACAGAAGACATGATCACATTCAGCTAATATATATCATTATATAATAAAGGAATAAAATTTTTTAAATAAACAAAAAAAAAAAATTTTTTTATTATTAATTTATTTTTAAAATTAAATTAAGATATATATATAAGCTTATTGATATTATACTTAATAAACCAAATTGTTTTGGAGAGGAGGAACAAATAGAACATAAAAGAATATCTTTTTTAAATTTTTGTGTAAAATTACCACAATATTTACTTTTTTGGGATAAATTAAGAATTTCAGAAAAGCTTTGAGTAGGCGTTCTGGTAGTTGAATTATCATAATTCAATGTATTGTGCTTATTTAAATTATTATTATTATTATTATTATTATTATTATTATTATTATTATTATTATTATTATTATTATTATTATTATTATTATTCATGTTACAAGTATTAATATTCACATTATTGTTATTATTATCACTTTTTAACTCTTGTTCATTGTTATGAAATTTTGATGAACCACCTAAATAATTATTTTCATCAATGAAATTTTTTTGAGTCATACTATTATAATTTTTATATTTAGATTTACACTTATAAAATCCCCCTGTAGAGCTTTTATAGATATAATAATAATCATCATCATCGTCATCGTAATCTTCTTTAAAATATAATGTGGGCTCATTTTTCAAAAAGTTATGGGACAAATCATTGATGCTATTATTATTATTATTATAATTATTATTATTAGTTTTTTCAATCACATTGTTCATCGAGAATCTTTGAGAAAAGGTCATTAAATTAGTATTAATGGTTTGATTAGTTTGATGGTTGTAATAGTTATTATCCATTATATTAAAATTTCTGAAAGTAAATTTATCATATAATTCATCCTTAGAAATAAAATTTAAGCTTTTGTTAACATTAGTATTAATATTATTATTATAATCAGGATGGTTATTGTTATTAATACCAATTAAATTATTTTTAAATGTACAAGGTTCGAAGTGGTAATTATCATTAGTATTTCTGATGGCGTAAATACCATTGGTTGGAGATAATAAAAATTGATCATTATTAAGATTATTCATAGAAGTATTTCTTGAAAAGCTTATCTTGGCATTGGTACAGGGATTAAAATTTTCTTTTTCACTATCAAGTTTTAGATTGGTAAATGGGCTGGTTTGAAGTTCATTGGATGATGATGATATGCATTCCTTTGAATTAGTAGGTTCATTGTCGATATCTTTGTTTTTTAATTCTAGGCCTAAGCCTAAATCTGGTTCTGTCATGATCCTAGTTTTACTTACAAAGATGGAATGATTAACTTTGGACTTAGAATAATTAAGAAGTCTATTATTGGTATATTCAGAATTAGAAATCGTTGAAGGGGATGAGGAAAAACTACTTGTATCGATGGTCGTTCTTTTTCCTACAGAGAATATAGGCGATTCGGATAGCCATTGATGATCATTTTTTGTAGGATTGGATTCTTTATTAAAAGAATCAAAAAAATCTAATAAAATGGCATCATTTTCATTTTTTGATGGAGTCTCTCTGGATGAAGGTGTTGGCGTCTCAAATAAAGAATAGTATTTAGCATTATTACTCTCCCTATCATTATTTTTGTGATTGCTATCGGTATTCCTTTCAGTTTTTTTATCCAGAGGATTAGGATTATACGTGGTACTCTTTGTGGTGCTGGCACTCTCAGTATCATCCGTAGCTGTCGTTGTCGGTGTAACTGGTAGAGCTTTGTCATAATAATTATTATTACTATTTAAGGACTTCAAGACTTCCAGTGGATCTTTAGAAAATAAAAGGGCTGATTGAAGATTCATGAAAATTTCAAGGCCTTCCTCTGAATTTTTTAAATAATTATTTTTTTTATTAGGATTATAATGACCGTTACCATAATTATTCTTAATTACAGAATTAATACTATTTGGTACCATAGAGTCAGATGCTTTTGCCATGATACTTTTTTTTTAATATTTTATTATAATATATTAATTATTTTTATTTATTTATTTATTATTATTATTATTATTATTATTATTTTTTTTTTTTTGTAATTTTATTTTATATTATTATTTAAAATAATGTATATTAATTTATCTTCCTAATATTTATATAAATATATTATTATAATTATTATTTTTTTATATTTAAATTTTAGCTACTATTAATTTATAAAGAAATAAACTTTTAGTAATCAATCGAATTGATAATCATTTTAATTTAAAAAATATATTATTATCATTATTATTTTATTTAAATATTAATTATATTTATATTTTTTTATGACATAAATAAATACAACTACTTTTTAGTAAATATTTTATTCAATTTTTTTTTTTTTTTTTTTTTTTAAATAACTAGTGAAGTATTAAAAGTATTTACAGTAATATATATATAAATAATAAATATATATAGTTTTTAGTTAAATAACAAAAATTTAAAAAAAAAAGAAAAAAAAAAAGGAAAAAAAGCCTTTTTTTTATAATTTGCTTATTTTTAGCTATAAAAGTCAATTTTTTTTTAAAGTAGTCAAATTATAAAAACAGTCAAAAAAAATTTTTTTTTTTTTTTGACATTAAAATATATTTACTTATTATTTTTTTTTTTTAAAAAAATTAATAAAAAAAACATTTTTTTAGAAGTAATTATAATTATAATAATAATAAACAGAAAGATACAAAGATATTTTTTTTTTCTTTTTTTTTCTTACTTTTTTATATATATATATATATATATCTTTTTAAAATATTTTATATATATTAATTATTTTTTTAATTATTTTTTTAATTTTAATAAAAATTTTAAATTTAAGATTATATATATATATATATATTTTTTATGAAAAAAAAAAAAAAAAATAATTAATTTATTAATTAATCATAATATATATAAACAAATTAAAATGTTTTTTTTTTTTTTTAAACTATTTACGAGGATAAATGATTTGCTTATTAAAAAAAAAAAAAATTCATTACCCTGGATAAGTAATGAATATATTCTTTTTTGACAATAAAAGTAGTATAGTCAATAAAATAAAACAAAATTCATAATAAACACTATAAATAAGTAATGAATATTTTTTCTTTCTTTTATTTTTATTTTTATTTTTTTATTTTTTAATTTTTTTTTTTTTTTTTTTTGACAATACAGAATTTATAATAAACAGAAATAATTTTTTTTTTAATACATTATACATCCCATAACATGATGTAAATTAAAGTAATATAATGAGCATGATTATAATAAATTTTTAAATAAATAAAAAAATTAAATAAATATGTAAATAAATAAAAAATATTAAAGAATAAAAAAAAAAAAAAAACATTGTAATATTATTGAAGTATTAATTTTATTAAATAAACATTAATATTATATTAATTATAATATAAAATAAACTATAATATAATAATAAAATAATAATTAATTTTAATTATAATTATAAAAATAATAATAATGAATAGTTATATAATGCAAAAGAATGAAAAATAATATTATGATATTATTGATATTGATGGTATTTGTTTTTATATAGTTAATATAATTTTGATGTATTATACCTATAGCTAAAAAAAAAAAAAATAACCAATATTTTATATTAAAAAACAGAACTTTAAAAAATATTAAATAAATTCTTCATATAATTTTGAGTTAGATAGTTCAGGTAGTATATAATTAATAAATATTATAATTAAAGTTGATATTTTATGAAATTTTATTAATTCAAAATAATGAAATTTATAAAATATTAATATACTATTATTTTTAATAATAATTTTTTAAATTATTCTAATGTCATTTTATTTAATTTTTTTTTTTTTATCTTTTTTATTGTATTTTATTTTATTTAATATTATTTTATATTATATTATATATATATTTTATATTATTTTAAATTTTAATACATATTTATTTTATAATAATTTATTATTTTATTCTTTCATAATACATTATTTTAATAATAATTTAATTATATATAATATTTTTTTTTCTTTTATTTATATACATATATTTTATTATTTTATTATTATTAAAAATAAAAATATTTTTTAGGTATTTTTCCTTTGGTGAATTCGTATATATAATTTTTATTATTTTGTATTAATTATAGATATCAAATTTTATTAAATAACATTCATATTCAATTTCAAATTTATAATTAATAATAGATACATATGTATTTTTTTTTTTTTTTTTTTTTTTATTTTTTTTTTTTCTATTTTATCAACAAATTAAATATTCAGATAGAGGACTTAACTCGATAATTATTATTACTATTATTATTATTATTATTACTATTAATATTACTATTGTTATTTTTAATTACTATTATATTATATATATATATATATATTTATACTTTTTTCAATAATTTTATAATTTTATGATATTGCTATATATTATATAGTAACAGATATTTATTTAATATATAATAATTAACTATGAAAACAAAAATAAAAAAGAAAAAATTATAAATAAGACGATTATACCAATATAATAATCGAACAATTTTTTTTTTTTTTTTTTTTTTTTTTTGGTTTTAAAATAATGAAAAATACATATACTAATGGTTAAATAAAGACAAAAAATAAGAATAAAACAACAAACAACACAAACAACAAAGACATAAAATTTAAATAAATCGAACATAAAACATAGAACATAAATCATAAAACGTAAAACTTAAAACCAAAAAAAAAAAAAAAAATTAAAAACAAAGAACAAAAAATAGAAAACAAAAAAAAAAAGCAAAAAAAAAATTAGAACAAATAATTAAAATTTTAATTTAATAATAATTTTATTTTTTTCTTTCTTTCTTTCTTTCCTTTCTTTCCTTTTTTTTTTTTTGTTATTGCTATTGAATTTATTATAAATACTATTTTCTTATCTGCTCTTTTTTTTTTTTTTTTTTTTTTTTTTTTTTTTTTTTTTTTTGATAATATAGACTGAACTTATAATAATAATAATAATAATAATAATAATAATAATAATAATAATATAAATATTTAAATAATATCAAAAATAAAATATATATAGAATAAGTATATACACTATATACATATATATATTAAAAAAATAAATGGGAAATCTTCAATCAATACTAGAAGAAAAAAACAATTCTTTATCATTTAAACAATATGATAAAGATTCTCCAAGTAATATTCTTTTATATATATAAATATATATATATATATATACATTTATTATTTTTTTTTTTTTTAAAAGCAATAAAAGATAAAAACTTTTAAAAAAAATACAAAATTGCTAATATATATTACTTACATGATATATATATATATTTATTTAATTTAAAATATATAATTATTTCCATTACTCTTATTTCATTATCATCAATAACATCACCAATAATATCATCATTGTCATCATCATCATCATTATATATATATATATATTTTTTTTTTTTTTTTGTTTGATTTTTATTTTTTATAGTAATACTTAAAAAGATAGAGGTTATATACTCGAAAAGGAATGAAGATCAAAAGTTTACCATTTCTATTGAAAAAGAAAATGAATTAAAATTACTTTTAGGAAATTCCGAATTTTCATTCACTAAAAAATCAGTAAATTTTCAAAATACAAAATTTCATTTAGCAAATTATCTATCAACTTTCGAACAAACTGCAAAACTTAAAAAAATTCCTAAAAAAATTCCAAAAGATGTTTACATTGCTATAGACGAAACTGATTTTACCTTTAAGTTTACTATTCAAATTAAAATTGATAAAGTCTCTAAATCGAGAAAGTTCGCCTTCTGCAATGTGGGTTCCATTATGGATTTGAATAGTCTTCTCGGAATTAAATTAAAAGAAGCTCCAAATCTTCAACCGACCGCCAATTTCAATATCGTTAATTTAAATTTGATAGAAAGTAAAAAAAATGGTAATATATATGAATGGAAATGGAATTATATACCTCCACCAAATCCAAAGGATGCCGCCTATCCAGGAAATGGTGGCTGGAAAAATATTTGTTGTGTAAGAAAAATGAGGAAAAAAAAAAAAAAATTTTTTTATTATACTATATATATATTTATTTTTTATTTTTATTTAAATATATATATATATAAACAAGTGAAAAGAAAAATAAAAAAAAAGAAAAAAAATGATGAATATATATATATATTTATATATATTTATTAATTTATTTATTTATAATATTATATATATATTTTTATTTTATTTTATTTTATTTTTATATTATTTATTTAATTAATTTTTAGTTCATAGAATATGATATGAGTTCAAATGAATTCTATTTCCATAAAGGATTTAATTTCTGGACAATATGTAAATATACAGGATTCAATTTATACTTCTATTCATTGATTTTAAAAAAAATTTTTAAAAGTTAATTTTTTGAATAAAAATTAAAAAAAAAAAAAAAAAAAAAAAAAAAAAAAAAAAATAAAAGAAAAGAAAAGAAAAATAAATAATAATCAATCTTATTTTTTATTTTTTTATTTTTTAATTTTTATTGTTATTTTCAATTTTTTTTTTTTTCATTTTTATTTTTATTTTCAATTTTTATTTTTATTTTCAATTTTTATTTTTTTATTATTATGAATAATTATAATCTTTAAAAGGTGCAAGTCCGAGTAGTGCTATATGTAATTCAATATCAACACCATTAGCTATTAAGGATGGAATATATAGAAATCACAGTATTTGTATAGGAGGAACTAATACTATACAACCTAGGCAAGTTCAGAGTGAATCTAGTATTAAGGAAGAGGAAAGTCAACCCATTGTTATGAATAATTCAAGAAAAAGTCTTAGTTCATATAAAGTTAGAGATACCTCAGGAAATTCGTTGGATGAATTCGAAAAAAATTTTGCTGAAGTAGAATCAGAATTTAAAACAGGAACATCAGCTGCATCAACAACTAAGTATAAAACAATTTCTGGATTTAGAAAGACACATAATCCTCAGTTATCATTGGATATCAATTATACTAGAAATTATGATAACTATTCATCAATAAATTCTTCCTTCACTTTAAGTAATATTTATAATTCATTCGCGAGTCCGTCAATGCAAAGTTTTAACCCTCCAAATCCAAATGATCCTCATAATATATTTGCTCCTTCCTCTATTCCAAATGGACCAAGTGAAATTGAACCTAAAAAAAAATATGATTATGAAGAGTTAATGAATGATGGACCTGTAAGATATTTTTTTTTATTTTTTTTTATTTTTTATTTTTTTTTTAAATAAATAAGAAAAATTATTATAATTGATTTTTATATTATGTAAAAGCAGCAAACAAACAAACAAACAAAAATTAAACAAAAAAACAAAAGATAAAAAACAAAATAATAATAATAATAATAATAATAATAATAATAATAATAATAATAATAATAATAATAATAATAATAATAATAATAATAATAATAATAATAATAATAATAATAATAATAATAATAATAATAATAATAATAATAATAATAATAATAATAATAATAATAATAATAATAATAATAATAATAATAATAATAATAATAATAATAATAATAATAATAATAATAATAATAATAATAATAATAATAGTAACAATAATAAATACAGAAAAATAGGAAAAAAAAAATATATATATATATATTAATAAAAAAATAAAAGTAATATTATAAATTAATATTTATATTTATTCATTTTATTTTTTTCAATAATATAATTTATAATTAAAATAGGTATTTAGAGATACAGTAAGTGAATTAGAAAAGAAAGCATTGAGAATAAAAGATAGTCTTAAAGTAGTAATAAAACAAGCAGAAGAATATATGGTAGCAGCAGAAGAAGCTAATAATAAATTAAGAGAATTAATGGATAAAATGGTGAATTTTCCAATGTTTGGTACAATGGTGAAAAAATATATAATGAAATCTAAAGTAAATGAATCTCGGGTCACTGAAAATTACTTATCTCAAATACAAAATTTAGTCATAACTCCTCTAAATGATACGTATGTCTTCTTCTTTATTTATAATATTTATATCTCTTATTTTTTTTTATTTTTTATTTTTTATTATTATTATTTTATTTTATATTATTTTATTTTGTCAAATTTTTATTTTATGTTTTTAATTTTACTTTTTAAAGTAATTATTTTTTTTTACGGTTTTAAGTGCATATACATTAAAATTAAAAATTAAAACTAACATTATCTAATCTATAAATACAATTATATATATATTTATATATTATATATTATATAATTAAAAATTAATTAAACTAATATATAAATATTTAGATTTAAAAATGATTTTGAGTTATTAGAAACAAAGAAAAAAGATTTTGAACAAGAAAGTAATGAATATTATGCAATATTATCAAAGTATTTAAGTTGTAAATGTGATGAACATCCAAAGAAGAAAGCTGAATTAGATGCAAAATTAGGTGAAAAAAAGCAAAAATTTGATTTAAATAGATATGATTACTTGGTAAATTTATTAGAATTAAATGAAGGTGAAAATATATCTTTTGCTATAAATACATTTTTATCAAAACAATACTATCATCATGAACAATTATATAATAATTTTTTAAAAGAAAAAGATGAATTAAATAATGTGGATAAATATATGGCCGCATTAACAAAATCAAAACATGTTATGTCAAAAGAACTTCAAGAAAAAAGAAAAGCTTATGAAAAAAAAAGAATTAATGAAAAAGCATATAATAGTGTACCTGCTTGTCTTGATGAGATATCTAAAAGTGATTCACAAAACTCTAAATTTAAGGGTATTCGTGATTTATACCACATAAATAATTCAGATGATGAGAATACTCAAACTGATGAAATAAAGGTAATAAATAATAAACAATAATAAAAACAATAACAATAATATATATATATATATATATATATTTTTTTTTTTTTTTTTTTTTTTTAAATCTTTTAATATACTCTGTCTATAAAATAGAGAAAGCATATTATTTATTTTTTAAGAATGAATTATATATTATTTTTATTTAATAAATATATGTATTTTTTTTTTTTATTTTAATAATAAAATAAAAAAAAAAACTAACACATACTGTAATTTTATACATAAAGGGTATTCTCTTTTCACCAGTCATAAATAATTCAATTATAAATAAAACGACAAAGGAAAATAATTGGAGAATGCTATGGTGTTCTATAAAAAATGGTCACTTTTACGGTTAGTAGTTTTATTATTATTATTATTATTATTATTATTATTAGTTATTTTTTTTATTTTTTTTTTTTTTTAATTGATCAAAAAATTCATTTTAATCGATAAAAAAATTTTATTAAATGTTAATTATATATATATTAAACAAAAATAATTTATAATTTATATTAGAATATAATAATTGGCAGACTCAGAGTTCATCAATATCAAATATTGTAAATATTCAATTTTGCACCGTAAGAGAAGCTAGAAATGTTGAAAAAAGAAGATTCTGTTTTGAATTAGTTGGACCTCAAATTAATAAAAAAATATATCAAGCCACAAGTGAAAGAGAATTAAATCAATGGATAAATACTATTCAAAATTCTATTGAAGGACAGTTAAAGAGTAATGTATTTAATTCCACATCAAACATAAATGAAAATAATGGTGTTAATGATCATCTTCTTGAAATGTTCTATAATAACTCTTCTAATAAGAATTGTGCTGATTGTGGTGCAAAAAATCCAGAATGGTGTTCTATAAATCTTGGATGTATACTTTGTATAGGTAAAAAGGGGAAAAATTATATATATATATATATAATATAATTTTGTTATTTATTTATTTTTATTTTAATTTTTTTTTAAATTATGTTATTTATTTATTTTCTTTATATATATATATACTTTTTATATTTTTATCATTAATTTTTTTTTATTTTTAACTTTATTTATATATATAAATATTATATTTATAGATTGCTCTGGTATTCATAGATCATTGGGAACGCATATAACAAAAATAAGATCATTAACTCTTGATACTGTGTCATGGACAAAACAAATGCAATGTATGATTAATAATTTAGGAAATCAAATTTCAAATTCAATTTGGGAAGCAACATTAGAATCATCAGGTGATATAAAACCCATTCCATCAGATTCGAGGGAAAAGAAGGAAGCTTTTATTCGGAAAAAATACATAGATAAAGCTTATGTTGATATGTCTGAATTTCCTAAGAGTCCTTCTGAACAAAATAAATATATTTGTAATGAATTATATGATGCCATAACTTCATTAAATCAAATAAAAATCATTCATTGTATTGCATTAGGTGCAAATAATAAATGTCTATCGGATGAAAATTTTGAATCAAAAATATTATCGGCATTATATAAAATTTGTAATTATCCACCACCCATCAATTTAGAATCAAATGGCAGTAATAATAATGAAATTGATATACCTTCTTCATATAAGGAGAACTTGTTATTTAGAGATTCCTCCTTTATATCTAATAATATAAAATATTCAACATCTCAAAAGGAAGGGGTAGGTGTTTTTGAAAAACAAGGTGATATCATACAAAAATATACTCATAGTCATAATCTAAGTAATAGTAGTTATAATAGTTATAAATCAGGTAGTACTAATTTTCAAAGTGCTTTAGAAGGTGATCACAATTTGGAAATTTGTAAGATTGAAAATGATTCCATGTCTGTAAAACTGAATAATGAATCTATATTCCAAGATCCAGGATTAAATCAATTTCTTGTCACATCAATTCTCGAATTAATCTTCCAAAACTTTAATAATATTATAAATATACCAGATGATATAGAATTAGATAGTAATATCCATCATCCTATTCTTTTCACAGAATATATGAAACCAGATTCAACTGTAATATATCCTAAAAGGTCATTATTACATTATGCATCTCTTATGGTTGATCCTGAAAATGTTTCATACTTTATTCAAAAAGGAGCTTCTCCTCTAATAAAGGTAAATAATAACAACAACAACAACAACAAAAAAAAAAAAATTAATTATTATAAATGTTTATCTATAATTTTTTTTTTATTTTATTTTATTTTTATTTTATTTTTATTTTATTTTTTTTTTTTAACTTTTTGAATTTTGTATTATAATATATTTTAATGTACACTATTTTTGAATAATTTTTATAGGATAAATATGGGTTAACTCCATTAGATATATTAAAAAGGGCAAAAATAGCTTGGAAATCATTGAATTGTCAATACATTCCAAGTGATAATGATTATTCTTTATGTGAAGAATATTTAAATAATGCAATAGAAAAAGCAAAAAATAATAATAAATAATAAATAATTTTTTATTTGATTTTTTTTTTTTCTCTATTTTTTTTTTATTTTAAAATTTCCATAAATATCTGAAATTAGACATTAGCTGTAACTAATACTTACTTTTTTTTTTTTTTTTTTTTTAAATAATGAAAATATTAAGCATAATAAAAAATTGTATATTATATATTTATAAATATTTATAATATATTTTATATACATATATATCTTTTATTATTATTATTATTATTATTATTTTTTTTTCTTAAAAATTTATATTAAAAACACTATTTTAAAAAATATATTTATATATATAAATATTAAAACCCAATGATTAACAATAAAATATTTTATATTTTATGCTAATAATTTAATAAAAATAGAAATATTTATCTAATATTTATCTATTTGTACTAAAAATAAATAATATATTTAAAAACTATCCCTATATTTAATTACATTTTATATTTTATTTTATTTTATTTTTTTCATTTTTTTTATTTTTTCCTTTTAAATAATTTATATAAAAAATATATATATATTTGATAGAGAATAAAATTATTAATATTTCATTTTATTAAATATTAATAATATAATAATATTTTTATTAAATTATATGAAATTTTATTATTTAATAAATTAATACTCGAACTATTGAAATTTAATAATTTTAAAAATTAAAATATTTCATATTAATAAAATAATATTTTGAATTGATATTGAAATGAAATCAAATTTCAAAATTTAATAATAATAACGATAAAAATAAATAATAAATAATAAATAAATAAATAAAAAATAAATAAATAAATAAAAAGAAAAAAGAAGTAATATATATATATATATACATTTTATTTAATAATAAAAATGTCACTTTCACGAACTTATATGTCATCATCAGTTTTTCAAACATGTTTGACACATGCTTTTTCTACTGAAAGAGAAGAAGTATTTCATATATAAAACACAAACAATTTATAAATTAAAAAAAAAAATAATTTTTAATATTGTTTATTGTAATTTATAAATAGATTATGGGATTATTACTTGGAAAATGGACTAAAGTTAAAGAGAAGGATGTTGCTTATATTGAAGCAATTTCAATTTGTAGAAGATTAGATAAATTAAAAGATAGAGTAGAAATTTCACCAGAACAATTAATGAATGCAATGAATGAGGTTATTCTTTTTTTTTTTTTTTTTTTTTTTTTTTTTTTTTTTTTTTTTTTTTTTATAAATGTATAAATATTTATGTATTTAAAATATTATATTGAATAATAGTTATAATAATTATAATAATAATAATAATAATAATAATAATAATAATAATAATAATAATAATAATAATAATAATAATAATAATAATAATAATAATAATAATAATAATAATAATAATAATAATAATAATAATAATAATAATAATAATGAAATAATTTCAATAATATAATAGGGGGAAAAATTACAATTAAATGTCATTGGATGGTATCATTCACATCCTCATTTAATGTAAAATTCTTTTTTTTTTCTTTTTTTTTTATAATAACAAATTATTTTAATTTATATATGTACATATAATTATTAGTTTTTATTTTAATAAATTTTTTTATTTGTTATAAATTTATTAATAAACAGTGTTTCACCATCTACAGTTGGTAAGAAACTATAAATAATAAATATTAATTTTATTTAAAGAAATATATTTGTAACTAATAAATATTAAATATTGTTATATAAAAGATTTAAGAACTCAATTAAACATGGTAATTTTGAAATTATAGAAAACTGTATATACATTAATAACTTTCTAAGTTTTATATATGTATATTTTTATATTAATTTTTTTTTTTTTTTTTTTTTTTTTATATATATATATATATTTATTTTATTTATTTATTTATTAAAAATTTCAAAATAGCAACAATTGGATCCTCGCTTTTTTGGAATTATTTTTTCTTGTTTCAATCAGGAAGATAATGTAATTATATATATATATATATATGTATTATTTGAAATGCAGAAAAATTGAAATATTTTTTTTATGGAAAATAGGTTCAAAGACTTAATATAACTTGTTTTCAATCATCTTTAATTGATACATGGTAAATAATTATATTTTATAAATAGAAATTTAGTATTTTTTGATTTTTATTTATAAATATATTATTTCAAATTATATAATTAATTTAAATAGTCCAGGCCATTTAGAAATTCCATTAATAATAACTTCGGATAATTCAAATCTTGATTATTCATTATATCAATTAACTGAATTGCCAAATGTATATGTTTTTAATAATATCTTACTTATTAAATAATTATATATTTTTATATTTAAAAAAAATATTATTTTTTTTATATTTTTCTCTTCTAAAAAAAGAAACAAAAATAAAACAATAAAAACAAATGACAATAAACTTATATATTTAATTATTATATAAATAGATTTTATTTTCAGAAGAGAAAAATTCATTTGAAGAATCCCTTCAAAATAAGGATATATCTAACGAGATTGATAGTTCTATGGCAAATAAATTAACATATCAACATAATAGTTTTATTTATATGGAAGGAATATCAAATATTGGTAATTTATAGTAATAAAAAAAAAATTATTATGAATATGTGTAAAATGGTATTTATATTTTAAATTAATTATATAAAACTATAATAAAATTATGTAAATATTTTTAAAAATTTCAATAGTTGATAAATTAAGTATGCCTATATACCAAAATATTGAGGCCATAAACCATAAATTAAAAAATGATGTAATTATTCATTTATTATACATTTATATTATTATAATGTAATTGAAATAATAATTTAAAATTTTTATTCATTTTATATAGATTGAAAAGTTGGAAGAACGTAAAAAGAACTTAATGAATAATATACAAAAAGACCGTCTTCATCATTAATCAAATAATAATATTTGAATTTTCAATTAATAATTATTATGTAATTACATTCAAACATAATTTAATAATTTGTACTATATAATTATATTATTTGAAAATAAATATAATTATATATTATTTTAATTATTATCATTAAAAACAAATGTTATAATAATAATAATAATAATAATAATAAATAAATAAAAATAAAAGTTTAATAACTAATGTTATTCAATAATATTTTTTATTCTTTTGAATGAATATTGCAAATTTATCTTTTTTTTTTTTTTTTTTTTTAAATTTGAAATTACAATTATATTACGCGCTTTTGAAAGAATTGGAGAAAATATAAATATATACTTATAACAATTATAATTAATAATAATAATAATAATAATAACAGTATTAAGTAATAATAATAATAGTAATAATAAAAATATTAATAATTATAATAAAAAACGAAAAAAATAGAAAAATAAAAAATAAAAAAATAACTAATAAAAACATAATTAATTGTTTTTAATTAAATGTTATTGTTTAATTTTTAATTAAAAAAAAAAAATTAAAAAAAAAAAAACAAAAAGTAAAAAAAAAAAAACTTTTATAAAAATTAATAAATAAAATTGTGTATTTTTTTTTTTTTTTATTAATTAAAAATTTATGGTTAATTAATATTTAATTAAATATTAATAAGAAAAGTCGGGGTCTAAATATATTAAATTTAAAAAAAAATAATTAATAACATTTTTATATAAAAGAAAATCAAGTTTTAATAATATAAAAAAAGATTCAAGTTTAATCTATTTTTAATTAATAAATTTATTTCTTATATCTAAGAGGATTATAGATACTAGTTAATAGTAGTTATATAATTTATTATAATTTTTTTTTTTTGTATTTTAATTTTTATTTTTATTTTAGAAACTATTATATTATTATATATCATATTATACTTAATTTAAATTTAGATAAATGAATTTTTATAAGAGTTTTTAAATATATAATAGTATAATATGCTAGCAAGTAGTGAAGGCGACGATACGAACGTCGCTGTTACAAAGGAAAAAAAAGAACCAACTAATAAGAAAGGAAAGAAAGCAACTAAAGAGAAAGCAACTAAAGAAAAAGGAACTAAAACTAAAGGAACTAAAGGGAAAAAAAAGGCATCAAAAAAAAAGAAGGTAAAGGAAGTTCCTGTGGAACAACCAGTGGTTGAAGAACCAATACCAGAACCAGTAATAGAAAGTGAGAGTGAAGAATCTGTTGTTGAAGAAATTAATGAATGCTTTGAGAGTAGTGTTTATACGAAAGAATTAAATGATTTTAAAGTGTCTGATGATATTAATAATTTAGTTAATTGGTTTAAAATTAAAGTAGAAAGTTTAATTAATTGTTCTGATTTATGGAATGAAACTCATGATGACATTATAAAAACATTCATAAATGAAAATAATAGTAAAAAAATAATAGTTTATGTGGAAGAAAAAAATGAGAAATCATTAATAATTACTAGTATATTTCCAAGATATATTACAAAAGAAATCGTCTATTTCATTAGATTAGATTCAAAAGAAAAATTAAATTATTTGAATATTAATAATGTTTTTCAATATGGTATTTTAAATTGTAATTCTATGGAGGGACTTTTACAAAGTATGAAAAATTTGTATATACCGTTGTTAAATATGAAAAATACCTGGCCAGAAACTGTAAAAAATGAATTTGAAAGTCACCTTCAAAAATTTATGGCATCTTTAACAGATGCGGCATACCAAAAACGCGGTTATACCGTTTTTTATGTTCCAAATGGTGATTACTCCAATCCGACCAAATTTTCTAAAAAGGAAGATATACAACGTTTGGAAGCCTTATTAATTCATTGGACACGTCAAATTAAAGATGTTATAAATAACCAACAGATAAATGAAACAAATGAAAATTTTGGACCTTTAGAAGAAATTAGTTTTTGGAAAACCAGATGTGAAGATTTATCAGGAATCAGTAAACAATTAGAAAGAAGCGATGTCAGAAAGATATTATATATTTTAGAAAAAGCTAAATCTTCATATATCGAACAATTTAATTGGCTATCAAATCAGATTCAAGATGATACCTTACAGGCTCAAGATAATTTGAGATTTTTATCAACCCTTCAAGAACCATGTAAAAAATTAGCTCAATTAGAACCAAAAAATATATCTGGTGTATTACCTACATTATTAAATTGCGTAAGAGTTATATGGTCACATTCAAAATATTATAATACGAAGGAACGCCTTACAAGTTTATTAAGAAAAATTAGTAATGAAATTATAAGAAGGTGTTGTACAACGATCAATTTAGAGGATATTTTTTTCGGTGATGTATTAAAAAGTATGAATTATTTAAATGAAAGTATTAATTGTGGTGAATCATGGAAAGGAATTTATAATAACATGGTTAATCAAATTGCAAGGTTTTCGAGTACTGGAGCATGGGATTTTGATCAAAGTAGCATATTTGCTCAGTTAGATGCATTTATACAGAGATGTAAAGATTTATTAGAAATATGTGAATGTCAAATTCAATTTGCTAGAAAAACTGAGAACGGTGAAAAAAAACCAATTCCGAAGTTTGGAGGACTGAAAGGTCCAAAAATAGCTAAAAGTTTAGAAGATATTGAAATATCATTTGAAAAGCAATTGCAAATGTTGTGGAAGATTAAACATTACATATTAGATGTAAAGTCTACAAAGTGGCATGATGATTATAGTGTTTTTAAGCATGGAATAAAAGATTTAGAAATTATGATGCAAAATATAATTACATCAGCATTTGAAGATGCCTCAACATTTGAAAGTCGAATGGAACTACTGGAAATATTTGATAGTTTAGCTAAACGAGATGCTATTAAAAGAGCGTTGGAAAAGAAAACGACAGATATTCATAATTTATACCTTCAAAAGCTTAACAATATAAAGACATATTTTGAGAAATATAAAAAGGAACCTGAAATACTACGATTTCATCCATTTTATTCAGGTGCTGCATTATGGGCAAGATCATTAGTTAATGAGATTAAGTCAACATATTCATTACTGGAAAAAGCATTTTATTTACCACAGACATCTTTTTCTGAAGAAATTAAAATTAATTATAATGTTTTAACAATGTCTTTAGAAGATTTTATTGTAAAAAACCATACGGAATGGGTAAACAGCATACCTGATTCAATTGACAATAATTTAAATTATACTATCATGATAAAAAATGGAAAATTTTTAGAAATGCAATTTGATCCTAATATTTTAAAATTATTTAGTGAAGTACATTATTGGCAGAAGTTAAAATTTGATATTCCATTCCAAATTCAAGAAGTTGTTAGTAAAAATGAAGAATTAAGAATATTAAGGGAAAATGTTTTATTGGTCGTTCGTGATTATAATTCAATTATAGAATCGTTGAATGATAAGGAGCAAAATCTTTTTAAAGAGAGAATAAAATTTTTAGATAGGAAAATAAAACCTGGTTTAACCGTACTAACATGGGGATCTAAGGGTATTGCAGATTATTTTGTTAAAGAATGTAGAAGAAGTTCTAGTGTAGTTCGAAGTATAGTTAGTGATTTTAAAAATTCCAATAAAAAGATAGAAGATTCATGTAAAGATATCGAAAATACTTTATTATGGAGTGTTGAATATAAAAAGGTATATAATTTGGAAGAATTTAAACAATCTCAAATTGAACATTTACATCAAATTAAGAAAAATTTGAAAAAATTCCATGATTCAATAAAATATAATTTACGATGTTCATACGAATTCTTTTCCAATGATGGTAAAGATATTCAAATTTTTTGGGGTAAATATGTAAAAGAAATTGACAAGAAAGTAGAGGAAGCATTAAGAATGGCAGTAAAAAAATCACTACAAGAAATATCAAAAGCTATTAATGGAGACGGTAAAGGAAAAGAAGAAAATAACTCTGAAATTCAACCATTATTTAAAGTTAATGTTATATTAGAAAACAAAAAAGTAGGTTTTGATCCAAGTTTAGAACAGTTAGAAAATGTAGTTAATTCGTCAGCACAAGATATGATATTGCTATTAAAAAATATTCCTAGATTAACAGAAAAATTACAAATACAAGATGAAGAAGAATTACCAAGTTTCTATGATATCATTATAAATGAAGAAGATATTCAAAAATACTTTGTAACAATACAAAATGGTATGACAAATAATGGAACTAGATGTCAAGAATATATCAAGAATTGGGATACTTATCGTGAAATATGGGAAATTAATAAAGATGCCTTTATTAGACGTTATGCTAAATCAAAGCCAGCTTTATCTACTTTCGATGCAGATATTAATAGATATAATGAAGTCGCTAATAATACTCAAAAAGAAGAAACATTTACTAATATATATTTTGCATTATTAGATTGTTCATTACTTAAACATGATTTAGTTACTCATTGTATGGAATGGCAAAATAAACTTACAACATTATTAAATGATAACGCAAAACAAGAATTAAATGATTTATATGATCTATTCAAAACTAATACTGAAAAGTTGAGTAAACCACCAACAACATTGGATGAATTATCTAATGGTCTTAAATTGATTGCAGATCTTAAAGAAAATAGTGAATCAATACAATCTCAATTTTCACCAATTCATGAAAAGTATCAAATTTTAGAGAAGTATGAAGTACCAATAACTGAGAAGGAAAAGGAAATGCTAGAAGGATTAAATGCCCATTGGGAAATATTCCAAGAGGTAGTCGAAAAATCGGATAAAGCATACCAAGAATATAAATCTAAATTTAAGACTGAAGTTCTTCAATCAGTGGATGAATTTACAAAATATTTATCCGGTCTTTCTGAAGAGTTTGATTCAAAAGGTCCATATGAATCTAGTATTGGATTTGAAAAGGCAGAAAAAACAATTAATGAGTTTCTTGATCATATTGCTGAGGCTAAGAAGAGAGAAGAAGTAATTAGATATGGATTAAATATATTCAAAATTGAGCAACCACCATTCAAAGATATTGAAAAACTTAATAAAAATGTTGATATCATTAATAGAATATGGCAATTTCAAGGTGAATGGGACAAACTTTGGAATTCATCAAAATTATGTAAATTTAAGAGTGTTGATATGTCTAAAATTGAAGAAACATCGCAACGATTATATAAAGGTTTAGTAAAAATTAGTCGTGAATCTAATTTCCATGAATGGAATGTATGGAGTGTATTTAAAGAACAATTGGCACAATTAAAGAGATCTATTCCATTAATTGGATTTCTACAAGATCCATCTTTAAGAGAAAGACATTGGAATCAATTAATGGAAGAAATGGGAAGACAATTTGATCCGTATAGTGAAGATTTTACTTTGGAAAAAGTTATAGATCTTGGTATTGATCAATACAGTGAATTAATTAATGAAATTTATCATGCTGCAACTAAGGAATTGTTAATTGAACAAGGTATTGAATCAATTAAAAAAGCATGGGATGAATTCGAACTTGATATTTCTACATATAAAGATAAATATTATAAATTAAGAAGCACAGATGATATGTTTGAATTATTAGAGGAAAACCAAGTTTCTTTATCATCAATGAAAGGTTCAAAATTTGTTGGTGCATTTGAAAAACAAATTGATATGTGGGAAAGAGCTCTTTCAAGAATTATAGAAGTTGTAGAATTACTTTTACAAGTCCAAAGGCAATGGATGTATCTTGAAAACATTTTTATTGGAACAGAAGATATTAGAAAACAGTTGCCTAAAGAATCAGCAATTTTTGATTCGGTTAATGACAAATGGAAATCAGTTATGGAAAGTATTAATAATGATAGAAATGCATTAAGGGCTACCAAAAAGAATCCTGATAAAGATAAAGATATTATGAATATATTAAATGAAATGAACACTCATTTAGAAGCTATTCAAAAATCCTTAAATATGTATCTTGAAACTAAAAGACAAGCATTTCCAAGATTTTATTTCATATCCAATGATGATCTCTTGGAAATTTTAGGTCAAGCTAGAGATCCAACAGCAATTCAACCACATTTAAAGAAATGCTTCGATAATATATATAGATTAGAATTAGGTTTAGTAGGTGTTGATAATAGAAGACATAATGAAGGTATTGGAATGTATTCTGCTGACGGTGAATATGTCCAATTTTCAAATATCGTTATATTAGAGGGTCCTGTAGAAAATTGGTTATTAGAAGTTGAAGCGATGATGAGAACAACTTTACACAAACTTTTATATCAATGTTTGATATCAATTGAAAAAATGAAAAAAGACAAATGGTTTAAAACATGGCCAGGTCAAATGCTTATTACAGCTGGTTTGATTAATTGGACTATGGAATGCTCAAAATCTCTTGAACAGGCTGAAAAGGGAGATAAGCATGCATTAAAAAATTTAAAGAAGAAACAAATATCATTATTAAAAAAATTAAGTGATATTGTTCGTTCACCATTAAATAAAGTTGAAAGACAAAAAATCGTTTCACTTATTACAATTGAAGTTCACTCAAGAGATATTATTGATAAAATGTATAAAATTGAATGTTCAAATCCGAGTGACTTTGAATGGATTAGTCAAATGAGATTCTATTGGGATAAGGATGAAGATGATTGTGTTATTAATCAAATCAATACACATTTTAAGTATGGATATGAATATTTAGGTAATAGTGGTCGTCTTGTTATTACGCCATTAACTGATAGATGCTATATGACATTAACAACGGCATTACATTTATTTAGAGGTGGAAGCCCACAAGGTCCTGCTGGTACAGGAAAAACAGAAACAGTAAAAGATTTAGGTAAGGCATTGGGAAAATATGTCATTGTTCAAAATTGCTCTGAATCTCTTGATTATAAATCAATTGGAAGAATGTTTTCAGGTTTAGCACAAACTGGTGCATGGGGTTGTTTTGATGAATTTAATAGAATTGATATTGAAGTACTTAGTGTAGTAGCTCTTCAGATTTCATGTATTTTGACAGCTATTTCTAGAAATGCAAAAACTTTCATATTCGAATCACAAACAATTAAATTAAATACTTCCTGTGGTATATTTGTTACTATGAATCCAGGTTATGCTGGAAGAGTAGAATTACCTGATAATTTAAAGAGTCTTTTCCGTCCAGTTTCTATGATGGTTCCCGATTCAGCCATGATTGCTGAAATTATGTTATTTGCTGAAGGTTTCTCGAATACTAGAGTACTTTCTAAAAAAGTTGAGAGTTTATATAGACTTTCATCTCAACAACTTTCAAAGCAAGATCATTATGATTTTGGTTTAAGAGCGTTGACTTCAGCTTTACGTACAGCAGGTATTAAAAAACGTAAAGATATGACTATTCCAGATGAAATTGTTCTTTATTTAGCTATGAAAGATATGAATGTTCCAAAGCTTACATCAAGTGATACTCCATTGTTCATGGGAATTTTATCTGATTTATTCCCAGGAATAGAAATTCCTGAAATAGATAATTCTGAATTCCTTTCAGCCCTTTCCGAAGAATTTAAAGAAAATAAATTACAAGAAATAGAAGCATTGGTTATAAAAATTGTACAATTATATGAAACCAAAAAAACAAGACATGGTGTTATGGTTGTTGGTCAATCAGGATCAGGTAAAACAACAATTTGGAAATTATTAAAGGATACAATGACCAGATTATCAAAAACGAAACCTGAAGAATATGTTCCTGTTAAGATTTTCCCGTTAAACCCAAAAGCTATATCCCAAGGTGAATTTTATGGTGAATTTAATATTAATACAAATGAATGGACAGATGGTATTTTTTCTAATATTATGAGAACAACATGTTCAGATGAAAAAAAAGATCAAAAATGGATTTTACTGGATGGTCCGGTAGATACATTATGGATTGAATCCATGAATACATTATTAGATGATAATAAAGTATTAACTCTTATTAATGGTGAAAGAATTTCATTACCAGAACAAGTGTCATTATTATTCGAAGTAGATAATTTATCAAATGCATCACCCGCTACAGTTAGTAGAGCAGGTATGATTTATATGGACTATAATGACTTGGGTTGGCGTCCATATGTTGAAACATGGTTGGAATCAAAGAGAGAAAATAATTCTTATGATATTATAAAGAAACTTGTTGATAAATATATTCAAAAAGTATTTGATTTTAGAAAGAAATGTAAAGAAACAATACCTATTCAAGAATATCATGTAATTAAATGTTTTTGCAATTTATATGATGTATTAACAACCGCTCAGAATGGAATAGACTATAATGATCAAGATGGATTACCAAGACTTCTTGAGCAATGGTTTTTATTCTCTTTAGTATGGTCATTTGGTGGATCATTAAATGAAAAAAGTAGAAAAAAATTTGATATGTTTATCCGTGAACTTGAAGGTCAGTTCCCAAGCAAAGATACTGTATTTGAATATGTTGTTGATAAACAAAGTAGAACATGGGTTTCTTGGGAAGAAAAATTACCATCTGGATGGAAATATTCGACATCAATTCCATTTTACAAGATTTTAGTACCAACAATAGATACAATACGAAATGAATTTATATTAAGAAATATTATTCAAAATAATATACCTGTTTTAGTTGTGGGTGATGTAGGTATTGGAAAGACATCAGTTGTTCAAAATCTTTTATCAAGCATGGAAGAAACATATTCTATATTAAATATTAATATGTCTGCAAGAACATCTTCTAATAATATTCAAAATATCTTTGAAAGTAAAATTGAAAAAAGAACGAAAAATGTTTTTATCCCATCTGGTGGTAAACATTTAATTACATTTATTGATGACTTTAATTTACCCAAAAAGGATGAATTTGGATCTCAACCACCATTAGAATTTATAAGACATTGGATGGATTATGGTTTTTGGTATGATAGGCAAAAACAATTAATTAAATATGTTAATGATATATCAATTGTTGCAGCCATGGGACCTCCTGGTGGTGGTAGAAATGTTATTAGTAATAGAACATTATCTCACTTTTTCATGTTGAATATGACTTTTCCACAAGAGAACTCGTTAAAAAGAATTTTTGGAACATTAGTAAATCAAAAATATCAAGATTTTGAAGAAGAAGTTAAACCTTTGGGTGATGTTATGACAAATGCTACCATTGAAATATATCAAACTGTTGTAACACAATTATTACCAACACCTACAAAAATCCATTACTTATTTAATCTTCGTGATATATCTAAGGTTTTCCAAGGTTTATTAAGAGCTAATAAAGAATACTTCGATTCAAAAGAAAGTATTATGAAATTATGGATTCATGAAATATTCAGAGTATTTAGTGATAGATTAATTAATAAAGAAGATAAATCATTCTTTATAAAATTAGTAGATGAGAAAATGGTAAATCATTTCTCCTATACTTTAAAGCAAGTTTGTACTGACAAAGTAATTCCCATTTTCGGTGATTTTATGAGTGAAGGTTCAGGAGATACTTTAGTATATGAAGAAATTTCAGATGCAGAAAAATTAAAGCATTTTATGGAGGAAAGATTGCAAGACTATAATATTGAACCAGGCTATATCCCATTAGATATTGTATTATTCCGTGATGCAATAGAACATATATGTAGAATTGTGAGAGTACTTCGTTTGCAATGTGGAAATGTACTTTTAATTGGTGTTGGTGGAAGTGGAAGACAAAGTTTAACCAGACTTGCTGCTTATATTGTAGACAATGAAATATTCCAAATTAAAATTTCAAAACAATATAAATTTAATGATTTCAGAGATGATATTAAGAAATTGTTTGAAATGGCAGGTGTAAAAGCTAAACCAACAACGTTTTTAATGACAGATACACAAGTAATATGTACTGAGTTCTTAGAAGATTTAAGTAATATATTAAGCAGTGGTGAAGTACCAAATCTTTATGCTCCTGATGAATTAAATGAATTAAAAGAAAAAATTAAACCATACGCAGAAAAAGAAAAAATCTCAGATAATATTAATGCAATATATGCATTCTTTATTGAAAGAGTTAGGTCAAATCTTCATGTAGTATTTTGTATTAGTCCTGTTGGTGAAAATTTCAGAAATACAGTAAGAATGTTTCCATCATTTGTCAATTGTACAACAATCGATTGGTTCTCAGAATGGCCAGAAGATGCATTAATGGAAGTAGCAAGTAAATATCTTGCAAATTTCGAATTTGAGTCAGAATTTTTGGTAAAAGCTATTTCACAAGTATTTGTTACCATTCATACATCCGTAATAAAGTATTCAGAAAAAATGAAATTAGAATTAAAGAGATATAATTATGTAACACCTATTAATTATATTGAATTAGTTACAGGATATGTTGAATTAATTAAAAATAAAAAGAAAGAAATTGAGGCTGCAGCTTTAAAATTGAAGAATGGTTTAAGTAAATTAGATGATACAAGGGTTTTAGTTGAAAAGATTTCTATTGATTTAGAAAAGGCAAAAGTACAAATGGTTCAATATCAAAAGGAATGTGAAGAGTATTTAGTTACAATTGTTCAACAAAGACGCGAAGCCGATGAACAAGCTAAGCAAGTTTCAGCTCGAAGTGAAAAATTAGCTATTGAAGAAGAAGACGTTAGAGCAGTTGCAGTAGCAGCACAGAATGATTTAGACCTTGCTATGCCAAAATTAATTGAAGCTATGAAAGCTTTAGAAGCATTAAATAAGAAAGATTTACAAGAAGTAAGATCATATGGTAAACCACCTGTTTTAGTTGAAAAAGTTATGGAAGCTGTTATGGTACTAAAAAAATGTGAACCAACATGGGATGAAGCAAAAAGACAATTAGGTAATCCTAATTTTATTAAACAACTTGTGAACTTTGATAAAGATAATATATCAGACAAGGTACTTAAAAAAATTTCTCAGTATTGCTCTGATGAGAATTTCAATCCTGAAATTGTAGGTAGAGTTTCGGGTGCTGCAAAATCTCTTTGTATGTGGGTTATGGCTATGGAAAGTTATGGTCATATATATAGAGTTGTAGCTCCAAAGAAAGAAAAATTAAGATTAGCTCAGGAAACATTAGAAAAGAAGCAAAAATCAGTAAGAGAAGCCAATGAAAAATTACAAGAAATTAAGAATAAACTTAATGAGCTTCAGACACAATATGATGAAAAAATTATTCAAAAGGAAAATTTAAGAATTCAAAGTGAAGAAACGGAATTAAAGTTATCAAGAGCAGAACAATTAGTTTCTGGACTTTCAGGTGAAAAAGATAGATGGGAAACAAGTATTAAGAATTATGAAGAATCATTACATTATCTTCCTGGTGATTGCTTATTAGCTTCTGCATTTTTATCATATGCGGGTTCATTTAATAGTATATATAGATATGAGTTAGTACATAACCATTGGATTACACAAATTAAGGCTCGTGAAATTCCATTTTCAAATGATTATTGCTTTGAAAACTTCTTAGGAAAACCTACTGAAATTAGAGAATGGAATATTCAAGGATTACCAAGTGATCAATTCTCTTCTGAAAACGGTATTATCGTCAAAAGAGGTACTCGTTGGCCATTACTTATTGATCCTCAAGATCAAGCTAATAAATGGATTAAAAATATGGAAGTAAAGAATAATTTAAAGATTATTGATATTAAACAGCCTGATATTCTTAAAACTTTGGAAAATTCCATACAATATGGATATCCTGTATTACTGCAAGGTATTTTAGAAACAATTGACCCATCACTGAATCCAATATTAAATAAAGAAATTATAAAGCAAGGAAATTCATACTTTATTAAACTTGGAACCAAAGAAATTGAGTATAATTCAAACTTTAAACTATATTTAACAACAAAATTAGCCAATCCACATTATTCTCCAGAAATTTTTGCTAAAGTAACTATTGTAAACTTTGCAGTTAAAGAACAAGGTTTAGAGGATCAATTATTAGGTATTGTTATTAAACGAGAAAAACCAGAACTTGAAGAAAAAAAGAATAACTTAGTAATAAATGTTGCTATGGCAAAGAAAAAACTTGTTGAATTAGAAGATGAAATTCTTCATTTATTAAGTACTGCACAAGGTTCTTTACTTGATGATGCTACCTTAGTAAATACTCTTCAATCATCTAAGCAAACATCTCAAGATGTAACACAACAGTTAGAAGTTAGTGTTCAAACTGAAGCTCAAATTGACCAAACACGTGAAGGATACCGTCCCTGTGCTCAAAGAGCATCAATTTTGTTCTTTGTGTTGAATGATTTGTCCACTATTGATCCTATGTATCAATTTTCATTAGATTCATATATTGATCTATTTGATAATTCTATTACAAAGAGTGAACCAAATGAAGACTTAGCTGAACGTATTAATAATTTAAATGAATATCATACATATGCTGTTTATAAAAGTACTTGTAGAGGTCTGTTCGAAGAACATAAATTACTATTTTCCCTTCATATTACCGTTAAAATCTTATTATCTGCAAATAAAATAAATGAAGAAGAATACAGCTTTTTCTTACATGGTGGTCAAGTTATTAATAGAGAAACACAAATAGCTAATCCATGTAAAGATTGGATTACTGAAACTACATGGGATAATATAACAGAACTTGAAAAACTTCCAGCTTTTACTGGTTTAATTAGTTCATTTGAACAAGGTGAACGTGAATGGAAGCAATGGTTTATAAGTAGTGAGCCAGAAGAAATGCAATTACCAGGTGAATGGGAAAATAAATTAAATGATTTACAAAGAATGTTGATAGTTAGATCATTACGTTCAGATAGAGTAATATTCTGTGTTCAGAAATTCATTAAAAATAATTTAGGTCAGAAATTTACAGAGCCTCCAATTTTAAATATTGACGATATAGTTGAGGATTCAAATTCAACTACCCCATTAATTTTTGTATTATCTCCAGGTGTTGATCCAACTGGTATGCTTACAAAATTAGCAGAAAAGAAAAAAATGGGTGATAAATTTAATTATTTATCTCTTGGTCAAGGACAATCACCAAAAGCAACAAGATTAATTGAAGAAGGTATAAGAGATGGATTATGGGTATTTTTAGCTAATTGTCATCTTTCTATAAGTTGGATGCCTTCCCTTGAAAAAATTATTGAAAATATTGGTTATCAGAAAGTTCACAAGGATTTCAGATTATGGCTTTCAAGTAGTCCTCATCCTAAATTCCCAATTTATATTTTACAAACTGGTATTAAAATGACAACAGAACCCCCTAAAGGCCTTAAAGCTAACTTAAGTCGTCTTTATAATAAACAAACAAATGAAAATTTAAATTCGTGTAAGGTAGTTAACCATTATAAAAACCTTTTCTTCTCACTTTGTTTCTATCATAGTATATTAATTGAAAGAAAGAAATTCTTAACATTAGGATGGAATGTTGTTTGTGATTTTAATGATTCAGATTTTGAAGTATGTGATAATTTATTAAAACTTTTATTAGATGATTATGAGGAAACACCATGGGATGCTTTAAAATATTTAATTGCTGAGGCTAATTATGGTGGACGTGTCACTGATGATTGGGATAGAAGAGTTTTGAGAAGTTATATTAATCATTACTTCTGTAATGAGGCATTAACTGTACCTAGATATTCATTATCATCAATGGATACTTACTATATTCCTGAACCAGGCACAATTCAACAGTATAAAGATTATATTGCTTCATTACCAAATTTCGATAAACCAGAAGTATTTGGTCAACATTCAAATGCTGATATTAAAAGTCAAATTGAAGAATCAAATAAATTATTATTTAATTTACTTTCGTTAATGCCACAAAATGCTTCGCAGTCAGGTGATAATAATGAAACGAAAGTAACAAATATTATTAATGATATATTAAAACGTATACCAGAAGATATAGATTATGATTATACTTATAAAGCAGTTCAATTTGAAATGTCTCCAACTGATGTTGTGTTATTACAAGAAATAATAAGATATAATAATTTATTAAATGTAATGAGAGTAACATTAAATGAATTATTAAATGGTATTAAAGGTATTGTTGTTATGTCTCCTGAGTTAGAAGAAATGTATTATTATATTCTTGATGGAAGAGTTCCTAAAATATGGAATAATTTCTATTATTCATTACAACCATTAGCCGGATGGACAAGGGATCTTGTATTAAGAGTTGAATTCTTTGATGAATGGTCAAAAGGGTAATTTAATGTATTAATATATAATTTATTAGGAATGACTTATTTGTATTTTAATTTGTTTTTTTTTTTTCATTATTAAATAAAATAAAATAAAATTTGTAAACATTAAATAGGGCAACTCCAAAAGTATTCTGGTTAGGTGCATTTATTTTCCCAATTGGATTTTTAACAGCACTATTACAAAAAACATCAAGAAAAAACAATATACCAATTGATATTCTTGGATGGGAATTTATAGTACAACAAATTGAAGATGAAAATCATATTTCGCAGGAACCAAAAGATGGTGCATATATTAAAAATATTTTCCTTGAAGGAGCAAGGTAATATATATATATTTATTTAATAACAATTTTTTATTTTTTATATTATTATATTTTATGAATGAAATATATTTTATAAATAAAAAATATTAAAACAATATATATTTATTATTTAGTTGGGATAAGAAAAATAATTGCTTAACAGAACCAATACCAATGGAATTATTAACTCCACTACCTCCAATTCATTTTAAACCAATAGAAAGTAAGAAAAAGCAGTCTAAAGGAAATTATACATGCCCACTTTATTACTATTCAATAAGAACAGGAACAAGGTTAATATTGATACTTAGTTAAATATAGAATTTAAATATGTTCTAATATTTACAATAAATATATATAAATTTTATTTTAAATTATAAATTTAAACAGAGAAAGACCATCATTTGTTATTGCAATGGAGCTTAAATCAGGAAATCATGATTCAGACTTTTGGGTTAAAAGAGGAACTGCTGCGTTATTATCTCCAAAATAATTTTACATTATATTATATATATATATATATAATCTATTTTGATATTTTAAAATCTATTACAATATAATTACTATTTAATTATTTACTATGTAATAAGTTTGTTTAAATATTATATTCAAATTTGTATTTAAAGTACACATATTAAATATAAAAATAAAAAATTTAATAAATATTAAAATTTTATATTATATATTTTACTTCTATTTTTTATTTTAAATTTTTTTTTTTTTTATTTTTTTTTAAAAAAAATATTGTACTACTTTGGGAGTAACACAACTCAAATAAATAATTAAGTATTATTATGTTATATGTTAAAAAATTTAATACAAAAATTTTGTCTTAATTTTCAAAATAATTACTAAATTCAAAATTATGATTGGAAATTTTGTAATTAAGGATAATTTAATTTTACTTCATTTTATGTCTTATATATAAAATAAATTATTCCAATATTATTTAACATATGTAAAAAAATTATATTCCATATTTTAAACCAATCTTTATTAATTTAATTATTTTATAATAAGAAATTGTTTAAAAGCTGTTTAAAGGTTACTTTATTATTTTAAAATTATTAGATATTAATTAAAATGAGTAGTAATGGTATATATAATATGCATAAAAGAAACATATATTTATTTTATATAATTTATTAATAATTATATTTTTTTGTTGTTATAGATTTAGAAGAAAGTGGAAGTGAAGATTCCCTGAATTTTGATTACAATGGGATTGAAGATGAAATATTAAATAATGAAGGAAACGATATAAAAAGTAAACAAAGTATAGATAAAAATATAAATAATGAAGTTAATAATATTGAATCGACAAATAACGAAAAGGATAATGAAAATCAAAAGGAGAATAATATTAATACTGTAAATCCCGTTGATAACAATAATACAGATGAAAATACTGAGATTTCAAATATAAAAGATATTAAAGAAGAAATTAAAAAACAAAACATCGAAAATAATAATAATGATTCAACAATAATTGATTCTAATGATCAAATTCATGAATCATTAGAAGAAGAAAATACAATTAATAAAAATATACAAGATATTAATAATGAAATTAATCCTTCAGATGAAAAGGGAAATAATAATAAAAATGAAGATAATAATAATGATGATATTAACAACAACGATAATAATGTTAATGATTCCCTCGACATTTCAGAAGGTAAAAGTTTTATTAAAAAATTACTATTTAATAATAATTTTTTTTTTTTTTTATAGTATAATTTAATTTAATTTTAAATTAATTTTATTTTATTTTCTATTTATTTTCTCAATAAATAACAAATTTAAAAAGATGAAAAAAATAAATTAATTCAGCAAAATATGCTAAAAGTAAATTGATAATATATATAATTTAGTTTATGATAATATAATTAAATATTAATTATAATCATTTTTATTTTAAAAATAAAAAATTAGGAATGTGAACAATCTCAAACTCCAGTAAATAATAATACTGTGTTACTAAATAAAACAAAAGGCATAAAAAAAATAAAAAATACTGATATTAATAAAAAATTGAAATGTATAGATGGACCTCATATAACAAAACTATGTAGTAATGGTTTTTATACAGAAAAATATGAAAGGAATGATAAAGTGAAAGGTGATTTTTTAGAAAATGTAATCCCAAAAGCATTAAAATTTAAAAGGGAAGGCCAAGAATCATATGAAGATTCAACATTACCAAATATTAAAGGTTTTAATAAACCATATCCTATAAAAACATATATATATAGAATGAATCATTATAAAGATGAAATCATTGAAAGGAAAGAACAACTATCTTCATGTTATTTATTAACTCTAGGACATTCCCTTCCATTAGGTCATGATTCAAGACAATTCCAAAGTTATTATTATACAAAGGAACAAAATATGTTTACTAATAACTATATAAATACAACAAAATCTAAAATAAAACAAAATATAGAATTTTATCATAAATATATTGATTTTGATTACCAATTACCATCTGATATTAGTAATCTTCCATATAAAACATATTTGAATTTTTATAATTCCGATTCATATAGTCCTCAATTAAGAAGACCACCAAATAAAAAATATTATTTCGAAAATAATATATCTAATAGCAAGAAAAATCCTATATTAAAAATTCCTTCCATTAATATAAATGAAAATAAAAAAAATAAAAATAATGGCTTTAATGATAATAATAATAATAATAATAATAGTAATAAAAACCTGATTAAAAAGAATAAGATTGTGAAGGGAGAAAATAAATTTTCAAACGAATATTACAATTTATTAGATCAATTAAATAAGCTAAATATAAAACCAAAAAGAGATGATGTTTTCCAATCTCCTATAAAAAGAATAAAGAAAAGAAATATAAAGCTTCAAAAAATAAAGGAAATTGATATGATTATGAATAATCAAAAAAATAATGCACCCTATAATTCAAAGTTTATTTTATCATCTTAAAAAAAAAAATTACTATTATAATTTTTATTTTTTTTAAATAATGTATGTATTATATTGAACTATATATTCATATAATGAAACAAATTAAAATTTATATCATAAAAATAAAAGTTTTAGTAATTTTTAATAAACTAATAAATATTTATTACACATTTGTAGAAAAAAATTTTTTTATATTTTTTTACCTTTATTAATAAATGTAATTATTATGATTCATTTAATTTTTTTTTTTTTTTTTTTTTAATTTTTAATTTTGAAATATTAAATGTTAACATGAATATAATATAATATATTAAATTTTATTACATTTTTTTTTATCTGTTAAAATCAATATATATATTTTTTCTCATTTATATAGTTATTTTATTTATATATACATATTATTATTATTTTTTTTTTTTTTTTTTTTTTTTTTTTTTTTTTTTGGTTTTTGTTTTTTATTGAAAAATATATAATACATAATGAATCAAAATTATAATTATTATCAACAAAGTCATATATCCAGATCTTATAAATCATTAATAGATGTTTTAATTCAAATTGAAAAGTATGAAATAATTATATATATAATAAAAAAAAAAAAAAAAAAAGATATATATATATATATTTTACATTCTACTAATTAAATTATTATACAAAGCAAATATAATTTTGATTTTTCTTTCTTTAAAGATAAAATTAATAATAATTTTTACAAATCAGTAAAAGCATTTCAGGTACATAAATGAAATATTATTTAATATATATGTTCATAACATATATTAATTAATTTTAATATTTATATTTTATTTTAATAAAAGGAGGAATTTCTTTTATATATTCACAAAATAATAGGCAGTAATAACACAAGGAATGACATGAAACAAACTTTAAATGAATTAATGAATTTTGAAATTTCAATGATTCAACAATATAAAGAGCAATTTAAAGAATTTAATAAAAAATATGATGAACAATTGTACAATCCACAAACTAAATATTATAATCAACAACAAACTGCGACTAATAATATAAATATTATTAATCAATCATATGTTCAAAATGTAAATGAATTATCTATTATTTAATTAATTTAATTAGAGTAATAATATATTAACATTTTTTTTTTAATTATAATAATTTTAAATTAAAAACTTAACTAATATTAGAATGAAACTAATATTATAAAAACAAATAATTCAAATATAGGTAAAGTCAAAATATAAATAACAAATGTATATATAAATATTCAATGAGAATAAATATTTAATAATTATTATTTTAAATAGAACATACACACAATACACCAAACGTACCTTCCCTTGGAACAATTTTACCATTATCAAATGTAAATTCATTAAATAATCAAAATAATAATAACAATAACAACAACAATAATAATAATAATAATAATAATAGAATTTATAAAATAGGTAATATTCATAATAATTATTTTTAAGATTGAAAATTTAAACATTAAAATAAATAAATTTAATAATATAATTATTTTAATTTTTAAAAATAAATAATAAATAAGCTTCATATACAAATTATGGTCCTTTCGCTTCTTTTGGTCCTATATATGATTTATCGGAATCTTCATTATCAACTTTAGAAATATCAACAATAGAACCTTATTTATATAATACCGATAATGATAAAAATATTAATAACTCAAATTGCAATAACAAAGTTAATCCTTTCAACATTGATGATAATAATAAAAGTAATGCTAATTTGGAACAAAATATAGAAATTAATAATAAAGAAATTGAAGAATGGGAGAAAATGGGAATAAATTTAGAAAGTATTTGCCAAAATTTCAAAATTAATTATAAGAAGAATAACGGTACTACTGGGTCGAATGATAATAAGAATATTAATGAAAAAATAGCAGATATTTCACAATTATTGAAACAATTATATGAATGTCAAGAAAACAGAAAAAATAGAGATTTTTATCAATCAGAAATATCAGTAGATGAAAAAGAATTAGGTTTGTATATATTTTCAATAATATATACAAATGTTTATATAAAACATTATTTTATTATCAAGAATAACTCAATATAATTATTTTTCCTTTTTTTTTTTTTATTCTTTTTATGTATATATATTTATTATGAAAAATTGTTTTTCATTATTAAATAAAAGCTCTTAAAATTGAATCCCAATTAAATAATATAATTAAATATATTCCACCTTCACAATTAATATCCAAATCAAATATAAAATATGCAATGGATAATATTCAACATTATGAGCCGTGGTATCAAGGTGTACTAACATACGATAATGGAAGTAGTACTGGTAGTAATTCAAATATGAATAGATACTCAAGAAATGGAAAATAATAAGTTATGATAATATAAAATATTAGTATATTATTATCATAAAAGGTTATTGAATTAGAAAACTTAAAATTTTTAGTAAATAAAACAAAAATTAATAAAAATTTTAATATTTTTTAACCATTTCCTTCAATTATAATTTTTATAACATTTAATTTTAATAAAATTTATTAAT
Organism: Neocallimastix lanati (nom. inval.); assembly: GCA_016946835.1. Taxonomy (NCBI): domain Eukaryota; kingdom Fungi; phylum Neocallimastigomycota; class Neocallimastigomycetes; order Neocallimastigales; family Neocallimastigaceae; genus Neocallimastix; species Neocallimastix lanati (nom. inval.). The sequence continues at coordinate 763,063 of JACVTC010000004.1, read as the reverse complement.
TCATTATATTTTAAAAAATTTTGTAAATCATAGAGTTTTATTTTCTTTATATATATATAAATTCTGAAATAAGCATTTTATTCACTTTTTTTTTTTTTTTTTTTTTTTAAAAAAAAAAAAAAAAAAAAAATAAGATTTGATAAACTTGTCATATTCAAATTTAAATTTAAATCTGTAAAAATTGCCATGTTAAGAAAGATTTATATTAATTATTATTATTATTATTATTATTATTATTATTATTATTATTATTATTATTATTATTATTATTATTATTATTATTATTATTATTATTATTATTATTATTATTATTATTACACAACTATTAGCTACTACCCTTAATTTTCCATTCATGTTTTTAAAGATTTTTATAGCTTTATCTAAAAAATTATTATTAAAAAGATGTAATATTTAAAATATTTCATCGAGTAATCTATTTCAAAAATTAAAAATTTAAAAATAATGAAGTTATTATTATAATATATATTAAATAGTATTAAGTATTCTTATTTATAAATAATTATGATAAAAACATAATCTACAAATTATTTTATTAGAGATTGAAAATTTTTAAAGTTAAATAAAAATATAATATGATATTTTTTTCAAAAGGTTAAAGCTTTCTATAACTTTATATATATTTATATTTATAAAATTTATTTAAAAAAAATTTCTTCTTCACCATAATTTTAACATCAGTTAATGAATCAATTTCGTAAAAAAAAATAGAACATATTAAAATGAACTATTATATTGTTCTGTTAATGTTAATAATTATTAACATTTTTAATTATTAATTTAAATGAATTATTTCTATCAAATAAGATTTGGACTTTTTTAAATTAATATTTTTATATATTATAATTCATATATAGATTAGATTTATTCATTTTAAAAACACATATTTTTTCAAACACTTATATTAATAAAATTATAAATGAAAATGCTATAGGAATATATATGTATATATATATTATAAATATATAAAATATATATCTTTATATAACTTTAATATAAAAAATAATTACTTTTATTATTCATATACTTCAATACATTTTCTAAATGAAATAGATGAACTATGAGGTTTAGAAAGCTTGTAAGATCCGAAATTAAAAGGATTTACAAAGATATAATAATATGGACCCTGGTATTGAAATTTGTTATTTCTTAGCAATTTGTGACAAAAAGAAATTGTTAAGGTTTTAGTAAAACATGGTTTTTGAAAATAACTTATTGATATATAATTCAAATAAATTAAATATATTATATAATACTTCATAAGAATTATGAATATTTACTTTTTGTATGGTTATTATTAGAGTGGAAAATTGTATCATAAAGCGCTTCATTAATATTAAAATCTTCATTCTTTTCAAATATAATTTAAAAATACTTTTTTTCTTTACTATAATTATTATTAAAGAGAAATATTTTCAGTTTTTCATTATATTAGCGAATAGCTATTAATATTAGCGAATTGAATACTTTAAAAAATGTTGTTATAAAAATATATTTTTAAACAGAAAATCTAAAATATAATAATTACAATGTATTTTACATCACTGTATTTGTAAAATTAAAAAAAAATAATAAAAATAATATATATATAATAATAATAAAAATTTTTATTTATGAATTATTTAACCAAAAAATAACTTTAATTTTTTATTATTAATTAAATGATACAATACTAAGAAATATTTTCTTGTCACACAAGAAAAAAAGGTAGTATAGCAATAAAATAAACTATATAATCGTAAAAAATCTACATATTTGCAATGAATAATGATACTTCTAAACATGAAAGATTTTCAAATTTTTGTAGCTTATTAGAAACACTTCAAAAGAAAACAGGAAGATCCACCAAGATATTTCAAAAAGATATTATACAGCGTTATTTTAATGTTGGTTTGCAATTTGTTATAAATTTAAATTTTTATATTTTTTATTATAATTATTAAATATATAATAAAAAATTTTTTTTGAAGAAATGGAGATTATATGGTGGCAGTTTATTTCCTGTAATAAGACTTCTTCTTCCACATGTAAATTTTATTCGAATGTATATATATGTTAATATTATAATATAATAATTTCATAAATTTTAAATTTTATTAAATCATAATTTAAAAGATTGATAAAAAAAGACTGAATTATAGAATAAAAGAAAAAACATTAAGTAAAATATATGTAAATGTTTTGTGTTTACCACCAGAATCACCAGATGGAAGAACGTTAATTAATTGGAGAATACCAGGAAAAGCAAAAATGGTAAATTAAATAAAAATTTATATAAATTAATAAAAAATTATTTATCATTTTCATTATTAAAAAATATTATAATATGAAATTTTAATAGAAAACTGTTGGAGATTTTGCATCAGTTTTATATGGTGTATTATTAAAACGTTCAACGTTTTCAGGAAAAAGTACAATGACCATTGCTGATATTAATGATAAATTAGATTTGCTAAATCAAGCAGAATCATTGTACATTTTTTAATAGTTTTTATAATTATAAAATATTAATTATAAAATAAGATAATTATTAAATTTTTCTTATATTTGATTATATATATTGTAAATATATTATTAGTGAGCAACAAAAAGATTGTATTCGTATTTTTTATGCTTCTTTAACACCATTAGAACAAAAATGGATAGTAAGAATTATTTTAAAAGGTAAAATATATATTACTGAATTTCACAAATTAATTATTTTATACTAGCTTAATTTTGTTAAAATTATTTAATAAAAAACTTTTTTCTTTCTTTTAATTTGGTTTTACAATGCTAAAGACTTAAAAATAGGTCTTACGGAGAATTCAATATTAAATATATACCACCCAGATGCATTAAATATGTTCAATGTTTGTAGTGATTTATATGAAGTTGTTGAAAATTTAAATGATACATCAAAAAGAATTGAAATTGAAGTAACTTATATTTTTTTTTTTTTTTCTTTTTTTTTTGATTTTCAATATTTTATGTATTTAAAAGTTTATACATTTAAATATGTATTAAAATGTCTTTCTATTATAATTATTAACATATTTTTTTTAATCTATAAATTAAGGGTTTATCAGTATTTCACCCTTTTCAACCGATGCTATGTGAAAGAATTCCAATTAACAGTTGCTTGAAAATACTGAATACAAATATATTTTATATAGAGAATAAATTGGATGGAGAAAGAATCCAGTTACATATGAAAAATGGTGAATTTCAATATTGGTCAAGGTATTAAACAAAAATAAAAAAAATAAGTATATTCATACCTAATATATAATAGTTATATAACGAGTAATTAATAAATATAATATCATAAAAAAGAAAAGCAACACAATATACTAAAGCATATGGCAGCAATAAAAATGAAGGAACTTTAACACCTTATATATATGATGTATTTAATCCGTCTATATATGAGTAATAATTATATATTATTCATATATCTATATTTTTTTATAAATATATTAATTTGAAAATAAATTTCATTAAAATTTAGATGTATCTTAGATGGGGAAATGCTAGTATATGATCCGAATATTGATGATTTTTTGCCATTTGGATCATTAAAAACAGCCATTTTAGATCAATCAGAAGAGAAAATGAAAAGAAGACCATGTTTTGTAATATTTGATGTATTGTATGTTAATGGAAAATGTTTAATTAATCAACCAATGGTAAATAGAATTAAATTATTGCCTGAAATTATGAAAGAAAAATACGGATATATTATGTTTCATAAACGAGAGAAAGGAAATACAACTAATGATATAATAAAAGCATTAGAAAAAATTATAGAATTACATGGTGAAGGTTTAGTAATAAAAGATCCAAATTCAAATTATGAACTTGGAACCAGATCTAAAAAATGGATAAAAATAAAACCCGAATATGTTAATTCATTATGTGATGAACTAGATGTTTTAATTGTTGGGGGATATTATGGTAATGGTTATAGAAGAGGGAAAATATCACATTTTTTATGTGCTGTATTAAAAGATAAAATTGAAAACGAAAACAAAGATAAAAATAATGATGATGATGATGAAATTCCCCATTTTGTTTCCTTTTGTAAATTTGGATCCGGTTATTCATTAAATGAATTAGAAAATTTATCAAAAGAAAAAAATGGTAATTGGAAACCATTAGACCCAAAAAATATACCTTCATGGCTTTCATTAGAAAAAAAAGATATTCCTGATGTATATATACAGCCAGATCAATCTCAGATTGTACAATTAAAAGCAACAGAAATAGTTCCATCTGTAGCTTATTCAGCTGGTGTTACATTACGCTTTCCTAGATTTGAAAAAATAAGAGAAGATAAAACTTACAAGGATTGTTTAACATTGAAAGAACTACTCCAATTACAAAATCTATCATCAGGTCGCCTTCAAACAAAGTCTCTTGATAATACTACAAATGAATCTTTTTCACTCGAAGGAATGTCTAAGAAAAAAAGAAGAATTACCGCAAAATCCGAAATTACAATCCTAAATTCATTTGTAGGAGCCGATACTTCAAATATTGACAAAAAAGATTCATTATTTGAAAACATTGAATTTTGCGTAATGCCAGGAATAAATAATGAAAAACAAACTTCTTTAACTAAGCAAAAATTAGAAATATTGATTGTTGAACATGGAGGAAAAATTATTCAAAATCCACATGCAATGACAACAAAATATGTAATCGCAGATAAAATAAGTAATATTTTATACTTTAATATATTAATAAGTATTTATTATTAACTATTAAAAAATAATTTTTTAATTACATAATCATATAATTTATATTAAAATATTATATTTTTAAATTATTATAAATTGAAGCTTTGAAAGTTAAAAATATAATTAACACAAAATTGCATGATGTTATAAAATCTCAGTGGATTTTAGATTGTATTAAAAATAGCATTCTTCTTGAAATTTCTAATAGGTATGCAATATTCTTATCAAAAAAAACAATTAATAATTTAAAGAAAAATATGGATGTCTATGGTGATATTTATACAGAAGAATATACTCCTGAAGTATTTGAAAATGTATTCATTTTTTCACTATATAACTAAATAAATATTTTTTAATAATTATAATAATAATAATAATATAAAATTAAATTGAGTATTATTAATATTCATTATTTTTACTATTATAGTTCATGAAAGAAATGGATAATAATGAGACATTTAAAAAAATATTAAACAAATACACATCACAATGTAATTTCAGAAGTAAAGAATTATTAAATATTATATCATCAATTGAAGAAAGATATATTTTTTCAATTTATGGTTTATTTAGAAATATTTATGGTTACTTTCCATATAAAGAGTATAGTTCAAATGAACAAAACGTTAAATACGGACTATTATCGAAGTACAATTAATATATGACTTCTATGATTATTATTATAAATATAAATATAATATAATTATTCAATATTATAAAATATTTTATTTAATATAATTTCATACTATTATTTTGAAAAATTTTTAAATGCATTTTTGATAGATTAAAAAACGCTGAAAACACTTTTATCTTTTATGGAGGAAATAAATTAACCAATGTAAAAAATTATTAATGATAAAATTATATTGATTAAAATCCCTTTTTAAAATATATTTTAACAATTTATATTTAAATAGTTAACAATCGAATGTACTCATGTTTTCATTGATCCTGATTTAAATTCCTATACCCCTGAAATTCAAAAAACTACAAATAAGTTAATTTCATTATTATTTATATTATTATTATCCCAATTTTGTATTATGAAATATATATATATAAATATATATTAATTAATATATAATAATTAAATTTAGATACATTAAAAAGCCAAGATTTGTAAATATTAAATGGATTTTTGATTCAATAAAGCAATGTTTTTTATTATCTGAATCTGATTATTTACCATTACATTCTATATCTGCTAACCCAACAATCACTTTTATTTAATTATTTTAAAAATAATTTACAATTTAAATAAATTCCAATTTATTTAATATATATATATATTGTTTTATTTTATTTAAATTCAAATAATAATAACTACATAAACTGTAATAAAAAAAATAATAAAAAAATACATTATTTGACTTTATTTAATAATTTATTTTATTTTGTTAACTGTTTATATATGTTGAACTTTATTTATAAACAATATTATTAAACAAAAATTATGTTAAAATATAAATTATTATGTATAACATTATTTTTTTTTTTTATTTTTTTCTTTTCTTTTAATTTTTATTCATATTATTAGTATTTTAATAAAAAATTATCAAAAAATTATATTAAAATTGTATAATTTTTTCCGATGCTTCTTTTTTATCTAATAATTTTAATATCACTAGAATATTCTTTAATATCTTTGATAAATATTTTTGATTTTCATCTAAACCTTTATTTTTCATTGCGTCTAAAATTAAAGAATTGGTTATATAAGGATATTCTAATTGTATAATTACATTTAAATTTTTAAAAACCATATATATAATTAGTTACAATAATATTATATATTTTATTTTTGTAATATATATATATTATTTATATTAAAAATTTTAATTACCAAAACACAATGATGAGTATAAATCTTGAATTTTATCTGATATTTTCGCTCTTTTAAAAAATGCATGTGCTTTTTGGTTATCATATATAATAATCCAGAATAATAATGTAACTATATATATATTTTGTAAGTTTTTTGACTTTATAATTGGTAACAAACTCTTTATATAAGATTCTATTTATTAATTTTTTAAATTTATACATTCATATATACATGATAAAATTTAAATTAGAATATAATAATATATAATTCAACATTAAATAATAATAAATACTATTATATAATTAACTTGTTAAATTACCATTTGCTAAAAAGAATGCTTTATTCTCTTTATAATTTGATAAATTGCATAGAGTGATCAATGATTTATATTGAATTGATTTCTTTTTAATTGTTGAGATATCTAATAATAGAGGAATCATTCCTTATAATATATAATCATATATATTATTATATTATAATCATAATATATAAAAATTACAAATTCAATATTTATAAAAATTACCTGTGATTCTAATAATATGAATAGAAGAATCCTTATATAATGAAAGATTTTTAAAAAAATTTAAAATATGTTCTAGTTTTACTAAATCTTTTGCTTTATAATAGAATTGCATTTTTTTATATAAAACTTCGGGTATATTATCCTATAATTTATAATATTATTATTAAATGTTTTATTATTATTATTATTATTATTATTATTATTATTATTATTATTATTATTATTATTATTACTATTATTATTATTATTATTATTATTATTATTATTATTATTATTATTATTATTATTATTATTATTATTATTATTATTATTATTATTATTATTATTATTATTATTATTATTATTATTATTATTATTATTATTATTATTATTATTATTATTATTATTATTATTATTATTATTATTATTTTATTATTATTATTATTATTATTATTATTATTATTATTATTATTATTATTATTATTATTATTATTATTATTATTATTATTATTATTATTATTATTATTATTATTATTATTATTATTATTATTATTATTATTATTATTATTATTATTATTATTATTATTATTATTATTATTATTATTATTATTATTATTATTATTATTATTATTATTATTATTATTATTATTATTATTATTATTATTATTATTATTATTATTATTATTATTATTATATAAGGTTTTTTTTATTATTAGTATTAGTATTAGTATTAGTATTAGTAGTAATAGTAGTAGTAATAGTAACATTAATATTAATACCTTTATTAAATATATTCTTGAGTCAAATGAAATTGCTAACGAAATATATATTTCAACTATTAATTCAAAAACCTCAATTTTTAAATCATCTTTATTTAATAAATTTGAAATTAATGACACTATTGAACTTCCATATTCATTTGATAAGCTTTTTTGACTTTCAAACAATGATTTTTTAGCAAGTGAATTATTAGTTATAAAGTTTTTTTCAAATATCAAAACTTCATACAAAATATTATAATATAATTTCTTTGAATATAAAAACTCTGCTAAAACTGTGTTAATGTTTAGATTATTAATAACTTCCTATATTTTTATTATATTAAGCCAAGGAAAATAAATAATTAATTTAAAATAGTGATAATAAAATATATCATTAAAATTTTATTATTTTACTTTAACTTCTTTGGAATCCAATAAAGAATATCGTAAAATTGAAACATAAAGTGCTATTTTCTTCTGATTAGTTTCTGAGAATTTATAATTCTTTTTATTTATTTATAAAAAAAAAAATAATAATCAAAAGTATTATTAAAATATAATTAATGTATTATTATTATTATTATTATTATTATTATTATTATTATTATTATTATTATTATTATTATTATTATTATTAATAGTAGTAATAGTAGTAGTAGTAGTAGTGGTTAGTAATATTAATAATTTGTATTATTTTATACCTCTCTCAACTTATTAATCTTATTAAATAATTTAACACAAACATTTTCTAATATATATATATATATATATTATTAAAATATTTTATATTATGATTAAAATAATAATTAATTATATATAACTTATAATATAATAATACTATTATATATTGTAATATTAAATTTACCTTCTATTAAATATTTTTTTGCTGATTGACAACACATTAATAATAATTTCAAAGAAATATTCAGAGATTCTTTATATACATCATTATCATGAAGATTATCATTAATGAGTTGAGAATATAATTCTCTACATAAATAATATCCAATTGAGCAACCTTGATGATGAATAATTGTACTATTTAGTAAATCATTCAATTCTTTATTAATTTTATTAGATTCATAATAATATGAAAGTAATCTTGCTAATAAATATGTCGCTGATTTTTTATTTTCTAAACCATTCTGGTATATAATCATTTCACATATTATATTAATTAAAGAAATTTGAATATCCGAGGTTAAAAAACTTTTTTTAATAAATAAAACTTTTTGACTATTTTTCATGCATTGTTGAATAGAATTACCTAATAACAAACTTGATAATCGTATAACTTGGCATTGAAATTTATCAAGTTTTCCAATATTTGATCCTTCATTATTTATTGAATTTAAATTGCCCTCATCTATTTCATAACCGCATAAATAGGCATTTACGAATATAAAAATATTTTGTAATTTAGAAACAAAGGTAGTATTTGCTGTTAATTTATATTCCAATTCTTCATTATCATACAAGATAATTAATAATAATTTCAAAACGGTATATATTAATAAATATATATTATCATAATTACTTTGATAATAATAAAAAAATTGATATGACATTGAATAATGAATTTTTTCATTTCGTTTTGATATATTAAATATTGGAATAATTAATAAAGACAACAGATCTTCCCACAACTCTTGATTTAATATAGTTTCTATAAGAACACTTCTAAATTTTTGTGCAACATTTAAAAGAAGTTCAATTAATGATATTTTATAAGCTATAGAATTACCATGATTATTTATTAATAATTTCAAATTTGAAAAAAAACCCGATTTTACAAATAATATTTCCAATTGTTTTTGCTGACTTTCATCAATAAATCCAATTGCTGATTCATCTCCTACATTATTAATATCTTCGATTCCATAAGTATTATAAGTATAATTCTTATAGATTTTATCATCAAATGAAACCAAAAAATTATTTATGACGGATAATAACTCTTTTTTTAAAAGTTTATCTGTTTCTGGTTTTATCAATAACTCAAACGCTAAATCAATGAATTGTGGTGCTTGTAAGCAAATATATTTATAACTTCCTTTGTAAGGAATAATATTGGCTAAAATACCATATGATAAAGACTTTATTTTTTGATTTTCAGATCTCATACCCGTAATTAACCATAATAAATATCCATTTTCATTTAACCAATATTTTTCCCAATTAATTTCATATTTCATAGAAATATGTATATCCAATAAATAATAAGATATTAATCTTAAATTTTCAAATAATAAATAATAGGTTTTTTGAACATCTTGCTCTATATTATTAACTTGTATATCTCTGCATTTTCCAATTAATACTTTTATAAGAGAATTAATATTATCAATTGATATATTAGAAATTAAATTTGGTAATAATAAAAATTCTAATAAACAGTATAAACTCCAATAAAATTGTTGATTAAACATTTCAGTAAACTTTTCATTTTTTTGGCATAATTTAATTATGTATTGAATTACCAAATTAGTATATTTATTAAATGATAAAGTGCTATTATTATCCATTAAAATTTGACTTTTAGTTGAACTTAAACATGACAAAAAAGATTGGATAAATATTACAATGTTTGATAGTAAGGTTGAAGCACAAACTTCATCAATTTCTTTACTTTCATTATCTCCATCTTGATTTTCATTTATATCATTTTCTTGAGATAAAATAATATCACAGCAATTTTTAAAAACATCATATACAGTATGATGAATATAATTATTAATATGAAAATTAAATTGATTCATATTAACATTATTTATATAAAATTTTGATAGAAATAGTAGAATAGCACTTAACAATTCGGCATCTTGAGCTGTTGCTGGTGGAACAGATAAAAACCTTTTAATATTAAAAAAAATATTATATATTAATATAATAAAATAAAATATTAATATTGTAAATATAATTCAATTTAAAATTCGTTAATGTATTTACTTTTTTAATATATTTAAAATATTGTCTTTAGGCAAAATCTCAAAATCTCTTGTACAATAACAACATTTACAAATTGTATCCAGATTTTCAAAAAATTCCATATGATTCTTTGATTTAAATAAATTTTTTAAATTAATTTCATTTTTATAAACAAAAATATTTTCCTTTGGAAAGGAATTATTTCTATATAGCATGGTATGTCTATAATCTATTTAAAAAAATTAAATAAAAAATAAAATAATAAAAAAAAATTAAATAAGATAAAAAATAAATAAAAAAAAAATAAAAAATAATACAATAATTTATATGATGAAATATTTTAAAATAAATATATATTTTCAATTATTATATGTCTCATACCAATTAATATTTCCCATATCTTTTGTAAAGATTGACAATTTAAATCTTCATTATTTCTATAATTGAAGATATTTACACTTTTAATGTTTTCATTATAATTATTATAACTATTAACGACTTGTACGGGTAAAAGATTATTATTAACATTAATCATATCATTTAATTCGTCATTAGAAATTATATTTCTATCTTTAGAATATAACTGATAGTCGTCAGGTTTAAATAATATATATGAAAGTGACTTGGCAATTAAATAGCAAATTGATTGTTTAGGATGAAAACTTAATATTATTAAATTTTTTAAAAATTGACTATTTATATCTATATCAAAATTTTTAGACAAAAACAGTGATTTATTGTTTTGACATTTTAAAACTAATAGGATTATTTTCAAAAAAATTTTCGCTATTAATTCATTATTAAATAAAACATCAGAATAATCAACTACGACATCAACAATAAAAATACTGATTTCTTTAACAGAATCTTCTTTCATTTTAATATTCACATTTTGTATATTAATCATTATATTTAAAAGTTCTTCCATATTTTTCTTTAAGCTAGATTCATCTTTTAATAATGCTTTTGTTTTCAATATCTGAGTTTTAAGTATGGTATCTGTAACATTTATTTTTTTAAATACTACATTATCCAATTCTTCTAATTCTTTCTCTAGTATATCAATGTCTGTATTTTTAAAATAATATATATTCCATGGTTGAGGTATATTATTTGATAATTCCTTTATGTCAGTAAATAATTCATCAATGATAGAAAAACCTTTTTTTCTAATTTTTTCATCTTTATAATACAACATACGTAACCATAATAACATTCTCTTATTAAAATTACATTTATTTTTAATTTTATCAAATGCAACTAAAGCCAAAGAATGAATATCATCATCATTATAAATTTGTAACCATAATATCAAATTATATAAATTTTGACTTCCTGAGTCTGAATTAATAAAATATTTTAAAAAAAGCTTTGTTAATTGACGTACTTGCATATCACTATCTTGTAATCCATAATTAATAATAAAAATTAAAATATCAAAATTTTTCGCTAATACTGAATGAAAATTATTAAATTTCAATGAATCTACAATAGATTTATTTTTTTCTATTTGCATCAATTCAAATAATATATGCTTTTTTACCCATACTTGTGGATGATTTATAAAATGTATTAATAAATTTAATTCATTATCTTGGATGTTATTAGAGTTAAATAATTTGTAAACAAGAGTTGATGGTATCCCATGAGACGACGGTATATTAATAATATAGCTAATAGCATTCCAAAAAATGGTTGAGTATGCATCATGATTTTTAATATTTATAAAATTACACAATAAATCTAAAATTAATTTTATGAGTATTTCACGATTAAAAATTATATTAGAGAACATTGCTTTTTGTTCCAATTTATTTTCATATTCAATTCCTTCAATTTTATTTTCATTATTAATATTTGTATTAGTTGAATTACAATAATTAAATCTAGACATATTTGTCCCATCCAATGAATTATATTCATAATTTAACTCAATATTTAATAATTCATTCCATTGATTAATATAATATTCATCCCCTTCTGAATAATAACCAATAATCTCTAATATTAATGAAACATAATATAAGACAGTATTTTCAAAAAGTAGATATTTATCATTTGTTGTTGATAAATTTATTACTAATTCGATATAAAATGATAAATATGGTATTAGTTTATAAATAATAGCAATTATTTTATCAATATATTCGGGAAATCTAATAAATGGCACTAAAACTGAAAATAATTCATGACACGCATATGGGATTGAAATTGAATAATCATCATTATAATTGTTATTCGTTGGCATATTAGCATTACTATTGTCTTTAGATTTAAAATTATTAATATATATATCATTAAAATCATCTTTATTTTTGCTTAATGTATTTAAATTTTTAGAATCTTTATAATTTAAATCTGAAAAATTAATCATTAATTTAAATTCTTTGGACCATTCCACTAACAATATATCAATATATTTTAATGATTGTTCTAATCTTGAAATGCTTCTTGGATCCAAACCTCCAACTATTGCCTTTAATACAAATAATAAAAATATCAAAATTTTAAATGAAAAATGCATTAAATAATTTAGATATATATTAAAAATAAAGCAATACTTTAATAAACATGTATGTATGTATGTATATATATATTTATATAATTGTTATATAATTTGATACCCTAAATAGTTGTGAACGCTGTAAATAAATTTGTGATCCATATGTATTTAATAAATAATAAAATACTTTTTCCTCTTCTTCTTGAATAATTAAACTTGTTAACATTGATGAAAATTCGTTAATTATATTATTATCCGATTCATTTAATTCAACTGTATTATACGTTATAATTGAATTAGTTATAGACAATGGAGCTGGATATGAATTATTATTAATAGCTTCTATATATAAGTAAATTTATGAATATAAAAAAATTTTTTAATATAAATTAAACTTCAAACTCCAACAAATAAAAATAATAATTACTCATATTAATATATTTTTAATTTAATATATATATTTTAATTTATACATATAATAGTAATAAAAATAATACTATATAATTTATTACTACTGCTAATACTGCTAATAAATAATACTATTAGTAATACTACTACTACTTCTATTATTATTAGTAGTAATAGTATTAGTATTATTAGTATTATTAGTTTTATTATTTATTTATTTATTTATTTATTTATTAAGTATTAACAGTTATTAAATTATAATTGGTATTATAATTATTATTGGAATTATTGATATTATTAGTTTTTATTATTTATTCTATATTATTACTTTTCTGAGTCCACGATCTATCTTTTAAAGAAAAACTATTTGGCATACTTTGATAATAAGTATTATTAATATTATTATCATTACCACTATTATTTAATTTATCTGAATTTATTTTATTATTTATATATATGTTATTATTATTGAATTTTGGAATATTATAATTTTCAGTATTTTCCCTTTTGATAAAATTAAATTTTAATTGTTCTGAAGAATTTTTATTATATTCTTGATAATTATATTCATTATTAATTTTGGAATTCAAAATATTCTGTTCTCTTTTATCAGTTTCTTTAAAATTATTTTCCTTTAATGTACTTTGATTTAAATCATAATTTGAATAGTACTTTTTTTGAATAGTTTGTAAAAGTGTATCTTTTTCTAAGTTTTCCAAATCCAATAATGTATTTAATATTGCATCAATATATACATGAAATTGAAAATCCGCAATACTTTTTTGATTTCTGAATATTGGTATACCATTTTGTTCTATTACTATTGCACGTGCTTTAGAATTCTATAATTTTGTATTATTTATAATAATAGATATAAAATAGTTACATAATACAAAAATTAATAAAAATTTCTATACACTTCTATTTTTTTATGTTTAATATTTTCTTTCATTAAGTACCTGTAATAATTCAATAAATAATGATAATATACTTATTGTAAATTCTTTATCTTCATATATATTATCATTAACGATAATTGATAATAAATTTTTATATAATTCAGATTCCAAACATAAATCAGCTATATATAAAATTTAAAATACAATTTATATCACAATTAGTAATTATATAAAATTTTAATTAATAAATTTTCTTTCAATTAAAAGAAATTAACCTATTTGAATTAGTCCTCTTGATAATTTTAATCTTAAAGTGTTAAATGAACGATATCTTATCTTTTTACATTTTAAATATTAATACATTAGATATAAATGCATTGATATTAATTATATTTACATATATAGATAAATAGAGTATTAATTAAAGAACAAAAAAAATAATAAAACATCTTAATTATACTACAATGCATACTTCCCACAATGGATGTCCTAAGATTAATAATATTATTATTAATAAATTTATTAATTTTATATTCTTATAAAAAAAAAAAAAAAATATATATATATATATATATATATATATATATAAATTTAATTTTACCTAATTTTTTTATTATTACAGAAATTCTATCCATTGTAAATGATAATTATTTAATATTTATTATTATTCAAAAAAAAAAAAAAAAAAAACTATATATTATTATGGGTATTATTAATTATTGATAATGTGAAAAAGAAATAATAAATAAATAAAATAATAATAATAAATTAAAGAATGCTAAATTCCATTTTTTAAAAATGTAATAAAAAATATAAAGGGTTGAAATTAACAAATTGTGAAAATAAAAATAAAAATAATATAATATATATTATATAATATTATTTAATATATGAATATCATTAATTAAATTTTTTTTATTAATAATAATATATAAAAAATTTTAGAGTATTAAAAATTAAAATTAAACTTAATTTTTCATTGTTTTTAAAAAATTTAATATCAAAATTCTTAATTAAAAATAATGAAATCTTAAATTTAATTTAATATATATTTACTATAAAAATAAATAAAACAAAATAAAATTTATTACATATGTTTTAATAAAAATAAACATTTCAAAAATATAATAAAACGAAAATAATATTTTCGACATTAAAACAAAACACTTTTTTTAAATTCTGTGAAAGTATTATATAAATATAGAATTTGAAAACAATAAACAAAAATTTTATTAAACAATATATATATTTACATTTCTTTTTTTTTATTTATATATTTATATATATATATATATTTTCTTCAATTATTTATTATTTATATATAACTATTTAAAAATAAATAATAAAATTGAATTTTATTCATAATTTACATTATGTTATATATATATATACTTTATAAAAAAATGACAAATAAGCTTTTAGTTATTAAAATGATTATTCATTATAAATTAATAAATTAAAATAGTACTAACGATTACAATTCAGTGTTATCAATATTATTAAGTTATATTTTTTTTTTCAGTTAATAAGATTTACTTTTAAACACTAAAACTTTGTCCACAAGAACAACTTTCTTTAATATTTGGATTTTTAAATACAAATTTAGATGACAATTTATCTTTAACATAATCTAATTCAGAGCCAATAATAGTAAATACAGCTTTTGAATCTACAATAAGTCTAGCACCTACATTTAATTTTATTGATAATTAATTAATTTACAATTATCTAAATTTATTAATTTAAATTCTTAAAAATTAATTATTTTTTATTATATTTAAAATTTATTACCATCTTGATTAATTTCTTCATCGTATTTTTCTTTCTTTGTAACCATATCCATTGTATATTGTAAGCCAGAACATCCTTTATTAATTACTGAAACCTTTAAAGTTTGATTAAGTCCTGGTTTAGCTTTTTGGGCTCCTAATTGTAATTGTTTAATTCTATTAACAGCTGAGGGTGTCTTATTTTAATATTTTTATAATTTTTATTATTATTATTATATGTATTTATTTATTATTACAATTATTTTTAATTAAATAAATTACATAATTTTAGAACAAAATTTATTTCATTTTTAAAAAAATTGACATTTTTTCATACAATAATTATAAAATATATTTAATTCTTAATAATAAATTAACAATATTTTTGTCAAAAAAAAAAATTATTAGTTCATATTAACGTACCAAAGATATAATTTGTTTTGTAACAGCAGGTTTTAAAGCTTTTTGAATATTTGCAACTAAAGGCATTTCGTTTAAATACTTTTTTTTTTATTATTATTAATAGTTCTTAAAAAAAATTTTTAAAAATTTTTAAATTTTTTTTAGAATTTATTCAAATTATAAATTTTGAATATATTAATAATAAAGACGGAATGCATTCTATATTTAATTCTAATATAATAAATTAAAATTAGGAATAAATAACTAATCCTTTAGTAATATATGACTTAATATTAACACGTGTATTTATGTTTTAAGTTCATATAAATATTAATATATTTATTAAGAATTAATAATATTTACTAATTATTAAAATTATAAATTTTTCATTCAATTAAAATAAAATATATTTTTATGAACAATAAGGTAAATAACTGTACAAAAAAAATATATATATATTCATAAATTTTATATTATAATTTTTTTTATAATTTTTTACTCTTCAGTTTCTAAAGATATTTCGTATTTGCATTAGTATTTCATTCAAAGTTGCTCTTATTACTGGTGCTTCTTATGTTAATTATTTTATTTATGTTAATTGCATAGTGAATCTTATACATACAAATTTGATTGATTCATCTATATATCCAAATTTTGATTTTAATTTAATTTCATTTATAAAAACGATAAACCAATAAAACTAGCTTCATTTATTTTTTATTAAATTTTAATTATATAATATTTATATATATTTAATTAAGCTGGTTTCAATTTACTTTTAATTTCTTATACTAAATCTAAAATTAATAAAGTTGCTAAAGAAGTTGAATATAAAAATCCAATCATTAAAACCCATGTTATTGCTCTTTTTTTTAGATTGGTATTAATGCCATACCGTTTCGACGACGACACAGACCTCTCTCTATGCAAGGCTAATATGAAAGATGAAAATCACCCCATATAAATTAATGAGGTAGTTGCAGGGTCAGTCCTAAAACCTTATGTGTGTTAGTTCCTAGTACTAACCATCAGGATAAAAACTGAAAAGACAAATTATTGCTCTTAATTTCTCAAAAGCTTCTGACAAAAACCTTGAAAGAATTTGCAAAAATTAAGATGTTAATGTTTTAGTTAACGACCATGTACCACAGTTTCACAGTTCCATTTGCTGAAGAATATACAGAACATTTAGAATCTATTTACACTATTCACAACAATCCTATTAAAATTATGAGAATTCTTTTACAAAAAATGATAGCAAATAAAAAAGGTATATATATGATACTTTAAATAAAATAAAATTTTATTTACTAAAATTGAAGAAAAAAAATATAATATAATATTTGAAAATTAAGGATTAAATCATTAAGGTTCTTTCTCTGGTATGCTTCCAACATCAGTCTTAATTACATGTTCTTCCAATAAGTCTTTCTTAATTACCAAACTAAATGTCTTACCAGTGAACTTCATGGTACTGGCGTTCATATTCAACTTTTCAACGTTTACTTTATCACTACTAACTTGTGTATAATTCATGTCTCTGCCTTAATTCCAACTATTATAGACTATGTTATGTCTGTTATAAATTCTAAAAGAAAGAATTTTATTAATGGACTATACCATACATATGTTTTTGCCTGCATTTGTTATTAACTTACTCCAGAACCACTTGCCATTATGATTAATCATAACATGAACAAGAGTACTTAGCTAAAGAAGTCAAACAACAATAAATTATATAAAAAAAATAAATAAATAAATTGAATTAAAAATTAACGACATATTTAAATTATATATATAGCAACATAATTGGATACATATATAGAGAAAAATATTAAATTATTTTAATATTTTTATATTTTACTAGAAAGAATATAAAATAAAAGTTTTATAGAAATAGATACTATAATATAGACATGAAAATTTTACATAATATATAGTTAAGCTATATGATTTTTTTTTTTTTTTTTTTTTTTTTTTTTTTTTTTTAACGGCAGAAAACTTGTTTCATCTTTATTAATTAAATATTTGATAAAATACATGTAATAAAAAGAAAAAAAAAGATAAAAAAATAAACAAAACAAAAAAAAACACCAAATAAAATAAAATAAAATAATGGTATAAAATATTCTAGTTTCATTTAATTAATATCTGTAAGACTTCACAAGAGCATCATTATACTGAAGTATAATAATTAATTTTGACTTCACAATGTTAATCATAATTTTAGGATACGAAATTATAATCTTCATTGGTTGCGCTAGCCCTGCTGGCCTGTCTTACTGTTTCTTCAGCATTGACGCTCTTGGTAGTAGTAGTACAATTCGATTTGAGCCTATTGAACAAAGACTACTGCTGACCAATAGCAATAAGTATAATGATATTTTTTATAATTTTTTTTTTTTTAAACTCAAAAAAAAAATAATATAAAAAATACATGTAAATATTTTTCTGTAAAAAAAATGAAATAAAAAAATATATGTAACTAAATAATAACATAATCATACAAATTATTAAATTTTAATATAATAAAATTTGTTCTTAACACTCCTCCTAACCATTTTTCCAAAAAAAAAAAAAAAAAAAAAAAAAAAAAATAAAATAAAATAAAATAAAATAAAAATAAAAAAAGAAATAAAAAATATTTGTAACCATTTTATCATAAAAAAGAAGTATGAAATATATACACACAAGAAATTTTTGTATTCTTGTAATAATAGAAAAGTTAGATATTAATTTTTAATTTTTAATTTTTATATTTATTTTATTTTTAATTTTCTTTTTTTTTTTCATATTTTATTAATTAATAAATAATTTTTTAATAAATATTAATATTTACAAATTAAAGATAAACGATAGTTAAATGTTTAATTTAATTGACTGTTCTAAAAATAGATACTTTTTAATTAAATAAACGAATTAAATATTAATAATAACTTTTATATAAGTTTATATAAAAGTTTTTTGGAATATATTACCAAACATTTCATATAGATGTTATATAAAATGTTTCTTAGCTTTCAAAGATTGTTTTTGTATATTTTAAAGTATTTGAAGCTTTTTTTTTTTTTTTTTTTTTTTTT
Source organism: Neocallimastix lanati (nom. inval.) (assembly GCA_016946835.1). Lineage (NCBI taxonomy): Eukaryota > Fungi > Neocallimastigomycota > Neocallimastigomycetes > Neocallimastigales > Neocallimastigaceae > Neocallimastix > Neocallimastix lanati (nom. inval.). The sequence continues at coordinate 743,244 of JACVTC010000004.1, read as the reverse complement.
TTTTTTTTTTTTTTTTTTAATAGTTAATATAAAAAAGTTTTACGTTTCTATTTCGATATAAACTTTCATATTATTTTTCAACTTCTTAAATTTTAATTAACTATATATACTTATTATTCTGTTATAATAATAAATATATATAAACTGTTATTAATTTAAAAGCGTTTAATATTCGCTTTAAAAATTATTTTTTTTCCTCATTTTAAGAAACAACATATACATTTAATATATACCATTAAATATATATATTTATTATTTTTTTCTATATGTCTAAATAGTATTCTATATATTGTGCTTTAGCGAATTTCTTTTCATTAATTAAATTTAATGAAATGAAGTTTAATAATATGATAAATATCATATATTGGTGAAAGCTAAAATGGTAAAAATATTCCATTAAATTTCAATATTATGCAAAATTAATTTAATGGAAGGGATTTTTTTTATAAACCATAATAATATATTCCTCAAAGTATAAATTATATTTAGCTTACTATAATATAATTTATAAATATATATATGCGTATATATATGATTTTGTTTAATGCGTTAATATATATATTATTAAATATATATATATATTATAGATATTTCTTTTTTTTTTCCCATTATATTAAATACTTAAATAAATTTACAAAAAAATTAAAAGAATAGGGGGGAAAAAAAGAATTTGAAAAGTAATTAATTTAAAATAAATTTATTTAAATTAATTATTCATATGGCTATTAGAGCCAAATTGTTGATTTGAACCATAAGAATAACGATGTCTGTTGCTATCATTCAACGATGACAATGAAGATGTTCTTGAATGATGATGTTGTTGAAGCATTTGGATATCAAAAGAAGGACGTCTTCTATTTTGTAAAGCCAAAATATTTGGTGCAGCTAAATTAATATCGCTAATATTTTGAAAAGAAGACTTTTTCGAAATAGGTAAAGCTTCTAAACTATTTTCATGATACAATTTTTGTTGTGAAAGTCTTATTTGTTGTGAATAAGAAAGACTTGGACTTTGAGAGGGTGGTAGATTTCTTGATTGTGATTGAGATCTACTACGATTATCTGGTGAAGGAGAACCATAACCTGGAATTGGAATTGGTTGAGATGATCCAGATTGAGCACTTTGTGGTACAGGTGGTAATGCTTCGTTAACGTATTTTTGACGAACGACCATTTTCTTAATAGCACGATGCCACATATCACGATCTTCAGGATCTTCAGCTTGAAGTACAACTTGATGGCTTTTATTATCTTTGTAAACTTCTAATTCTATAATTTTTGAATTTTTATCCTTCGCAGATGAATTTTCTTTGATATCCTTAATTTTAGTTCTTGTATCGAACTTTATGAAGCCTTTAGCTCTAGCAAAAGGATCATTGGTTTTAAAATAGTACAAACCGTCAGAATCTAAGACAAAGTAGTATTTTTTAGTATTTTTTATAAATCCTGCAGATGAGGTTATTCTAGATAACCATCCACTAGCTAAATCAAAAGATAAGGTTTGTAAGGTAATCGATGAAATATCTGTTTTAATAGAAGCCGTCATAGCTTCATTTACAGAAGCACTTGACTGGCTATAAGAACAATTGGAACTTGTTGGTGAAAATATAGATGAACCCATAGTATCTTGACTTCCTCTTCTATCATAATTATAGTTCCTTGGAGAGAATTGGAGGTCACTACCACTGGATTGATTTCTAGAGTGACTTCTAGAATTTGTCTTAGAATTTGTTTGAATTCTTAATTTTTCAACATTTCTCATTTTCTTTTCACCTAAACTATTAAGACTACCTTCAGAACTATTGTAACTACTACCTTTATTATAGTAATAATCAGTGGAAAGAGGAGTTCCAATATTGCTATTACCATAACTATTATTTGAACTATCACCATTGTAATAATCATCATTATAATATTCATCTGAACTTAATATATTAGGATTCATGGTGGTAGTAAAATATGTCACGTTTTTACTGGAAACGTTATTTGGATTAGGATAATAGTTTTCAGGATTAATAGAGTTATTTATGGTTCTTTTAACTTGAGGAGGTTGAAAGCCTCTAGCTTTTTCATCTTGGATTTTTAAATTATCCAAAGCTTGATGTAACTTATTTATATCCATTAGCAAATAAGTTTATTATTTTATACAAAAACTTAAAATTAAATTATTTATTAAATTTTTATTTTATTTGAAAAGTTTTCTTTTGATTAAAAAAAACTATTCATATATATGAAAAAAAAAATTATTTTTTGAAGTTTTAAAATATTTTAAGTTCAAAAATTTTCTTTTTATTTGAAAATCCTTTATTTATACTATAATTTTAACTTAGAAAAAAAAAATTCCTAAATTCATTTTTTTTATAATAAAATATATTAGTATATATTTTAATATATTTTAGTATTAAATTTTTAAATAAATTTCCATATATAGTTTAATTAAATTATTAATATTTATTATTAATATTATTTTTATTAATTAATTATTTGTTCTATAATTATTATAATTATTATAATTTATTATTATTATTTATATTAAATATTAATATTTATTATTAATTATATTATTAATTTTTAAAAAGAAATTCTATAATTATATTTTTTAAATAATTAAAACTATTATGAAGTATTAATATAGCTACTGATCTATTGAGACTAGTGTAACATAAAAAATTCTAAAGTACTATGACTGAAAAGCCTTCTTATTTTTTTTTTCATTACTATTTAATGTTATTGTTTATAATATATAAATGGCTTAACCATTACTGTCTTAATAACTAATTATTTAATAATAATTTCTAACTCATGATTATAATAATTTATTATTATTTACTTATTTACTAATTCTAATACATAAATTATTATTTATTATTTATTACTTATTAATATTAATTATTATTAATAGTATTTTATTTATTACATTTATTATTTATAATTTATAATTAAAATTTTTATTTTATTGGTCATTATTAAAATTATTATTTATATAAATATAAATATTTTCATTTAATTGTAATTTTAATAACCTAAATTATTTAATAATCATAATAAATGTAAAAATCATATTTTTAATAGTGAAAAAAAAAAGTTTTTTGCATGGTTGTTGATTTAATTAATTATTAACAATGCTTTTTTTTTTCAAATTAAATTAACCAAATGTAGTAATTTTTTATTACATACATGTTAATAAATCATATGATTAATATAATTAATTGTAATAGTATAAATCATAATAAAAATAAAGGTTTCTTTTTTTTAAAAAAAAAAATTAATATATGTTAATTTTCTTTATTTTTTTATTATTTTATATTGCCACTATAATATTAATAATTATAATAATTAATATTTTATTAAATTTTGTTTACTTTTTTTTTTACTTATTAATAATTAATATAAGAAATGTGATTAATCTTTAAATCCATGTGAGTAAAAAGAAAAAAAAAATTCAATAAATGGTTAAATTGAATTTTTATACTATAACTATTATCCAAATATGGTTTAATTAAATATCAAATAATAACAATATTATTAAATCTAAACAATTTTTTGTTTCTGTTTTCTCAATTTTATCATTATATTGTAATGTTTAAATATTTTCTTTTTTTGGTTATAATTAATATTATTCAATTTTTTATAAATTAAAATATATCTTTAATATTATTTACATTTAATATTATTAAATTGTTTATAAAACATTTATATTAATATATATTTTGATTATTTTCGATTTTTTAAACATGCTTTCCCTTTTTCCAACCATATCTTTTTTTACTTAATTTATATATAATATAAAAAAAATTAAAACAATACCAAAAAAAAAAATTACCATTTATAATATTTAGTAATAGTTTTATTTCTTTTAACTTTCACTATTTGTTCTTTCAAATATTTTTCCTTCCTGTTTATTTTTTCTATTTTTTTCTATAATTTGTTATTGTATTTGAATTATTTTTATTTTGGTTCTTTTTTATCTAGTTTTAAAAATTTTTTTGAATTTTTTCTAATTTTCTATAACAAATGAAAAAAACTACTTTTTATATCTATTTTTAAAAATATTAATAGTATTAATTTACAAATAAATAATTGGTATTTTAATATAGATTTTTATATAATTAATTAATAAAAATTTAAGAATTTATAATAATTAAAATAATTAAATAATAATTATAGTAAACATTTAAAAAGAAATGATATATAATAGAATTACATTTAATATTAAAATTTAACGAATAACTAATTCCCCTTTTAGAATAATAAAACTTTTATTACAATGTCTCTATATTAAATTAATTAGAATTTTAAATTAAAGCTAATAAAATTCTTAGAATAATATGTAATAATATTATAAAAAGAATATACAAATAAATAATAGAATTCATATATTTATTTGTATATTCTTTTTATAATATTATTACATATTATTCTATCTACTAAACAAACTAAACAATATGAAAGTTATTTTATTATTATTATTTAAAGTTTATAGCAAATTTAAATTATAATACAACTTTTGTTTATTATATATATATATTTTATTTTTTTATTTTATTTTATTTTTTTATTTTATTTTATTTTATTATTTTATTTTATTTTTTTATTTTATTTTATTTTTTTTATTTTTATTTTTTATTTTATTTTATTTATATTTACATTATTATTTCTGTTTTTTATATATTTCTTTTTTTTTTTTTTTTTTTTTTTTGATTTTGTTTATTTGATTTGTTAAAATTTTTTGACATAATAATTAAATTAACATTTAAATATTTAATATAAATAAATATAAATAAAGTTTTATTATTTTTTTTTTTATTTTTTTTTATTTCTCAAATGCAATTGCTAAATTTGATGAATTTAACTTTTTTATTAATATATCTAAAAATGTATCACGTTAACAATCAATTAATATTTTTATTATTAATATTACAATTTATTTATTATATTATATATTGTTTTATTTTTTTTAATAATACTATGTTTTAATATTAAAAATTAGAAAATTTAATTCGAATCAAATAAAAATTTCCAATTACAATTGATGAAAAGAAAAACTATTTAATTATATTAATTATAATATTATTAATTATTGTAAAAAGTATAATATCATTATTGTATTTTATTTTAAACATTAGCCTTCATCCTATGGACAAAAAAATATATTAATGTTTATATGATTAATATTTTTTTTTTAATAGATTATTTATATTGAATTTTTTATTAATATAAAATATGAATAATACTTTTTTTTTTTTTTAAATAAATTATTTATATTAAATAAAAAATTCAGTATATGTAAAAAGTATAATATCATTATTGTATTTTATTTTAAACAGTAGCTTTCATCCTATGGACAAAAAATATAATAACGTTTATTTATATGAATAATACTTTTTTTTTTAATAGATTATTTATATTGAATTTTTTATTTAATATAAAATATGAATAATACTTTTTTTTTAATAGATTATTTATATTAAATTTTTTTATTTAATATAAAATATGAATAATACTTTCCTTTTAATAAATTATTTATATTGAATTTTTTATTTAATATAAAATATGAATAATACTTTTTTTTTTAATTGATTATTTATATTAAATAAAAAATTCAGTATAACTTAATTATATATATATATATATATATTTATTAACTCTTCTACTGAATATGTAATTTTTATATATATATATATTTATTAACTCTTCTACTGAATATGTAATTTTTATATATATATATATTTGTATATATATAAAAAATGTCTATGAAAAGTTGGAAATAAAAATTTTTTATTTGATAACTTAAATATAAAAATATATATATTTTTATATATGTTTTATTGTATTATTTTTTTATTTAACCTTTTTTAAAAATCTTTTATTTTTGTATTTTCCTTATTATTATTTTAATTACTACTTTTCTTTTTTTTTTTTTTTTTTTTTAAAGTTCCTTTATAATATATAATAATAAAAAGTTTTAAAGTAATTTTGAAATTAATATATATATATATATATAACAGTAATTAAAATAATAATACAATAATAATAATAATAATATTTATAATTATATTTTAAAATATTTAATAATAGTAATAATTAAAAAAAAAAAAAAAACTAAAAAATAATATTAATTATTCTAATAATATATTTAAAATATATTTATGATATTATCATTAATTTATTATATATAATTATTAAAATATATGGTTCAATATTAAAGATTTTTTTAAACTAGGAATATAAGGAATATAATTTTATTAAATTTCAATTGTATAAATTAGTTTAAAATAAAAATTGTATTAGATTAAAAATATAAAAAAAACCTATGTATTAGATTAAAAATAAAAAAAAAAAAAAAAAAAAAAAAAAAAAAAAAAACTATGTAAAGTTTCTACCTCAAATCTAATTATTTATATATTGATTATTGTGCAAAAACTACTAATCATAAATAGCATAAAGCACTCAATTGATTATTATTGTCTTTTTTTTTCATCTGTAATAAATATTTGTAATGGCTTCTGTTTGTTTAATATGAATATATATTTTCATATTGAAATTAATTAGCAATAAAAAAATTAATAATAAAAAATAAATATAAATATATAAAAAATAATAAAATAAAATAAAAATAAAACAATAAAGACAAAAATATGAAATGCTTATATATATATATATGTAAAAAAATAAAATGATATAATATAATATAAAATTGATAGTAAAGAAGATTAAGTTGCAGTGAAATGAAATAAAATAAAAATTATAAAACAATATATGTATGTTAATTAAATTATTTTATTTATATCATTATTAAAAAATACTTTAAAAATTATATTTATAAATATATCAAGGTGGAATTATAATGTGGAAAACTGATTGTCACCATAATATTTATATATTGACTTTTCATAATTTATAAATAAATCTTTAATTTCTTTCTTTATTTCATTGATATTTTTTATATCATATTGATTCAATTTAATAACTATATTATTTTTTTGTGCATATTTAAATAATAATTTTGCCATTTCAATATTATTATCTTTAATAACCAACGCTAGAGGATAGTTTCCCCAGTTATCTTTTTCATTTAAATTTAAAACAAAATTGTTTTTATTTGCGTAATCCATTAATAATTCAGAAATCACAATATTTTTATTATATGCAGCTTCTAGTATTGGATATATTCCATCTTTATTTTTTTCATTTAAATTTAACACTATGTGATTATTATCAGAATAATTCAATAAGAGTTGAACCATTTCAAAACTGTTATTATATGTAGCCTCTAGAAGAGTGAAAAATCCATCTTTATTTTTTTCATTTAAATTTAACAAAAGTTGATGTTCATCGGCATACCTCATTAATAATTTGGCCATTTCAATATTATTTTTACGGCAAGCCCATAAAAGTGGATTATCACCCAATTCACTGGTTTCATTCATGCTTAATAACAATTGATTATTATTAGCGTAGTTCATCAATTTTTGAGCAATTTCAACATTATCTTTATTACATGCCCAAAATAGAGGATAATCTCCAAGTTCACTTTTATCATTTAAAATTAATGTTATATGATGTCTATTTGCATATTCCATTAACAAATCTACCATTTCAGTACTGTTTTTAATACAAGCCCAAATTAATGGATAATCTCCAAAATTACTCTTTCCATTTAAATCCAAAATAATATTTTTGCTTTCTGCATATCCTAATAATAATTTTGCAGTTTCAACGTTTTTCATACATGCCAAAATAAAAGGATCTCTCCCTTTGTCATCTTTTTTATTCAATTCTAACAGCTTATCTGTTTTGTTTGCTTTTTCAATAATTGTTCTAACTTTTTCCACATCGTGATATTCTATTGCGTTTAAAAGTTGGTCATTATCATTATTATTAAATTTATTAAATATTCCAAAAGAAAACATGTCGAAAAATTCAATTATTTTATTTTTTTTCTTATCTTAATTTTTCGTTATATAATGAAAATGTTTTATTATTATTATTATTAATATTATTATTATTATTATTATTATTATATATTTTAACAGTTTTTGTTATTTACATACTCATATAATGAATTATTCTATTTTATTTTTTAATTTATATTGAAAGAATTTTGTTTTTTTAAAAAAAAAAAAAAAAAAAAAAAAAAAAAAAAAAAAAAAATATGAATATGTAAATTTTAATATATATTAAATTTTATAGTTATTGGCTATTATTTAATATATTAAATTTTATAATTATTGGCTATTATTTAAAAATTTATTTTTTAATTATTTGAAAAAGTTTTGAAAAGTTTATATAATTAAATTTATATTTAATTGACAACTAATTTAAAAAAAATTCTTTTTGTTTTTTCTTTTTTAACTATTTCTCTGTATGAAATATTAATTATTATTATTATTATTATATAAATATAAAAATCGTTAATTATAATACGATTTATTAAGAAGAATTGTACATTTATTAAATATTTATTAAGGTAATTTTAGTCCTAATGATTTTTTTTTCTATTTTATTGTCCCAATTATTGCGAACTTTAACTTTATTTATTTATTCGTTTATTAATTATATGAATTTTTTTTTTTTTAAAAAGACACACAAAATTAATAAAATAAAAATAAATATTATTTGTCCAATTTGAACATAATAATTTTTTTCAAATAGTAATACGAAATAAAAGTATTATTCGAATTAAATTATATTTAAATAAATTCGGAAATTTTTTCATATTCAATGAACCTTACCTCCAGATTATAAGATTTCTGTTTAAAGGGAATTCTTATTCCGGATTAGGATTTGAATTGGCAATCTGAAAGAAATTATGATCTTCTCCTTCAGAAGCGTTGGCCTTTCTGACCTGACTTACTACATTTTCAGCGTTGACACTCCTGGTTATACTGGGCTTATACCATCAGAGTAGCAATCCTTGTCGAATATTATTTCTGTAAAGAGAGCCGTAGATCGCACCAAGAATGGAGTCTTTGAAATGGTATGGTTATCAAATAAAACATCCCATTCTTTTTTATAATCCAAATCTATAATGTCTATATCTCTTCCACAAAAAAGAAACTTATATACTTGGTACTACATTACATATATATTTATACACTCATTATTCCAAAAATTACTAATATTAACACAATTTTCACCAATTAACCTATTCACTACATTATTAGTAACGATACTATTATTTTCAAAATCACTAATGTTAACATTAATATTTTCACTATCAATGCTATTATTATTACCAACAACATTATTGCAATTATTATTATTATTAATATTATATACTTTGTTACTATTATCAAAATCAGTACTTGATTCTACATTATTAATTATCTGTGACAACAATGTTTACATTTCTATTTGATGTTGGACAAAATTTGGTAATTACAAAAAATTTTTTTCATAAAGATTTTCAATATACATAAAATATTTCATTTGAAATTTATGGAAAATATAGCATTTAGAAAATCAATTTTCCAAAGGAGATTACTATTTTCTCTGTAATAACAACAGTGTTCTGGAGAGTCGTCTTCAATCATATTGGCAGCTTTGTCAATACGAATATCGAATAAATTCATATCCATATCTAGCAAAAAGTACCCATCGGAAACCAATGCTATATTCAAGATGCTTAAAGTTGAACTTTAAGTATTCTCTTGTTTTCTTAAATTCATTTTTTTCATAATCCTTAGCCTTGATTGATTTTCCTGCTATATTTCTATCCCAGTAAAAGTTTACAGTTGTTTTTTTTTTTTTTTTTTTTTTTTTTTTGATGAAAATTTATCATATTTGTCTGCCAAAATTTTACTTTCTTTATCCTATGCATAACGTCTACAACGTGATCTATCTTTAAGAAAAACAGAGATAATGTAAATCGAGTTTTTCCATTCCATTCAGGCGAAATATGCGATAGAGGAGGAATGCTAAGTTCTTCAGAAACACAATAAAGAGAGATAAAGTTATTCTTATTGTAAAATCCTTTAATCCAATATAATTCTGTATTAACTAGTATCTGTGTAGTTCTCGTACTTTCTTTTTTTTATCTAAGTAGAGGTGTATAATACGAAACTTGTTCAATTACTATAGCAGAGAATAACATTCGTTTATGAGGGATAGAAATATGAGGATTCTTTGGAAATCCTTTAATGGAATAAAATGCATTTCTAACTTTATTATTCATTCTTTGTATGAACGGTTTCAATTATAAATCTTTTTGAAAACGGTGCAAGCAATTATTTCCAACTTTAACTTTATATACTTATTCATTTATTAATTATATAAATATTTTTTAAAAAAAACACAAAATTAATAAAAAAAAATAATATATTATTTGTCCAAACTGAACGTAATAATAATATCTTAAATAGTAATGTGAAATAAAAGTAATATTCGAAATAAGTGTATAAATAAATTCCTAAAAAAATTTATATACAGCAAACCTTACCTCCAGATTATAATTTCTATTAAAAGGAATTATTATTCCGGATTAGGGTTTGAATTGATGATCTGAAAGAAATTATGGTCTTCTCATTCAGAGGTATATGCCCTGCTGAATTGTCTTTCTGTATTTTCAGTGTTGTCGCTCCATATTTTAGTATAAAAAGTATAAAATGATTAATATAATAAATAATAAAACAAATTGTACACCTTTATATACAACTTTTATAATAAAAAATAAGCCATTAGTAAATTTATGAATTGATTAACATTGAATATCGAGTTAAAAAAAAAAAAAAAAAATAAAGTATAGCATTAATGAAAAGAGTAGAAAGCAACAGATATTATAATATCATTATTAAATTAAATATTATAATTACAATTTATTAAAAAAAATTAATAATAATAAAATTCATAAATATATTTATATAATTATACATTATTAAGGATAAAAATTCAAAATGATTAAAATTTTAATTATTTTTCAAAAATTATTTTTAATTACTATTGATAATTTTCAGTAACATCAGAAAAAATCACTTATAATAAATTTATTAAACTTCAGAATATTTAGACTTGGTTTTTTGACAATAACCTAATAAAAGAAAATTACAGTAAATTAAATTATGTTCATTTCAAGAAGTTACTTAGTATTAATTATAAATAAAGGAAATTTAAATAAACATATTTAAAATTATTGAATATGAAATCTTCTGTAATATTATTATGTTTTTATTTCATATTCAATATTTTCTTACTTTTTTTTATTATTATTATTATTATTAATATATCACATTTCTATCTTCATTTTTTTTTTTTTTTTTTTATTTTTTTTATTATTAATTATCATTTTTTCAACTAAATATAATTAAATTAATATGATAATTTAATTAATATATTCTAAAAATGGTTTAAATATTTGCTTAATTGCTTTGTATCAAAAAAAGACTGAATAATTAATATTAATAGATTTATAATAAATGATTAAATTTTAATAATAAAAATAATAAACTAAATAATAAACAAAAAATAATTAAATATATATAATAAATAATTATTAAATAAGATTTTAATATATATTTTCTCAAAAACGCTTTAAATTAAAAAAAAAATAAAAATAATAATAATAATAATAATAATAATAATAATAATAATAATAATAATAGTAATAATAATAATAATAATTAAATAACAAATAACTTATTATTAATAACTAATAAAGAGAAAAAAAAAATTTTTTTAAAAAAAAATCATAAAATAAAATATTTGCTTAAAAGAATTTAAACCATATAATATAATTAAATATATTCATATAAATATTTGATTAAAATAATTTATTATAAATGAAAGAAAATATAGAAAGAATAAATTATTGTTAATAAAATCTATAAATTTTATTTTTCATCTAAAAAAAAAAAAAAAAAAAAAAAAAAAAAAAAAAAAAAAAAAAAAAAAAAAAAAAAAAAAAAAAAAAAAAAAAAAAAAAAAAAAAAAAAATCTAAATTTTATAGATGTACTGAATGTATAACTTTAAATTAATGTAAAATTTTCATTATTTTAAACTATAAGAATAAAATTTTAAAATATGAAAAGTTTACATAATCATCTTGAAAAAGAATTTGATTCATCTTTATCAATTGCAAAGCATAAAATTAAAATTGAAATTAGAAAAAATTTAATTCCTTTGGGTATGGGTATAAAACCTAAACGTATATTTGATGAAGTTTCACAAGAAATGGTATTTATATATCCTGAATATAATGCAATTAAATCCCAAATAACAAAAAATATATATAAAAACTACCTTCTGATATAACAAAGTTTGATGAAATTCCTAATGAATCAAAATATTATAAAGCATAAGGAAATTAGAATTTTAATGATATTAAAAAATTTCAATTTAATAATCTTCCAATTCCAATCAAAATTATTTATGAAATATAGTAAAGATATATTTACAAATAATATTTTTTATATTGCACCTTAATTTAGTTATCAAGTGTTCATTATTAGAACTTATATTTAATATTTAAAAAGTTTTTATGCTCCTTCTTTTTCGATATTAAAAAATAAAGCACAAGCTACATATGAGATGTTATTTGAAGAAATAAAATAAAAAAAACTAATAAATATAGCAATAATACTATAATTGCTCAAAAAAAAAAAATTTACCATTGTGATTTAGAAAAAAGGCATATCCAACGCAGCGAAAAAATATATATATATATATATATATTTATCAAATAAATATAAAATGTGGTATTTAGCACTATAAAAGAATATTAGAATTTAAAAAAAGATAATTTATACTATAATGAAGTAAAATATAATTACCGAGTTTATACAATCTTCCTGAATTACCGATGTTGATTAAAACTATTGCACAAATTTTAATTCACCAGATCTAAAGTTTATATGTAATAATTATTGATTTTCTGAAATAAAATAATCCTATTTCTTCATAATTATTAATACAAATATATATATATTTACATGGAGAGATATTAAAAAAAAAATTTATATTGGTTTAAATATATATATAAATATTTATATTAATTATTTTACTTAATAATAATTATAAAATGAAAAGTAAATTTTATTTTATATTATTATTATTATTATTATTATTATTATTATTATTATTATTATTATTATTATTATTATTATTATTATTATTATTATTATTATTATTATTATTATTATTATTATTATTATTATTATTATTATTATTATTATTATTATTATTATTATTATTATTATTATTATTATTATTATTATTATTATTATTATTATTATTATTATTATTATTATTATTATTATTATTATTATTATTATTATTATTATTATTATTATTATTATTATTATTATTATTATTATTATTATTATTATTATTATTATTATTATTATTATTATTATTATTATTATTATTATTATTATTATTATTATTATTATTATTATTATTATTATTATTATTATTATTATTATTATTAAATATGTGATTTTTATAAAATAATTTTATTTAATATATATATTTCTATTTTTTCTATTACTTAAGAAATAATGTTATGCACATACGACAACCGTATTATACTTTAATTTATTAAATACATTTTTTCAATTTCTGCTGTTATTGTTTTCATTCCATAAAAAAAAAAAAAAAAAAAAAAAAAAAAAAAAAAAAAAAAAGATCTTTCAAATTGCAATAATTATTGTGATTCTCGAATCTTTATTTAATAAAATTTGGAATGGATCTTTTCCTAAGAACAGAATAATTGTTTCTATTATTTCCATTCCCCCACAAAATAAAAATAAAAATAAAAATAAAAAAAAGTGACCTTTTAAATTGTAATAATTAAAATGATATCTCACTCATAAATATAATAAATGCTATAAGATTATTTCTAAGATAATTATTGATAGAATTTCTAAGTATATATCTGAAAATTATTTTATTATACCTAAATAACTTGGTTTTCGCAATTATCAATCACGAAGAATTTATCAGTCTTTACATATCTATCAGAGAAATTTAATAATAAATTTACTTTAGTAACATTTCATGTATATCCATAAAATTTATGACTCATTTCAAATCTTTAATATTTTAATAAAACTATTTCCTCTCAGGGATTCATTATAAAACTGTAAATTCCTTTCTAAACTTATATATTCATCTTCCAAAGTTGGTACATTTTTTTTTTCTCTTGGCATGCTTTCGGATGAATTTAATATTTATTATAAAGTTCGTTAAAAGTTATCTTCTTTCACTCATTAATTTAATTTATCGAAGGTGTTTTAAGCGATTGTGATAAATATGATTTCAGTATTGAAAAATAAAAAAAAAATGTTATATAGGTTTATTCACAGATGATATTGCTTTAATTGCTATCAGTGAAAATAAAATATTCATATAAATTTATATCTCTCTAGAATTTAAAAAAAAAAATAAAATAAAATAAAATAAAATAAAATAAAATATTTCATATATTCATCATCAAATCATCATCACTTATTACTAAGAGAAAGTTTAGTTTTTCTTAAAGAAGTACCGAAGAAGAAAAATTTTTTAAACTAAGAAGAGAATATACTTCCAGTACTTTATATATAGATATTTATGATTTTATGTATTGCATTTAAAAAAAAATACATTTTATATATTAAAGATAAAAATAAAATGTATATAAAAGATTAAGTAAAATAAAAAATAATTAAAATTTTAAAATTTTTAATTAATTAATGAAGTAAAGAAAAAAAAAATAAGTTCAAAAGTTAAATAAAAAAAAAAAATCGATATTATATATTCAATATATAGTAACATTATCACCATTTAGATCTAAAATATATAATAAAGCAAAGAAGTAACATCTTTAAAATAGATAGAATAGTGTCCACTAAACTCTCCCCTGAAAATACAGAAAGTCTATCAATAAGAGAATTTTTCTCTATAGATTCTCTGAACAGGACTAGACTGTTTGTACATGTGTCTGAAATTATATATAATAGGGCTACTAATAGTATTGTTCCAAAGCCATATAGGAAGGACGTTGGCACTCTTAGTACTGAAGGATTTCTTATCAAATCGATCAAAAAGTAATTTCAGAGAGCTTCTAATGATAGGTATTGTTTTAGCAAGATAACAAGCAAATCTCACAATATACTGAACTGTAGACTCTAGTAAACTATTAAAGAGTTGTTCATTTAAATATCTCCATTCTCCAGTATCGAATTGTAGCTCATCTAAAACTAAAATTCCACCAAGAAGGAATATATAAATATATTTATTGATAAAAATTTCATATTCTAAAGTATTAGAATATGTTAGTAATAAGGAAAGAGTACTTATTTTATCACCAAATATAATATAAAAAAAAAAAAAAAAAAAAAAAAAAAAGGTCATAGATGAAATCTAAAGATTCGTATTTATATAATGAAAAAGAAGAATATTCGAATATTCAATGGATGAACGACTGTTCACCTTCTCCACAGAATAGGCAGACTTTCAAACAATTGTCAAAAACTCTATCACTTATGATAGCAATAGATGTGTTGTATTTGAAACCAGTCTTAAAATCCATTTAAAACCTAAATTAAACTAGTAAATTCAAGACTAAAAATTCCTAGTTTCAATATATTTGTTTTATAATTTGTACCTTTAATTCCTTGATGTTTACCATTATTTGACCAATAGAATTCAATTACATCTTTATATTACTAAATATTTTCATCTCTAATTTTTCTATTAAGAATATTCAATGATTTCTCACCAATAATAAAAGAAAAATTAATAAATATTTCAACAACAACAAAAAAAAAAATAAAATAAAATTAAGAAAAATCTAAAAACTATTATTATTACAAGAAGTTGATGAGACAGAAAACTTTCAAAATATATATATATATATATATATATATATATATATATATATATATATTCAATAATACCATGTCATTAATAATTTAAATGTTCACAATAACTAATATTAAAAATACAAATTAAATGACCAGAGTTAATAATGGTCGCATAAAATATAAAAGTAAATATAAATATTTATCAAATAATTTATACTTATTCACACAAAATAAACATTCATAGCATTAAAATAAAATAATTATTAATTTTTAATAATATAAATATGTTTTATTATTTTACTTTTCTTGTTTTTATTTTTCTAGTTTTTTTTTTTTTTTTTTTTTGTTTTTTTTTTTTTTTTTGTTTTTTTTTTTTTTGTTTTGTATTGTTTTGTTTTGTTTTGTTTTCTTGTTTTATTTTAATACATCATTTTTAAACTACTAAATAAAAAGATTAAAATATTTTAACTCTTTCTTTAGATACTAAAAAAATAATATTTTACCCTTTCTAATAAAATAAATTAAAAAAAAAAAAAAAAAAAAAAAAAAAAAAAAAAAAAAAAATACTATAAAATAAATTATTTATATATATATAAATATTTGTATTTAATGCTTAATTTTTTTTTTTCTCTAATTTGTTTATTATCGATATTTGATTTTTTGTTTTTTGCTTTTTATGTTTTCGTTTCTGCTTTTGTTTTTGTTTTTGTTTTTACGTTTTTTTTTTTTTTTTTTTTTTTTTTTTTGTATATTGCATTTCAATACAATAAGGAATTCGCTTTTTTTTTTTTTGTATTTTTTTTTTTTTTTTTGTATTTTCTTTTTTCTTTTTATATAAATACTAGTTGTATTATTTTTTTTATTTATTTTTTTTTTATTTGCAAAGAATTAAAAATAATAGATTAATAGATTATATCAATATTACTTTTAATACATTAAATTTGAAGGTTTATACATTAATATTTTTTGATTTTTATGATTATTTAGCTTGTCTCTAACAAGATCCTTTTTTTTTTTAATTAATTTACTTCTTTCCAAAAAGTTCAAAGATAGCTGAACCAATAACAATGAAAAGGAATAAACCAAGAACAGCTGGACCAACTGGGAATTGTTTTTCCTTCTTTCTCTGTTTATATGAATCATATTAAGGTTTAATAAATTATAAAAAAATATTATTACATTATTATTAACACATATTAATTGATTACCCATAACCCATAAAATATAATTTCCTTATACTTACTAAAGAAGTTTCAACATTTCCTCTTTTGTGAATGTTCTTAGCAAAAGCTTCATTCTTCTTTCTCATGTATGGTGATGAGGCCTATTTCGTATAATTATAATACATTATTTATAGAATAATATATTAATTTTTATTAGATCTATTATTCAAAATTTTATTTATTTCTTCTAATTATATAAATAAATTATCATCGACAAATATTTAAAATATAATAATACATTTTCATATTTGTATTATTTATGATAAAAAAATCATCTTTCTATTTAATATATTTTTACTTTTTTCTTTATTTACATTTCACATTGAAACTTTTTTTTTTTTTCAATTTCTTGTTATTATTATTATTATTATATATTTCTGAACGCCACCACATTCCTAATTAACTTTTTTGTATTACTTATTTTTTATTACTTTATTAATTTTATTTAATGAAAAACTTTCAACTGAAAAATGAAAAATACTACGCGCTTTTTTATAAATATTTTTCATTTTATTTTATTTCATCTGTTCTGTCCTTTTGAATAATTCTTTCATTTTTACTCTTAAACTCCTATATATGTTGTATTACATAAATACACTATATACACTTATCATATACAATAAATAAATTCTTTACTAATTTTTAAAAAAAAAAAAAAAATTACCATTTTCGTAATATTTTTTTTCCTGTTATAAAATTTTAAAAACTTTTATAAAAATAATGAATTTAAAAATAAAAAATAAAGATATTGTTTTTCAAAAGTAATTTCTTTGTATTTTATATTTATTTTTTTTTTCATATAATAAACCTAATTTATTAATCATATATTAATAAATTAAAAAAAAAATGTAATAGTTTTTATTGTAATTAGATTAAATTATTTATATTCACACTTTA
This sequence comes from Neocallimastix lanati (nom. inval.), assembly GCA_016946835.1. Classification (NCBI taxonomy): domain Eukaryota; kingdom Fungi; phylum Neocallimastigomycota; class Neocallimastigomycetes; order Neocallimastigales; family Neocallimastigaceae; genus Neocallimastix; species Neocallimastix lanati (nom. inval.). Next base: position 725,341 of record JACVTC010000004.1, on the reverse strand, counting down.
CTTTTATATTAAATAATTTAAATAATAAATAATAATTATAGTAATAATAACAATAATAATAATAATTACATGTTTTTTGATTTTCATTTTAATCTTTAATTAAAAAAAAATATAAAGTATTATATAATAGATTATATTACATTAATATTCAATAATACAAATTTAATTAAAATCAATGTATTTTACATTTCAGTTTAAAATTTTTCATTTCTTTCATTTATGACTTTACCATAACTGATTGGTAACTCTGTAAAATAGAAATATATTCTACTCCTATATTATAATAATATGTTAATTAATATTTTAAATATTTACCAAAGTAAAAAATAATAAAAAGATATTTATATATTTTTTTTATAATTCTTTATTAAAATCATATTATAATCATTATTATTTATTTTATCTTAATAATATTAATCATTTAATATGAAGTATATAGTATATTCTAACTATTAATAATTTATTATTTATTATGACTATTATTCAATTTTTATGATAATATTGAAGTTACACTTTGCTAATTACTATATAATTGTTAATTTATCAGGATTATAATAATAACGTAGTAATTAACAAAGTTAAACATAGTTATGTTTAATATAATTAAAAGGTTTTTATTTATAATAATTTTAAATTTATTTCAATTTCAAAAAAAAAAAAAAAAAAAAAAAAAAAGCTTTAATATTATTTAAAGTTTTTTAGAGATTAACTTCATTGATGAAAACTAAAAACTAATTAAAAAAAAATTAAATAAAATAAAAAGTTAAAACTTAAAGAATGATAAATTTTTTAATTTAATTAAATAAAAATAATAAAAAAAAAAAGAAAAAATAAAAGAAAAAATAAAAAAAAATAAAAAAAGATTTTATAAATAATTAATTCAATGATTGAATTAAAAAGTTATTAATTATATCTACTTTTTTATCAATCATTCATTGTATATTTCGTTAAAAAAAAATTTTATTTAAACTAAAATACTGTTACATTAAAAATTATTTTAAAAATATTTATCCCTCGATATGAACTATAAGTATTAATATATTACTATGATGTTTATAATTTATAAATATTACAATTAATTATATTATTAATAAAATAATCCATTTATAAGTTGATTATTTTATCCACAAAATAATTAATACTCTTATTATTGTTAATATTATTTTATTAGTAATATTTAATATTATTATTAGTAGTATTAATATTATTATTTTATTATTGTTAGTATTAATATTAGTATTATAATTTTTATTATTATTATTTTATTCAATATATTCATTATTTATTATTATTATTCATTATTATTCATTATTAGTTATTTATGAATTATTTTATATTTTATATTTATTATTAATTATTATTTATTTATTATAAGTATTATTATTATTATTTATTATTATTATTATAATTATTATTATATAAATATAAGAATTGAAATTAGATATTATGTTTTAATATATGTTAATAAAATGATTATGTTTTTAATAGTTCAGTTTAATTAAATTATATTGAATGATACTATTTTCTTCGACCTTTATAATATTCTTGAATTTTATTTTTTTCTAAATAAGAAAATGAATAATAATAAATTCATTATAATAAAATATTGATTTGATATTTAAACATATTTATATAATTATTAAAATATTAAATATATAGCTTAAAATTTTTGCATTACTAAATTTAAACAAAAATAATTCAAATAAAAATTTCTAACCCACTTAAATATAGCTATAAAGTTATTTACTTATAATAAGGAAAACAAATATAAAATTAACAATTGTGAAATAGAATTTAAAATAAAATTTTAAAATGAAATTTAAATAAATTTAAAGAAACACTTTACATTGATTATTTTCAATTTATTTTTGAATTTAATTAAAAAAATAGAGCTTATAATTAATTTTTCATTATTTAATTAAAAATAATTAATCTTGAATTTTTCTAAAAACATAGAAATTCAAGAGTATTTATATGTAAACTTTATAATTAATAATTCAATAAAAATTGGCTGTTAATCTAGAAATAAAAGTCTTAGAAAAAGATCAACTAAAAAACCGAAGACCAATAAATTAATTATTTATAAATCATTTTACCAAAACCATTATTAAACATTATTAAATTTAGTGGAAATATCAAATGATAGTTTCTTTAATTGTTAAATCTAATTTATAAAAATTATAATGTTCCTAATTTTAGAGGAATTAATAATAATAATAATATTGATAAGAGGATTATAAATAATCCATTTATAATAACTTTATTAAATTAGTTTAGTTAATTTTTTTTTTCATTTAACAATAATCATTCAAACAGTTAGAGTTTATAAAATCATGAATAACCTTAATAGATAGACCAGTCAGTTCTTAATAAATGTTATTTTTGGACTTTATTAAATAAAAGTTCAATATGTATTCCAATTTGGAGCACCAATCTACTTCTTTAAGGAACGAACTGTGTCTATATCTAAAAAGTTCGTTTCTTGTATGTCATAAATAAGCTAAATTTTATAAAGTTTCATATGTCTTTTTCAAAAAAAATTTTTTCAACAATAAATAATAATTAATAATTAATTAATAATATAAAATATAAATAATGAATAAATAACTAATTACGAATAAATAATAATAATGACTAATATAATAGTAGTAATAATAATAATAAATAATAAATAATAAATAATAATAATTATAGTTGTAATAATAATGAATAATAGTAGTATAATAGTGTAATAATAATAAAAAAGGATATTTAATATTACTGAGTTTAATTTATTACGGATTAGAAAAAGGGATAAATAAAATAATAATAAATGTTAAAATTCTTTACAATTGAATAGTATTAAGTATTATCCTTAAATTATATAATATATTAATAATTTATTACTAATATATTAATTTATATGAATTATGATCGATAATGATTTAGTTTAAATTCATAATTTAAATATTAATAACCATTTGCTATTTTTAAATCCTAAGGATATTTCATTATTACTCCATATCCTTTTTATTTAATTATTATTTTTTTTTAAAATTAAATTTTCGTTCTGATGTTTTATTTTTTATTTTTTATTTTTATTTTTTATTTTTTATTTTTTTATTATTTTTTATTAAAACAAACTAAAAGTCTAGGTATATTTTTTTCATCAAAAGATAATGTTTAGATACAAGTATTTTTAAAATATAAATATTACTAGTGATGAATTCTAATTAAAAGAAAAAAATAATAATAATTCATATAGAGAATAACGAAATAATTATATTAATAGATTTTGCAATACAGTTATATGTATCATAATATATTATGTAATCTATTATTTTTCCATTAAATAATTATTTTTAAGAAAATAAAAATTTTACTTTTTAAAAAATCGATTAACAATATCATTGGTTAGATTATTATCAATTATATATTTATATTCACATAATATATTATAATATATTTTAAGTATAAATAAATTTTAATTTATATATTAATTTAATTTTTAAAATTAAGAAAATTAATATCATATAGTATATTTAATTTATATAATTATATATTAAGTAATATATAACAACGTAAAGATTTAAAAGTAAAATCTGAGTAAAATAAACTTTTTTGTGTAAATAAAAATTAAAAAAAAAAATAAAAGTAAAAATAAAAATAAAAAGATGAATATATATTATAATAAATAATTAATAGGTTTAATTTATTATCGGTTGTATATAATATACTGATAAATATATTAATATAAATGGTTAAATAATTTTTTTTATTTATTTATTTAATTATTTAAAAAAAATAAAAATAAATAAATAAATAAATAATAAAAAAGATTTAAAAAAAAAATTAAATTAAAATTTTCTGCATAAAAAAAATAAGAAATAATAATTTAATGGTGAAATAAATAATAAAATTTAACCAGAGATTTATGTTAAGATTATTAAAATTTTTAGCAGAAAATGACTCTAAAAACATAAAATAATTATGTAAAGGCATATAAAAGTCATATTGCTTTTTTTTTTTTAAATATTCTTAATAATTACTATATCTTTCTATCTACATAGATATATATATTAAGTGAATTTGAAAGATTATGAAAAATGCATTAGTTATAAGAACATGTAAAATAATTAAAAATTTCTGTATTTTTTTTAATAAGTTATAAACAAAAATACGAATACCATATATTCATTTTATTTATATTAATGAATAATTAAAATGTAAATATGTAAATATATTATTTTTATATTTGCTTTGATATTATTTGTTTCCATGTTTTTTTTTTTTTTTTTTTTTTTTTTTTTTTGATAATATTTTTATTTATAATATTTACAGTAATAGAGTTAAAAATACCAATGAAACTTCTGGTTTCATGTTTATTATGAAAAAAATTGTCACGTCACTGTCACCATGATTGTCGTAATAAATATATAAATTATTAAATAAATATTAATATTATTATTATAATTTCTCAATTTCTCAATATTATAATTTTTAATATTAATAATCAATAAATAGTTAATAATAATAGTTAATAATAATTATTATATAATTATAATAACAAAAAAAATATAATTATTCATATAATTCTTTCTTTTAATCAAAGATTCATATAAAAAAATTGTTAAAACTTTTTATAATTTTAATCATGAAACAATTTAATAATTTTTTAACTATAATTTAAATTTTATCATATAAAGTTTAAATAAAATATATAGCAAATTCACCATAAAGGTTCAAGTGACATTTTAATACTTTACCTAAAAAAAAAAAAAATTTCAAATTTCACTATTAATAAAGAAAGACCTAATTTGTATATATGTAATATTCATATGTCTATTGCTAACAACGTTTAAATACTATTAATCCTTAATTAGTATTACTCTTAAAATGGATATTAAATATGAATATGATATTAATTAATATAAATGATGAATATATAGATATAAAATTATTAATAAAAAATTTTAATATTAATAATATAAATCAATATAATTTGATTTAAATGAATTTTATATATTATTATATATTGATTTAAATTATAAATATATATAATATAATTAATAATGTAATTGTAATTGTAATATTATTTATTTCAATATATAATGAATTAATCTTTTAAAACAAAAAAAAAAAAAATAATAATAATTATATAAGATCAATAATATAGTTTTTAGCAATTTTTTTTCTTTTTTTTTTCTTTACTGTTTATTCTTTTCTTTTTTTTTAATAATTTTTTCTATTATATAATAATAATAATAATAATAATAATAAAAGGAAAAAAAAACTTTTATAATAAAGTTCTATATTCAAAAATTTATTAGTTTATAAGAAATAAAAAACTTTAATTTATTTCTTTATTTAAATTTTTTTATTAAAAAAAAAAAATTATAAATTCTATTAAATTTTAATAAATTTGTATATTTTTAATATAGGAAAAAAATATATAAACAAAATAATATCATACCCATAATTATCACTTCATATATTATCTCTTATTTCTCTTTTATATATATATTTTGTGAAAGTTAAATAAATTGTGTATTTGAGTTTACTCTTCTCTTTATTACAAATTTACTAAAACAAAACAAAAACTATTCTATTAATTTTATAGCGATAAAGTAATATAAAGGTAAAACAATTTTTCAAAACATAAAAATAAAATTTAATATATATAATAAAAACAAAGATGTTTTGTATTGTTCTTAAAAAATAAAAATTTATAAATGAATAAATAAATAAATAAATAAATAAAATAGCTCAAATGCTTTAGTTTATTATAGAAAAGAAATAAAGGAAATGGTTTAAATTTGTATTATAAATGAATTTATTGAATTCCAAACCAAATAAATATATATTAATAATAATAACATAATATTTAGTCAGTATTATCAATTAATTTTTTAGTATAGCAATTTTATCAAAAAAGATAATTAAATAGTCTAAATATTTATATTATAAATATATTGAATTATGTACATAAAAACTATGTACATATTTTATGGTTTTATTATTATCAAAAATGTTAAAAATAGACGTAATAATTAATCAACAAAGCAATTTATATATTGTTAGGAATAATAAGCTGAAATCAAAATTTATAATTAAAATGTATATCCAATTTATTTTTATTTTTTTTTTTTTTTTTAAAAAAAAAGCAAATTATTTTTATTGTAAATATATTATAATATACAAATCGTTAATATAAAAATTATATGTTTTTAAATGTAATAGAAAATGCCAGCACCACCAAAACCACGTAAGATTGTTGTTTTAGGAGCTCCAGCTGTTGGAAAAGTATTTATTTAAATATCAATATTAATGAATATTTAAATTATAATTATTGAAACTTACTAATAAATATTATTATTACTTTATTTTATTAATAAAAAAATAAAAATTAATAAATTAATAAATAAATAAATAAATAATAAAATATATTATTATTTAATATTGATAATGTAAATATACTCTAAAAAATAAATATTAATTTTATTATATATAAATCATTTTGAAATATAATTTTAAAATAAAAAGTCCTCCTTAACTATCAGATTTGTTGAAGATAAATTTGTTGATAACTACTATCCAACTATTGAATCTTCTTACACTAAGGTAGTCAAGCATAAAAATCAAGAATATGCTTTAGAAATTAATGATACAGCAGGACAAGATGAATTTTCTATTCTTAATAATAAACACTCCATAGGTACTCATGGTTATGCAATTGTTTATTCTATTACTTCTCGTGATTCATTTAATTTATGTGAAACTATTCGTGATAAAATTTTAAATTATACTGGTACAGATTGGGTTCCAATTGTTTTAATTGGTAATAAGTGTGATTTGGAAGCTCAACGTCAAGTGAGCAAAGAAGAATTAGCTGAATTAGGTCAAAAATGGGATTGTAGTTATATTGAAAGTAGTGCTTTTTCAAACACTAATATTTCTAAGGCTTTTGATGCTTTAATTGGTGAAATAGAAAAATTAGATAGAGCTTCTGGAGCTGAATCTAATGCCGGTGGTTGTATTATTCAATAGATAATGTACTATTTTTTTTTACTTAATATTTTTATTAACAACATTAACAACAATAACAACAGCAACAACAACAACAAAAAAAAATTAATTAAAATTGTAGAATGATTTATAATATATTATATATAAGAATTAGATAAAAATAAAACAAGTAGTATTATATAATATATAAGTATATAGAATATTGTAATATATGAAATATACTATATTTTCTTATATATTAAAAAGAATGATCAAATAATATATATATAATATTTAAAGATAATCAAAAAAAATAATAATAATAAACTAATATAATAAACTAATATAAAAATAAAAATACAAAGGAAAATAAACTTTTTTATTTATAAAGAATTTAATATAATACTATATCTTTTTTATTTATTATTTTTTTTAAAAAAAATCATATAAATATATACTAAATAAAGATTTAATAAATAAATAAATAATTCTATGAAATCAATAAAAAATGAAATAATGAATAAAAAATAAATAAATAAATAAATAAATAAATAAATAAATACAAGAATTCATTTATTTGGGTAATATTAATAAATCAATTTATTATTATTAACTATTACTTCTTTCATTTTAAATTTAAGCATTATTATAATTATTATAATTATTAATATCAAGTAATATTTCGTCGTATTAGTAAGCAAACATATAAAATAAATATACAAATAAATAAATGAATAAATATATATATATAATTATACCAAAAATAATTACTTTTGGTTTGTAAATCTAAAGTCTTTGGTAATTATTATTTTTTTTTTAAAAAAAAAAAATAAAATAATAATAATAATAATAATAATAATAATAATAGTAATAATAAAAAAAGATAAATGTTTATGGACATAAAAAGTGGGGAAATTTTTAAATGTTAAATTTTGTCAGATAAAATTTAAATATAGATGAAGCTATTTCTATTTATTTTTGTTTGTAGTTTTACCTTTGATATGAAATTATAATAAAATTAAAAAATTAAAAAGCTTTTTAAATATCAACCAAGATTGATATTTAATATTAATACTAAAACTTTAATTTATTTATTTATTTTAGTTTTTTCTCTTTTTTTTTTTTTTTTTTTTTTTTTTTTTTTAAATACTATGAAATAATTTTATATTGAATAAAGAATTAATAAATTTTTATATATAATTATTATATAATTATTAATTCTTACATATATATCCAAGGTAGTTAATATTTATTTATTATAAATTAAGTATATTAAAATAGCATAAAGTTCGCTTACTAAAATAATTTATACTAATTTTTTTTTTTTAAAAAATATTGAAATCCTTTAATATATAATTATGTATATTTAATAATATAAAAGTCTAATTGTATTTCTTAAGTAAGCCATTTAATCAAACTGTACTATTAAAATTATCAAATATTAAAACATATAAGGATCTACCATGTCCTCATTTATTTATTATTATAAAAATTTTAAATTATATATTTAATATAATTTAAAATTTTTAGTAAATTAAAAAATTTAAATTAAATTTTAATTTAAAAAAATAAAAAAAAAATAACAAAAATCTAAAAAAATATTTATAAAAAAATATAAAATAAAATTTTTCATATTTTATTAATTTTTATATCATAATATGTAAAGCAATAGAACAAACAAAAATAAAAAAGATTTGTTATAGTGTTTATACATGTTTATACATCAAAATATAAAAGTTGATATATATATCTCATAATATTTTATATCTTACTTTTTTTATATATATTTTCCTTTCTTTTATATATTTATTATTATTATTAATAATTCAATTCTATATATTTATAAAAAGAATTAAAAAAATAATAATAAAATTTCATTTTTTTGATTTTTTATAATTAATAATGGCATATTCATATTATCAAACAGCAGGTAACTTCTCTATTAATTGATAATACAAATGAAGTTTTAACAATAAATACTATATATACATTAGTTAAAATATTTATTATTATTATTATTATTATTACATATTATATATGAATATCTCAATAATAACAAATTATTAGTCAGACTTGGTTTTGGTATTCCATGTGAAAAAGAAAAATTGAATATAAATATGAAAAAGGATTATCGATTTAAAAAGTTTGACCTTGATAATGCTCCTATTAAAAATACATATTACAATATTAATACTTCAAAAAATAAATTAGAAGAATTAAATACAAATTTTAATAATAGATTATCTTTAGAATACAATCGAAAGCAATATAATAATAGTAATCAATACCATAATTATAATAATTATGGTACAAAACATTATACTGACAATGTTTCTGAAATTTTTTATAGCAATGATTCAAAAAATGATACCACTGAACAAAGACAGGAAAAATACTATAATTATAATAATAATAGTAAAATCATAAATACAATAAAGGATAGTAATAATAATTTTGAAAAAAATAAGGAAAATGTCGATACTCCTAATAATGATAATACTGACTCTTTCGTTGGTTCAAATGAATCAAGAGAAAATTCTACGCTCTTTACTCAAAATAATAATAATTTAAGTAATAATAATGATAATGATAATAATAATTGCAATACTAACTCTAATAGCAGTATTAACGTTAATAGCAATGTAAATTGTAATAAAGATGATACCAATTTATTATATAAAAACCCAATTAAAAGAAAGGAAAGTTCATATAAACCTTTAAAAATATCAGAAAATGAAAGCATTAATAAAAAATATTCTTCATCTTATAACAAAATGAAAAATGAAAATGTAAAATATAATAATAATTTATCCCAGGAAAGGTTCAATAATAAAAATATATATTACAATACTGAAAATAATTCCTATAATCATATCAATCCTTCAAATAATTATCCAATCACTGAAAGCAAAGCTAAATATATCAATGATAATGATTACTTTAATTATTTATTAACTAAAAAATATAAAAATAATGAATATAATAGTAATACATATAATGCTATTGAAAAAAATAGTAATAGATTAACGTTAGATAAAGGATATAATTCTAATGATATTCAAAAAGGAATAGAAAATTTAAATATCAGTAATAAAAATAAAAATAATAAAATTGAAAGTGAAAAGACAAATATTAATTCGGAACAGCATATTAATTTTGAAAAAAGAAAACTCCATAATAATTATGTTAATAGTAATATAAGAAGAGAAAAAGATAATTTATATGGTAGTCCTATATATTCACTAAATAAAACAGAATCTATAAATTTAAATAATAAATCTAATTACGAACAACCATTTATGAATAATAATGAATATAAAAATAATGAAAATTTAAGAGATATATCTACTAATAAATATAACATGAATAATAGTATTAGTAATGTCAATAAGTCCAACATAAATAATAATAATAATAAAGAGAGTTGGAAAAACAACAATGAACCAAATAATGTAATTAATCAATCAAATTATTATGAAAATACCTTAAATTATTGTAATAATAACAACATTATCCAAAGTAACAACAACAACAACAACAACAACAATAATAATAATAATAATAATAATAATAATAATAATAATAATAATAATAATAATAATAATAATAATAATAATAATAATAATAATAATAATAATAATAGAAATAGTAACAATATATCAGATAAGCAAAGAATTCCTGAAGGAAAAAAAGATAATAATTATGATAAAAAAGAGAATATAATGAGTTATAAACATCCTTACATAAAAAATAACCCAAATTTAAATGATATACGTTATTACCAATCATTAAATTCATCTAAAAGAGTCTCTGATTTGTTAGGTGGTGCCAATATAGAATTAAAAAAGTATTAAAATTCAATATTTATATATATATTAATATAATAATATATTTATATATATATATATTATTAAACCATATTTATTTTTATTATGTATTTTTGTTTTTTTTTGTTTTTTTTAAAATTTTTATTTTATACTTTTATAGTAAAGATAATTTAAATATTAATGAAAATGCTTTTAATGATAACATAGAGCAAAATATAAATAGTAATAAAATGAAAATGATTACTATAAATATATATGATTTGCCAATCTTTAATAAATTTTTTATAACAATAAAATTAATTATAAAATATATATATATTATTGTTATTATTATTATTAATAGGAAATGATAGCATTAGTAATATGCTTAAAGAATATAATAAAACGAATAATGAAAATCAGCAACTCAGACTTGAAATACAAATTCAAGAAAGAAAAATTTCTAATTTAGGTAGTTTATATTTTATTTATTTATTTATTTATTTATTTATTTATCTATTTATTTATTTATTTATTTATCTATTTATTTATTTATTTATTTATTTATTTATTTATTTATTTATTTATCTATTTATTTATTTATTTATTTATTTATTTGTTATATGAATAAAAATGATATGTCATTATTTTAGAATAATAATCCATATTAATTTTATACATATAAATATATATATATATATATATATATTAATAAATTTTTGAATTTATTTTACTTTTTATTTATATTTTATTTATATATAACAAAAGAGAAAGATATAAAACTCTATAAATCAGAAAATTCAAATATTAAAAGCCAAATAGAAGAAAAAGAAAAACTTTGTTTAACCATTTTCCAAGATAAAAAATACAACACGTATTTTATCATTAATATTAATAATAATATTATTATTATTAAAATTTTAAAATGTACAGTTACCATATCAATTAATAATAATTAAACATATATATGCAATTATTATTATTTTTTTTTTTTTTTTAATTTAAAGAGATAAATTGGAAAATCTTTATGAAGATTGTCAAAGAAAACTATTTAATGAAAAGGAAGAAAATAAAAATTTAAATCGATATATTGAAAATCTTGAGAAGGAACTCAAATTATCTAAAAATGTAAATATCATAAATAATTAAAAATTATTTTCAATATCATTACAAAAATTAGCTATTCTTACGTTCTTTTTTTTTTATATTTATTCAAATTATATTATATTATACTTTTCATAAATTAAACATTTATATACATCTTATAAATTATTTTATATACAAACAGCTTCTTAAAACATGCTATCCCAGTAGATCTAATATTATATAGCAAGTCTACTAAAATAATAAATAAATGAATGAATTAATTATTACAATATATATATAAATTGTATGATGATGTAATTTAGAATTTATCAATAATAATAGCAATAATAATTATAATAATTTACATATATAAATAAAATAAAATAACAAAAAAAAACAATAAAAGTTAACATTGACATTTTTTATATCTATCGATTTTATTAATTATTTATTTAGTATTTATTATAATATAAAGTTTATAATTTTAAATTTTTCATTGTTTAAAAAAATTTCAATATAAAATATTAAATTATTTTTTAATTATTTATATATACTAAATTTAAAAAATAAAATTTAAAAAATTGTTTTCTTTTTTTTTTATATTTTAAAATAAATATTGATAGTATAAAATATTAATTTTTTTTTCAATTTAATAATTTTTTTCTTAATCTTTTTATTTTTTCTCTATTTTATCATCTATTGTATAAATTTAATATAATATTTACAAAAAAAAAAAAATAAATAAAAAAATAAAACTAATAATTATACATTCAGAAATATACAACTAAAGAAATGTATATGAATGTAAAATTTTCCAATAAAATTTTAATCCTATATTATAAAAATTTAAATGATTAATTAAAAAAAAAATAAAAATAAAAATAAAATAAAATAAAACAATTTTAATATAATAATAATATATATTAAAAGTTAAGAGATTAAAAAATTTAATTAAATTTTTTATGGAAATATATACAAATATATTTAAATAAGCACACACAAAAAAAAAAGCATCGAAAGATTTATAATATAATAATATTATTATTTTGAATATATTATGTTAATACTATAAATAATTAAAATAATATATTTAATATATAAATTGTAACATATATTCTAATTTTATTTTTTTTTTTTTTTACTTTATTTTATTTTATTTTATTTAATTTTATAAAAACAATTCATACATTTTTTAAAAAATAAAATAAAATAAAAATAATATGTATATTTAAATACAAATTATAAAAAAAAAAAAAAAAATACGTAATATTGTCAAAATAGAAAAAAAAAATAAAAATAAAAATAAAAAAAAAAAATAATAATAGAAATAAAATAAAAAAAAATTAAATAAAAGTATAATTTTTATTCATCCTTACAATTTTAAAATTTATAAAACATTTGAAATATAGATATATATATATAAAATCATTAAATATTAAAATTATAATTTAATTTTCACATTTAAAAAGGATAATAAAAATTATTATCTTTATTATCTAAAATTTTTATTTATTCAAGATAAATTTATCATATTTAATATAAATATCTAAATTAATAACTATATATATATATACAACATTTCTCTTTCATAAATCTATTAAAATTTCAATTTATTTATAATCAGACACACAAATAAAGACTTTTTACATCAAGGATTTTTATTTTCTTAAACAAAAGTTTATTAGCTTTTTTCTTTTTTTTAAAAAAAAAAATATTTTATTGTGAAATATATTTAACAATAATAATAAAATTAATAATCTCATAATTAATAATTCCTTTTAATCATGAATTAAATATATAAATATAAATAATATATTAAATTTCATGCATAGATGTCCTCGTTATTAATAATATATTATTAATAAATTAGAGTAAAAGAAAAAGAAAAAAAAAATAAAAATAATTAATAATTAATATAATAAAATTATACTTGTACATTTACTTCATATATAATTAAAAAAAAAAAAAAAAAAAAAATTAATTAATTATATTTAAATTTTATTTGAAATCGAAATTTCAAAATTAATTCATAATAAATAAATAAAAAATAGCTATTTGTAATTAATAAATTATAAATAATAAATGAGTCAAAAAGCAGATAATAAAAAATATGAAGCATTAAAGGTAAATTAACTTGATTAAATGAATATTAATTTACCAATAAAATTTCTTTACTAAATAAAAATAATATTCACTTTATCTAAATGAATATTGAAAACAATAATAAAATAATAAGACGAAGAAGATAATAAAGTATACTAAAAAATATTAATTTTGATTATTATTTATCAATCTATATATATATATATATATATATAGCAATCATCAAGTCAGGAAATTCAAGAAATTGATGAAAATAATCATAAAAATTCCACAGTACATAATAATATATCTAGTAATAGTCATGAAACTCATATAGAATATAGAAATTATCATCCTATAACAAACCAAAATTCAGATTCTGAAGTTACACCTGCTAGTACTAGTAATGTCAATAATCAAAATAATCAAGCAGTTTCAATACCAGAAACGATACCAGAAGACCCAAAATTAAAACAGGAATTAGATGAATATATAGAAAAGCAAAAAGAACTTTTGTTAAATCCAATAGAAAATTTAAGTCAAGAAGAATATTCAAAAATATTAAGTGAATATAAGTATTTATTAAATTTATATAAACAAAAGACAATAAACCCCGAACAAAAAAATTCATTAAATGAACGACACCGACAAATTGTAAGATTTCAATATCAACATCTAAACCCTAAACAACAACAACAATATTTAGCACAACAACGTGAAAATGCTAAAGCAAAAAAACTAAAAGAAGCCGAAACAAAAAAGAAAGAAATGTATGATAACTTACGATATTATGCTAAAGAAATTAGTTTAATTATTCGTCCAGTTATTCTTTGTATTTGTTTGTCTATATTATGGGTAAAATTAACTATAGAAGTAGATACCACCTTGTAAGATTTCATCCAAAATATATATATATATATTTAAAATTATAATCATCATAATAAACAATTTATAATTATAATGAAGGTCTTTTCTTTCAAAAAATGTTTATTTATAGTATAATATAGTATATCATAAATACAGAAATAATAATATAATATCTTTATTAGTTATATAGCTATTTAATTAATTAAAATCAGTTTTATTATTATTATTGATCTTTATTCTTAATTTACTAATATAATTTTTATTAAATATATATTTATAATATTTATATATCTATTACGAAAAATCAAATTATCAAAACATAATAAAACAAAATAAAACGAAATAAAACAAAAAAAAAAAAAAAAAAAAAAAAAAAAAAAAAAAAAAAAAAAAAAAAAGAATAACGTCAACTGATTTAAATATTATTACTGGAGGAGAAAATGATTCATCTGATGGATCGGGCAGTAGTGGTTTTAACTATAAACAAATATTAAATTCATTAATGAATGCAGGACTAATTATAGGAAATATTGTCTTGGCAACATTTATAATTTTATTCTTATTTAAATTCAATTGTACAAAGGTAATTAATTATATTTATTATGATTATTATGATTACTATTTATTATTTATTATAACTATTATTATTATTATTATTATTACTATTTTTACTATTTATTAAAAAAAAAAAAAAAAAAAAAAAAAAAAAAAAAGATTATGAATAATTATTTATATGAATTAATATGAAATATTTTAATTTTTTTATTTATCATTATATAATATTATTTGATATTATTTATAATAAATATTTATATAAAGGCATTATATGGTTTATTTATTCTCACTGTTTTTATGCTTATTGGTATTTTCGGTTATAATTTAAGCAGTATTTTAATTTATACGTATAATATACCGATTGACTGGATAACATTAATAATATTTATGTTTAATCTAAGTATTGTTGGTGTAATAGTAATATTTTGGAAAGGTCCCCCTAAAATTCAAGTAAAGATTTTGAAATTATGTATAAATATATTTTTATTTTTTGTTAAATAATATATGGAGAGATATAGAATAAAATATAATATAATAAAATTAGGTCAATAGTAAAATATTTTAAAGTATGAATTTTATTTTATATTAAAATATATATATATATATATATTATATCAATATTATATTATTTTCAATATTTAACAGCAAGGATATTTAATATTAATGAGTTCTTTAATGGCCTTTTCATTAACTAATCTTGCTGATTGGACAACATGGATTTTATTAGCTCTTTTAGCATGTTGGGGTAAATAATATATTAAAATGTTATTAAAAAATAATAATATATATATATATATATTTATTTTTTATCTAATTAACTTTAATTATAATGAATAAAATAAAATATATTATGATTAGATTTAATTGCTGTTTTATGTCCATTTGGTCCATTAAAAATGTTAGTTGAACATTCAGATTCAAATAAGCAAATGATACCACAAGCCCTCGTTTATAGTAGTATGTACAATATTATATAATATAAAAATAATATATATTATTATTATTATTATTATAATTTATTAATACTAATTAATAGTTTTTTTTTTTTATGATTCTTTTTTTTTTTTTTTTTTTTTTTTTTGTTAAAATAATATTATTATTACAATTATTTATTATTATTATTATTATTATTATTATTATTATTATTATTATTATTATTATTATTATTATTATTATTATTATTATTATTATAATTACTAATTATGATTATTATAATTATCATAGCAATGATATGGATGATGGCAAAGGATGTTAGAATTAAAGTAAATAATGAAAATGATGGTAAGTACGAATTCCATGAATTAACACATATTCCAAGCACACAATTTGATGAAGGTGAAGCTTCCTCAATGTGTAGTACAAAAGAACTTATAGATACTAAGCAAAGTAATAATTTTTTTTCTTTAAAAAAGAAAAAAAAAAAATAAAACAAAATATATTACCCCCTAATACAATTTTCAATTTTAATTAATTAATTAATTATTCATTTATTTATTTATTTATTTATTTATTTATTTATTTATTTATTTATTTATTTATTTATTTTATTATTGTTAAACTTTCTTATTGTTTTATATTTATTATAACTTTTTTTTTTTTCTTTTGTGTCTATTTTTATTTATTTTTATTTTTATTTTCATTTTCATTTATTTATTTACTTAAATGTGCATTTGAATATATGTGTTTTATCAATATAAACCTATTTATATACATAAATGAAAGAATATAAAAATAATAATTAACTATCTATATTTTATTTTTAATAATAAAATCATATAATTCAAAATTTTTAAATATATATATATAGAAATAAAAGGTAAAATAGCGGATAAAGAAGATTATAGAATAGAAATAAATGAAGATGCCAAAAGCGATATTAGTAATCAAAATAAAAATAATAATCAATTAGTAGAAAATAATGATAATAATAATAATAATAATAATAATAATAATAATAATGCAGAACAACAAAGTTTAACCAATAATAACAATAGTCAACAAGGTAGTCATATAACAAGAAGTAGACGTAATTCTAATCATGAACAAAATAATAATAACAGTAATAATAACAGTAATGACAATGATGATGATGATGATGATGATGAAGAAGAAGGCTTAAAACTTGGTTTAGGTGATTTTGTATTCTACAGTGTATTAATTGCAAGAGCAGGTAAATAAAAATATTAAAATATCAAATAATAATAATAATAATAATAATAATAATAATAATAATAAAAGTTTTAAATTAAATTTAAACATTAGTAAAATATTAATATATTATATATAATTATATATTTATATATTTATATATTAAAAGCTATGCACGATTGGATTACAACTTTTTCATGTGCCATTGCTGTATTAACCGGTTTAACCTTAACCATTTTCTTACTATCAATTTATCAAAAGGCTTTACCGGCATTACCAATTTCAATTGTTCTTGGTATTATCTTTTATATATTTAGTTCATCTATATTAGGTTCATTAATGAAATTCTTAACACGTATACCAGAAATTGAAGGAACCATGAAAAACTATTCTGGTCTTAAAATTAAGATAGACAATGGTTGTGGATTTGTTTATTTATAAAAATAATAAGAATAATGATAAGAATATAAATAATATAAATATAAAAATAAAAATATGAAAAAAAAGTTATTCAATGAAATGAATAGAAAAAAATAATAATAATAATAATAATAATATAATATAATATAATAAAATAAAATAAAATAAATTTTAAAAATAACAAAAGAAAAAAAAAAAAAAAAAAAATTAAAAAATATATATAATAAAATAAAATAAAATAAAATAAAATATAAAATAAAAATAAAATTAATTTATTTATTTATTTGTTTGTTTGTTTATTTATTTGTTTATTATTTAGTTAGTTAGTTATTTTGTTTGTTTATTAGTTCGTTATTTATTTAGTTATTTATAATAAATTGTTAAATTACACTATAAAAAAAAAAAAAAAAAAAAAAAAAAAAAAAAAAAAAGAATTAAGAAATAAAGAATAATTACTATTATCTAATAAAACATATTAATATTTAAAGAAAAAAATTAGTTCATTATAACTAGATAAAATTAATAATATAAATATACATATGAAGATGGAATTCCTCACTTAAAAATGACTGTAAAAAAAATAATAATAATAATAATAATAAATAAATAAATAAATAAATAAATAAATAAATAAATAAATAAAATATGAAACAAAATTAAAATAAAAGTAACTAATTAATTATTCAAGCACTACTTAATATTAAATTATTTTAAAAGTAAATCAATAATCAATATAATAAAAAATTTATTTTCTTTTTTTTTTTAAAAAAAATTTGAAATTATAATTTAATTTTATAATATTAATTTTTTTTTTTTTTTTTTTTATATAATAAATAGGAATTAAAATTATGTTTAAATTTGTGTTTCCAATCCCAAAAAATGAAAATCTTGATTCATCATGAAAAAAAAAAAAAAAAAAAAAAAAAAAAAAAAAAAAAAAAAAAAATTGAAAAAGAGTATTATTATTTTAATTTTAATAAAAAAAAGTTATTACAAAAAAAAATTATTACCAATAAAATTATTATATAATATTTCAAATATAACAAACAAAATGGAATAAAAATGAAAATAAAATAAAATGCAATAAAAATAAAAATAAAAATATTATAATTTTGAAGAATGATCATGTCCTTTTGAAATTAGTTATATTTTTATATTTAAGGAAAATATGATTAATTTTTTTTTTTTTTTTTTTTGATATTATAGATCAAAGAATAAAAACCAAAAAAAATAGTAACAATCTTTAATTTAACATGGAGCAATTGTAAATAAATATACCTTAATAATATTAAGGTAATATTAATTATAAAACAATATATAATAAATTAATAAATAAATAAATAATAATCTATTATTAATCAAATAGTTTAAATGTCTACTTTTAAGATAATAAAAAAAATGTTAATATCTTAAAAAAAAAGTATTTCATATAATAAATTATTATTATATTTTTTATATTTATAAAGCATTGAAAATGCTTATTCATTTCTGCTTAATATACAAGCTTTAATATCAGAGATCCAATAAAAACTCTTTTTTTTTTTCTTTGTTATATTAAGTATAAAGATAAATCAGAACAAAAAATTTATCTGTATTTTGTTATTCTTCAAAAAAAAAAATAAATAAACGTGGCGTATTTTTAATAAAAAAAATTTCTATTTTTATATATACCATTAAAATATTTTTTTAATAAATGTTACACAAATATTTATTTGTATTAATTTTGGAAAATTAACTTTTTTAGAATATAAAATTTTAAATATTAATAATTTTATAAAAAAAAAAAAAATAAAGGTAATAAAGTACGCCTTTGGTTCAAGTTCTCTTGTTGGGAGAAGTTTTATAAAATTGTTATTTAATTATAAAATTTTATTTATTTATTATTTAAAAGTAATTATAAAACTTATTTGTTACATTTATTTAATTATTCATTGTAAATATAAAAGTAATTATATAATATAAATTAAGTATTGTATGAAGTAAATTGGCATAAAATATTGCTGCAAAGAATAATTATAAAGAATTATTCTTGTTTTTATATTTGAAATTCATAATAAACTATTTAATTAATTAATTCTCTTAGAGTAACTATTAAGTATTTAAAGTATTTAATATAAAAGTATAAAATAAAATATAAAATATTCATAAAATATTAATAAAAATATAAATTTATTATAATTAATAAAATATTAATATAAAATAATAATTATTAAAATAATTAAAAATATAATAAAATAAAATATTAAATATAAAAATAATAAAAATAATAAAAAGAAATTTATAAATTATTTCATTTTTAACATAACATAAAATTTATGTAATAAATTTTATGTTTACATTAATTTTTATGTTCTTTCATAAAATTATGTTTTTACATAATTTTAATTTTCTCACGTTATTTTCGATCACGTTTTATTTATGTCACGAATTTGCAAATGATTTATTAATTTATTTTTATGTAATGATTAATAAAATAATTTATTAATAATTAAAGTTTTTATTTGCGTTTTATATCATTCGTCCCTTCTTTAGTTACAACTATGGTATAGTTGTTGAATTAAATTTTATTATATTTTTAATATGTACTGGTCTTTCCAAAGGTAGTTTTGTATTTGGATTTACTAATTTTACTGTATTAAATTGTTTTCCTGTAACTTCAACTGATTCTACAAAATAAGGATCATTAATGACTTTTTGCATAAATTCAGTATGATTTAAATTTTCTTCATCAATAATTTCATTATTATTTCCATTTTCTTCAATAATATTATTATTATTAATATTATTAGGATTAATAGTATTAATAGAATATATTTTATAAGTAATATTATTATATTCTTGACTTTTATTGTCTAGTATATTATCAATATGTTTTATTGTATTAATTTTCAATTGATTTATTTGTTTCTTTAATTGACATAGATCATTAAAATTATGTTTTTCGTACATAGAAGAATTACCTTGGTTATATTGTAATATATAGGAATTTATATTAACTAATATATTAGAATAATATTTATTTATATTTCTTTTTAATTGAAGTAACTGAATCAAAAATATTTTTAATTTATTCTGATTTAATTTTAATTTATTCTGATTTAATTTTAATTTATTGAAATTTATATTGAGCCATATATTTGGATTATATTGTAATTTATTGGAATCCATATTGTCATTAAAAAGATTAGAAATTTTTGAAAATTTCAAATTGTCTATATACCACCATTTTTCCCGCAATTTTTGAAATATGAAATTTTTGAAATTAAAATTTTTCTTAATTTTTAGACTTGAAATTTTTTTATTATTTGATGTTTTAATATGTGGCGTATTTGACTCTTTTAATTTCTTATTTCTTGTATCCGTAGTAAAATTATTAGATTTATTATTATTAATATTATCATTATAATTTAAAGTATTAATTAATTTACTAGGATTAATATATTTAACAAAACAACTAATTAATTCGGCTTCCTGATTTTCTAATAAAGGTGTAATAATATCAAAAGAATCATAGGAAGTAAAACGACATAAAGTTTTAGCCATAGGATGAATAAATAAATAATTATCAGCTATAGTTTTAAGACCAATTAGCAAATCAAAATAATTAGTATTATGATCAATAACACAAAAGTTTGCAGAAAAAGAATAAGTATTAATAAGAACATTTAAACGGATAACTATGGCGTCAGTGACTGTGTCATCACCTAAAGCTTCGCAGATACGACCATGACAAACACCTACCGTTTCATATTGACCAGGTAGAGAATTAAAATAATCAACAGAAATGAGATTCAAATTACTACCTGAATCTACAAGTAATTTATTTTTAATATTATCGACAGAGGCTAGGACAATACCTAAGTCGTCTTCTTTAAAATTATTATTATTTTTGATTTCATTATATTCAGAGTTATAAATAAAGTTTTCATCTATATTCATTGTATTAGAAATTTTTAATTTTTCTAATTTTAAATTTTTAATTAATTCAGATCTTGCTTTGGGAGAAATATCTAATAATTGGGCATATGTAATATCACATTTAGTGTTTGCTAAATCTTTAGACAAATTATAAGGTTCGATGAAATATTTATTAGCTAATAATATATGTTTTTCTATCTTTTCATTATTATTATTATTATTAGTATCGTCATCATGGTCACGTGAATCAGGAGGATCTTTAATATTAAATCGGACTTTCTTTTTATTGGTCCTAACTTTTAATTCTTTTGGATTAATTAAATTTTTATTAAAATTATTAAGATCATTAGGATTAAAATCATCAGTAGAATAATTTAAGTTATTTAATTTTTGATTAGAATTAGAATAATTATTTAAAGTATCATTATTAGTATTTTTAAGATTATTAAATTTATTATCAATTATAATTTTATTATTAAAATAACTAGAATTATTATTAAAAGAATTTTCATTATTATTAGAATTAATTAATAAACCTTCTTCATTAGTATTCATTTTTATAGAATTATTATTATCGGAAATTTTGTTAGCATCATTAATTAAATTAGTATTAGAATTATAGTTTAATTTATTAGAATTATTATTATTTAAAATATTTGAATTTTTATTAGTATTAATTGAATTATTTTCAGAGTTGTTATTAGAAATATAATTATTTTTATTGGAATTATTATTATTTTTATTGGGAATATTATTATTTTTATTAGAAATATTATTATTTTCATTAGATTTACTAGTATTATTAAGATTAGAATTATTTGAGTTATTAGAATTATAAGTATTTAAATTATTTGAATTATTATTTATTTTATATGAATTAATATTTGAATTATTAATAATTGTATTTTCAACATTATTATTAATAGAGTTATTAAGAGTTTTATCAGTGGGACGCTTACGTATATGAGGTTTTATTATATTTCTATCAGAAACTTCCCAGTCAGAACTTATTTGATTGTTATTAACTACTTCAGTCATTTTGACAGTATTTTTATCAGTAGTATTTGTTTTTGTTTTTCTAATCGGAGTTCCTGGTTCAAATGTTGAACTTTTTCTTTTAATAGCGTCCACATAGAATTTATTGTAATATGTACTTTGTTTAAGGGGAGAGTACAAACTCCCCATAGCTAGTTTAAAGAACTAGTTTCTTCGGAGTTTTCTTCATTACTATCGCTATTACAATAGTTATTAAAATCGGGATTATAAAATTGAGAATTATAGTAATTAAGGTTTCCATTAAAATTTTGATTATTATTAAAATTTTGATTATTATTAAAATTTTGATTGTTAAGTGGCTGATTATAGAAATTATAATTATTAAGAGGCTGATTATTAAAATTTTGATTATTACTATAATTTGGATTATTATTATAACTTTGGTTATAGAATGGCTGATTATTATTAAAATTTTGATTATTAAAATTTTGATTATTAAAATTTTGATTATTAAAATTTTGATTATTTAAATAAGTAAAGCCATTAAATTTATTATGTTTATTACTGTTCTTGTGACCATTATTTCTATTATTATTTCCGTTCCAATTTGGATTATTTAAATTAAAATTATTATTATTATTATTATTAGAATTATTAAAATTATTACTAGGAAAGTTATTAAAATTGTTTAAATTAGGATTGAAATTATTAAAATCGTTATTCATCTTAGAATCCATATATTTAAAGTATTGGAATTTAGCATAACCTGAACAGTCGGAGATTGAATGTCCTTTCTCGTGACAAAATTTGCAAAAAGAAACTTTGTGTTTATTATTAAAATTAGAATTATTATGATTATTATTATTATTATTATTATAACCACTTTGATTATTATAATTAGAGGATCTATTATAATTGGAATTTTTATTATTATTCTGAGTTTTCAATTTTAATTCATTCTCCATTTTGTCATAAAATTCTACAGCTTCCATAGCTTCTGATAGCGTAATTTTCTTATTTTTAATTTCCGATTTTACACTACGCCACACAGCAGGTTTACTAATTATTGCATCTAAATAGTCATAAGAAGTAATTCTTAATTTGTATTCATCATTTAAATCATTATATAATTTCAGGTACTTCTGATTGAATTCTTTTACATCTTCTTGTTTATTAATCTTCATAGATTTTATTTCGTTAATAATATCATCAGGATCTTTTTCTAATTTGTACGTTTTTAGCAATGCATCTCTCATTTGCTCAAGAGTAGGATAAACTAAGCGTCCGCTAGCATCCTTAGTTACTAATGCTTGGATATTTTTGGAACCTTGACCTTGAACTTTCATACGGCACCAATCGTAAATATCGGTAGAATTAGTTATTTTTTGCATTCTAATCCATGTTACGAATTGGTCGTACCAACGCTCTACATCATGTTCCTTGTCTGTAACATTAATTATGGCTTGCAAGGACATGAAGCGTTGTTGTAAGAGCATAGCCTCATTGAAATCGGACATTTTTTTGATTTTACGTATTTCAATAAGTTTTTCCAAAATTTCTTCAATGGAAATCAATTTAATATTTATTAAAGTTTAAAAATTTTTTTTTTTTTTTTTTTTTTTTTTTTTTTTTTTTTTTTTTTTTAATAATAATAATTCACTATAATTTAATATAGACTATTTATAGTCAGGTGATTTAATAATACTTTATGTAAATTTATTATATTTTAAGTTTAGAATAATATTTCTATTTTTAAAATTCAATATTTTCACAATTTTTTTTTTAAAATTTATTTAATGATAATTATTGTGGTATTGTTATTATTAGAACTAATTCCGACCAAAGTAACTATAATAGACGTATTGATTAGGGTCTTTCGCACAATAATAATGGTTCCGTCACCTTATTCACACGATCTATGTTCCGTCACGTGCTTCAGGATCTTATTATTACTGCCTAATATACCCCTGGTGAGAATCAATACGGCTTGTCTATGCTGAGATACTTTGTTAATTAGTTACTAATAAGAAAAGTATATTTCTATTAGCAACGCCACAATAATAAAAAATTTTTTTTTTTTTTTAATAAATATAAATATATATTAAAATATATTTATATATATAATACTATTTAATCAACTCTTTTAATAAAATTATATAAATATATTATACAATATATTTATATATAATATGATTAATTCAATTTAAAAAAAAAAATATTTTTATAAAATTAATTTTTAAAATTAATTTTTAAATTTTTGAAATATGCGTTTTTTTTTTTTTTTTTTTTTTTTTTTTTTTTTAAGAAAATTAAAAATTATATTTTTATTATAAAATTCTTATTAAAAATTTTTTATTAATTTTTTTTTTTTTTTTTTTAATATAATTATTGGAAATAATTATATTCTTCTCCTCCTCTAAGAGAACCGATATCTCCACCAAAATGATAAAGTACGCCTTTGGTTCAAGTTCTCTTGTTGGGAGAAGTTTTATAAAATTGTTATTTAATTATAAAATTTTATTTATTTATTATTTAAAAGTAATTATAAAACTTATTTGTTACATTTATTTAATTATTCATTGTAAATATAAAAGTAATTATATAATATAAATTAAGTATTGTATGAAGTAAATTGGCATAAAATATTGCTGCAAAGAATAATTATAAAGAATTATTCTTGTTTTTATATTTGAAATTCATAATAAACTATTTAATTAATTAATTCTCTTAGAGTAACTATTAAGTATTTAAAGTATTTAATATAAAAGTATAAAATAAAATATAAAATATTCATAAAATATTAATAAAAATATAAATTTATTATAATTAATAAAATATTAATATAAAATAATAATTATTAAAATAATTAAAAATATAATAAAATAAAATATTAAATATAAAAATAATAAAAATAATAAAAAGAAATTTATAAATTATTTCATTTTTAACATAACATAAAATTTATTACATAAATTTTATGTTTACATTAATTTTTATGTTCTTTCATAAAATTATGTTTTTACATAATTTTAATTTTCTCACGTTATTTTCGATCACGTTTTATTTATGTCACGAATTTGCAAATGATTTATTAATTTATTTTTATGTAATTATTAATAAAATAATTTATTAATAATTAAAGTTTTTATTTGCGTTTTATATCAAAGGCCATACATACAAAATGATAATAAATAAAATTTAATCTAATAAATACTTATAAAGTAATTTATAATTAAAAATATTCGTCTAAATATATATTTATAAAATAATAAAATAAAAATAAAATAATAAAATAATAAAATAAAATAATAAAATAATAAAATAAAATAATAAAATAATAAAATAAAATAATAAAATAATAAAATTATAAAATTATAAAATAATAAAATAATAAAATAATACAATAAAATAATAAAATAATTAATAATTAAGAAATAATATTAACATTTCAAATATAAAGTATTTTAATATTATAATAATCCCTTCACAATACATATAAAAATATATATAATTTTTTTATTTAATTGTATTTATTCTATTATAATTATAAATTCTAATATTATTACAATTCTTTTTTTTTCCTTTTCATTTATTTAAAATTAAATATAAAATAAAAAATTAATTTCTTCTCTATGAAAACTTTTTATTTATTAAAAATTTAGTTTCTAAAATAACAGCTTCTACTTCTGTTATATATTATTTAATAATTAAAGTTTAAATAAATTTGTACCTGGTACTACTAATTGTATTTATTTTATATATTTATATATATATATATTTATTCACTTTTTTAAACATCTGAACTATAAAAAAAATAAAAAATATAATAATAATTTGAAAAAAAAAAAAAAAAAAAAAAAAAAAAAAAAAAAAAAAAACTATTAATAATATTTTTTAATGTATAAATAATAAAAGATGATAAATATTATAAATTTATATAAATAGTCTTCTTTGCATCGAATATTAGCCATGTTGGTCCAGTCGGTTAGGACGATACAGGTCACTGTAGAGGGCGGGGTTCGAATCCTCGGCATGGCACCAAATAATCGGATGAGGTTTCTATCCTGGGATATCATGAGACCACACGTGATGTCCATAAGGCTTTCCCTCAGATGATTATTTCACCCAACCCTGATACTACGCTTTGAATTGAAGCATAGACCTTGATGATTGTAAAATTTCCAATCGCCAATGATTACACCCACTAGGGAGGAGTTAATGGTTCCGTTCTGATGCTCGTGGTCATTAGAGATATATGTAGGAACGTTAGGAATGCATCTCCGGGCAGTGTGTAACGACGATTGAGAGCGGCGAAGCTGATACAGTATGCCAATAACTCATCACCTTACAGTTAATTAATAACTGTATGGCCATATGGGAGATGGGTACCCATATGTGCAAGTCTATGTTTTTTTTTTTTTTTTTTTGCATCGAATATTAACAAAAAAAAATTAATACTAATATATTTTTTAAATATATATAATGTATTATTTTTTTTATATTAAAAGATTAGATTATCTATAATTAGTTAAGAATAAAATAAAAATTATAATTTTAATAAATATAATCTAACCTTTGTTAAAATTTTAAATAATGATTTTAATAATTTAATATGAAAAAATATATATATATTTTAAATTTTTTTTTTTTTTTTTAATTTCATAAATAATAAATAATAAATAATATAGAATAAGTACTATTTAAATGTTATATTTTTTATTTTTTAGGTATAATTTTTTAATTATTAAAAATTCGATATTTCAAAACAATTTTTAAATTGGTTGTTTAAAAAAATTTAAAATAATCCTTTTAAAAATTACAATGATTCATATATAAACATTATTTGAAAAATTTTAAATTGTAATTGAACTATATCTTTGTATTATATTTCATATTTATTTTTAAAATTTACAATTAAAGACGTTAAAGTATAAAAATTATAAATGTTAATATAACATTATTTATGTTTACTACTGAAAATTATTATTTTTATAATTATGAGAATTAAAATATTTAATATCTGTTAATACTGAAATAAAATATAAATAAAAAAGTGAATATTCTATAAAATAAATTAATTATAATATTAATATTCACAATAATCATAGGCTGTTATATTAACTAAAAAGGGGTATGATTTAAAAAAAAATATATATATATAAATATTCTTATAGTTGAACTAATTTTATATTTAATAAAAAAAATTATAAAAGAAAAAAAATATTCTTATAGTTGAACTAATTTTATATATAACAAAGCAAGTGTATAAAATAAAAATATTGATAATAAATAATACAAATAATACTAAATAATATTAAATATTAAATAATAAATAATAATAAAAATAATATTAAATAATAACAATAATATTAAATAATAATAATAGTAATAGTAATAATAATTAATAGTGAATTTTTTAATAAATAAATAAATAAATAAATAAATAAATAAATAAATAAATAAATAAATAAATAAATAAATAAATAAATAAATAAATAAATAAATAAATAAATAAATAAATAATACAATAGATTATAAATTCTATATAAATTAAATAAATTAAAATATATCTTATTATATATTAATCAATCAAATTAATATATTATTGAATAAACAATTTATTACTTTTATATACTATTTTAATAAATATTTTATATTAAATATTAAATAGATATATTATTTTCTTTTTTTATTGATAATAGTAAATTTTCAAGCCGTAGAAATCATTCATATTAAATTTTTATTAATTATATTTAATAATATATTTGTTAAATATAATAGCTATATTAAATATATTAATTTTATAATAAAATTTTATAATATAATAAATCTAAAATATTTATTAAATTAATAACTGATTGAACTATTATCTGTATTCTTTATGTATATATTAATTTTTTATTTTAATAATTTTAAAAAATAATAAAATAAATATTAATTTAATTTTATATTTTAAATAATATAAATAAATTATAAATAAATTATAAATTAAAATTTAATAAAAATATAGAATAATATATACACAAAACTATATAATATATTAAATAAATACAAAGAATTATGATAATAAATATGAATATCGTATTTGATTTATTGAAAAAATATAAACATTAATAAAGTTTAATAATATAATAAAAAAACAATAAAAAAACTATAGTTAATTATAGAAATAGAAAATAGAAATATGGTAAAAGTATATTATATTAATTATATAATTATTAAAATATTTATATTATATATGAAAAAAGGTAATATATAAAATTTAATTAATCACATTATATTACAATATATTATGATATATATTTTTTTAATTTTTATCTTTTTTTTTAAACTTTTTTTTTTTATTTTTTTTTATTTTTTTTCTTTTTTTTTAATTCTTAAATTTTTTATTTTATTAATTTTAATCATATATATCTTTTTTCCTTATCCCCACCTCATTATTAAAGGATTATCATAGTAAAAACTATAATATTAGGATAATCAAGAAGAATAACCTTTTGAAAAATAATAAATAATATTATTTAAAGATATTCTTCTTGATTATTACGAAATAATATCATCCTAATGATAATATTGTATATAAATTTAAATTTGGGAAATTTATTAGATATTTCTTTAATTAATTTAACATTGTTATCAAAAATCAAATAATTTAAATATTAAACACAACAGTTATTATTTAAAGTAATTGTTATTACACAACTATATAACATTAATAATAATAATAATAAATTCAATTTTTAATATAGTTTTTTTTTATTTAATAAATATAATTGGACAAAAGAATGTTTTTATAAGAATCCTAAATAATTAAAAAATATATGAGGATTATTTATTAATATCAAGTAAAAAGATAAAAATATTTTAATATATTAATATTTATAAAATAGTTTATAGCATAACTATTAAACAAAGATAAATAAAATAGACATTTATAGATGATTATCATCAAATAATATTTAATATTTATATTTAATTTTTAATGAATTTATTTAACTTATCATTTCAGTTACTTTAATAAGAAAATTCAAATTAATATAATAAGAATAATAAAGTATTTAATAAAATATTTTTTAAACATAGTTAATTTAAATTATATATTTATAATATATAGTATTTAATTATTTAAAATTATTAAATATAATTTCTCTCATTAATTGAGGTAAGAAATAATGATAATATTTAATATATATATACTTTAAATATTATTTTTATTTATTTATTTATTTTTATTTATATTGAATATTTTAATAAATAATAAGGGAAATTAATAAAAGAAATATAAAAATTTTATTTTATTTTAATTTTATAATTAATATTTAATTGTTATTATTATTATATATATATTTTATAGTAATTCAATATGAAGGAATCAAATCAAATTGAAGATGTCGCTGAGCTTCAGAACTTTTCTGAACAAAGCATTATAGATTTTTTGAAGTCAAGACATTCACATAGAAAATATTTTACAAATCTTGGTTCAAATGCTATTATTTATTTAAACCCATATAGTGAAGACGATTGTATATCAGACCATAATAGTAAGGTTTATGTTGAAGATTCAAGAAATTCTTCCAATGACCGTCCAAGACTTGCTCCAAGTATTTTTCAACTTGTAAATTCGACATATCTTCATATGATTCGTGAAAAAGAAGATCAGTCTATTATTATTAAGTAAATATTTCTTTTTACTTCTTATTAGTGTTATATTTATTTATTATATATTATTAATTATATTATTAATTATAGAATTATATAAATTTATTTACTAATAATTATTATTAATTTAATAATTAAATATTATCTGTTTTAACTGAAAATAAAAAAAAAAATAATAGTGGTGAATGCGCAAGTGGAAAAACTGAAATATATAAATCAATTGCAAGACATTTATGTTATTTAACTAGAGAAACTAAGAAAAAAACTATTACCCAATCAGCTATTTTAAAAATCAATAAAGTCTTAGATAGTTTTGGTACTGCAACTACTTTGAATAACCCATCCTCATCTCGTTTTGGAAAATACATTGAATATCAATTCGATAGAACTGGTAAAATTATTGGTGCAAAGTTAGTTCATTACTGCTTAGAAAAGGATCGTGTTTCAAAAGTTCCTGAAGATGAACGTAATTTTAACATTTTTTACCACTTTTTAGCAAGTGCTACTTCTAATGAAAAAAGTACCCTTGATATTTCTGATCCTAGTGGTTTTGAATATTTATCTCAAAACAATTTATATAAACGTTGTACTAATGATGATAGTTTAGATGGTCGTGAACTTCGTTCTGCTTTAAAGGCATTCGGAATTGGTGTTCGTCAACAAGCTCAAATTTTCCAACTACTTGCAGCTATTCTTCATTTAGGTAACATTGTTTTTGTTGATACTAAGAATGGTCAAGAAACTTGTGAAATCAAAAATTATCAATTAGTTGAATTTATTGCACAATTGTTAGGTGTTACCCCAGATGCTTTAGAAAATGTTTTAACTTACCAGACTAAATGTATTCGTAAAGATGTTTTCACTGAATATTTAGATGCTGCCTCAGCTTCGAGACAGAGAGATAATCTTGCTAATACTCTTTATTCTCTTATCTTTAATTGGATTATTGAAAAGATTAATTCAAAATTATGTCGTGATGATGAATCAGATAACTTTATTGGTGTAGTTGATCTTTTCGGTTTCCAAAACTTAAAAAATAATCAATTTGATCAATTTTTATCTAATTATTCTGCTGAAAAACTTCAGTTCTTTACTAATAAATGTTTCTTTGATATTCCAGTATTTAAATATCAAGAAGAAGGAATTTCAATTAATACTCCATCATACGCAAATAATACTAGCACTGTTAAATTATTAGATGGTATTATTTCGTAAGTATTATATATATATTAATTTGTAATGTAAATCATTTATATTTTATTGGCTTTATATTTTATTAATATTATATT
Organism: Neocallimastix lanati (nom. inval.); assembly: GCA_016946835.1. NCBI lineage: Eukaryota > Fungi > Neocallimastigomycota > Neocallimastigomycetes > Neocallimastigales > Neocallimastigaceae > Neocallimastix > Neocallimastix lanati (nom. inval.). Next base: position 693,531 of record JACVTC010000004.1, on the reverse strand, counting down.
TTATTTTATTTTTTTTTTTTTATTTTTTATATTTAATTATTTTTTTTTTTATAATTTTAATATAATTTATTTTTATTTTTATTTATATTTTTTTTTGAAATTATTAAATATTAATTATTTTTGTTATTAAAGTACTATGGAAGCTGAAGGTAATCAAAAGGATAGTTCTAATGTTTCATTAAGAGAAAGATTAAATAAGGAATTTTTATCTAATTACGAATACACTAGATTAAATAGTGGTTTTGGTATTCATCACTTTAACACTCAAGTTTCATATGATTTATCACAATTTGTTGAAAAAAATAATGATTGTATTCAAACTGATATTATTACTTTAGTTAGAGGTGGTGCTAAAACTAAAGCTAGTACAAATATTTTCTTAAGATCCTTATTTTCTGAAAAGGCTGTTTCTGTTACTCGTCATCCAACTCAGTACAATACTATTGTTAGAGCAAATACTAATTTACCAAGACGTATGCCATCTGTAAAGCATGCAACTGGTGAATTAATTAAAGATAGAGGTAATAGTAACAAGGATTACTGTACTATTGCTAAACAATTCAATAACTCTTTAACTACTTTAAGTGAATCCTTATTTAATACTCAATCATGGTTTGTATTCTGTATTACTCCAAATCATGATTTCGTTAGTGATCAGTTTGATTCCAAGTTAGTATCAAAACAATTAAGAAATTTCAATATTCCAAGTATTGCTCAATTAAAATCAAGAAATAATGAAGTAAAAAGTTATCCAATTGATGATTTCTGTAATCTTTATAATGATTTAATGAGAGAGACTAATATTAATGTTGCTGATACAAGACATGCATGTAATGAATTAGCTCATGTTTTTGGATTCTCAACAAAAGATATTAATGTTGGTAGAAACCAAATTTTCTTATCTGAATATGCTTGGAGATTTTTAGAAGATGCTAGACTTGAAGGTGGTAATATTGTAGAAGATTCTAATGAGGATGAAGTCTATGAAGAAGAAGATGGTGAATCAGTCATGGATTCTGAATATGAAATGTCTAATGCTGCTCGTGAAATTGAAGAGGAGGAGCAAATAGCTGAAGAAGAACAGGCTAAAAAACCAGTAATGAAAATGAAGAAACCAATTGTTCCATCAAAAGAAATGACAAGAGGTAGAAAATGGTGGCTTTGCTGTACTTATACGTCTACCTGGTGTTATTGTCCATGGTGTTTATCTACTTGTGGTAAGATGAAGAGAAAGGATGTTCAAATTGCTTGGCGTGAAAAGGTTACTATTAATATTATTATATTATTCCTTTGTGCACTCATTCTTTTCTATATTATTGGTCTCGGTCGTTTAATTTGTCCATCTGTAAAAGAATGGGGTTATGGTCAATTGTATGATATGAAGTATAAAGGTAAGGATATGCGTGTTTCTGCTTATGGTAAAGTGTTTAAGTTCGGTGATTTATACGATGTTTATGCTAAAAATAGTAACAAGTTTTATGAAACTAAAAAGGGTAAGGATGTTTCCTTTATTTTCAGAACTTACAATGACCCTGAAATGTGGAACTATATGTGTCCAGGTTTCTCTCAACCAGTAGGTAACTTTGATAATTTATCTTACGGTCGTAGAAACCATGAAGATGAAGATGTTTTAATTGAAAATATTTATAGTGATCAAAAGAAATGGAATGCAGCGATGAAGAAATTCTTTAAAAATAACCAAGTTGGTGAACTTACTATTGCTAATTCTCCAGAAAAGATTAAACAAATGTTAACCGAATGGGGTTATGCTGGTGACGATCCATTCTATGTTATTGTATATGATCGTATTTATGATTTAACAGGTTATATTGGTGATGAATACGGTACAAGTGGTCTCAGTGAAGATCAACAATTTTTAATTCCAGAACAAAAAACTATTTTCAAAGACCATAAGGGAGATGATATGTCTAAGATTTTTGATAATTATAAAGCTAAATTAGGTGAGAAGAAATGGGCACAAACTATTAAATGTATGGATAATCTCTTCTTTATTAGTACTGTTGATCATAGAAATGATTTCAAATGTCAAATTACAAACTATATGATGTTGGCTGCCTCTATGGTTATTGCTGCTGTTCTTTTAGTTAAGTTCTTAGCAGCCCTTCAATTTGGATCTAAACGTCAACCGGAAGAACATGATAAATTCGTTATTTGTCAAGTTCCATGTTATACTGAAGGTGAAGATTCACTTGCAAAGACTATTGATAGTTTAGCTTACTTGGAATATGATGATAAGAGAAAACTTATTTTCATTATTTCAGATGGTATGATTATTGGTAGTGGTAATGATAGACCAACACCAAGAATTGTATTAGACCATATGGGTATTGATCCAGAAATTGATCCAGAAGCCTTATGGTATGATTCTATCGGTACCGGTACTAATCAAGTTAATATGGCTAAGGTATATTCTGGTTTATATGAATATGAAGGTCATCCAGTTCCATTCATTGTTGTTGTTAAAGTTGGTACTTATCGTGAAACTTCACGTCCTGGTAATCGTGGTAAGCGTGATTCTCAAATGATTTTAATGCGTTATTTGCATAATGTTCATCACAACTACCCAATGACTCCACTTGAATTAGAATTATACCATCAAATGAAGAATGTTATTGGTGTAGATCCATCATTCTATGAATATATTCTTATGGTTGATGCTGATACTGTTGTTATGCAAGACTCTTTGAATATGCTTATTTCATCTATGGTTCGTGATTCTAAGATTATGGGTATTTGTGGAGAAACCAGATTAGCTAACGAAAAGGATACTTGGGTTACAATGATTCAAGTTTATGAATACTTCATTTCTCACCATTTGAGTAAGGCTTTTGAAAGTTTATTTGGTAGTGTTACATGTTTACCAGGTTGTTTCTGTATGTATCGTATTCGTACACCAGTTAAAGGTACACCAGTTTTAATTACTAAGGGTATTATAGAAGACTATTCTGAATGTATTGTCGATACTTTACACAAGAAGAACCTTTTAAGTTTGGGTGAAGATCGTTACTTAACTACTTTAATGTTGAAACATTTCCCTCAACTTAAGATTACCTTTACTAAGGATGCTAGATGTTTAACTAATGCTCCAGAAACTTGGAGAGTTTTACTTTCTCAACGTCGTCGTTGGATTAATTCTACTGTACATAATTTAATTGAACTTTTATTCTTGAATGATCTTTGTGGTTTCTTATGTTTCTCTATGCGTACTGTTGTATTCCTTGATTTATTCTCAACAATGGTTCAACCAGCTATGATTCTTTATTTATTCTATCTTATATATAGTATTATATTCCCAACTGAAGATGCTATCTTCCCATGGGTTTCTCTTCTTATGTTAGCATTTACTTATGGTTTACAAATTATTATTTTCATTCTTAGAGGTGCTTTCCAACATATTGGTTGGATTGTTATTTATATTCTTGCTATGCCAATCTTTGGTATGTTTATTCCAATGTATTCCTACTGGCATTTCGATGATTTCTCATGGGGTAATACCCGTCGTATTTTAGGAGAAAAGGGTAAGGTGAAACTTGTTGGTGATGAGGAAACTGAAGAATTAATTGAAGATATTCCAAAGAAGAGATGGGCTGAATATGAACAAGAATTAATTGAAATGGCTGAAGAAGCTGCTAGTGAAGTCGCTAGTAGTGTTCATTCACATCAACCAGGTTATCCAGATGCTTACAATTACCCATATAGTCAAGTTGGAGGTATGGATACTGCTTCTGCTTTTGGTGCTCCAACATTTGTACCAAGTGAATATAATTACTCAGTTAATACTCCGGGTTATTACGCTGGAAGTGTTGCACCATCAACCTATGGTATGAATGTTCAATCAAGAACTTTCGATACTAGTGGTGATTATTATGGTAGCAGTGATGAGAATCGTCATAGTTTAGTAAGTGAAGGAAGAGTAACTGATAATGATATTATGATAGAAGTTGAACGTTTCATCCGTACTGCTGATTTAATGACTGTTACAAAGAAGAAGGTACGTCAAGAAGTATCTAAGCGTCTTGGTATTGATCTCTCTAATAGAAAAGACTTTGTAGATCAATGTATCGAAACTGCTCTTAATAATCAATGATCATTTAAATAATAATAATATTAATAATAATAATAAATATTTTTTAAAAGTGTTTTTTTTATTAAAAATAACATCATATCTTTCATATATTTTATATTATTAAATATCGATAAAAAATTTTTTTTAGTTAACTATTAATCTAAATTCAAAAATCCAAAATAATAATTATAATTTATAAATAATTAAATTTAAAAAAAAAAAAATAAAAAATATACAAAAAAAAAAAAATTATATTTTTTAGTAATTTTATCAGTATAAGTACAATAAACAGTATTTTATTTAAATTAATCTAATCAATGTAATGTCAATTCATATATTATATATTATTTTATTTTTTAAAATTTTAATATATTTTTTATTTTATAATTTTATAATTTAATAAATCAATAAATAAATATATAAAAAAAATCTATTAAAAAAAAAAAATGAAAATTTAAATTGAGTTAGAGGGTGTAATATATTTAATAAAAATTAATAATAAATAAACAAAAATTAATTTTTATTATTAAAGTTAGCAGTTATTATAAATATTTTATTTATCCAATTTTTTTTTTTTTTTTTTTTTTTTTTTTTTTTTTTTTTTTTTTTTTTTTTTTTTTATAAATGATGTATTATCATTAATTAATTTATTATTTTTATAAAACAATTAAAATTATATTTATTCCATCTTATATGTGAATTTAAAAGAAAATAATTATAAAATTAGCAATAAAAAAATTTATAATATTAATTTATGAAGTTTTGATATTGAATAGACATTAAATGATCGAAGCTCATTAAGTTATATAATATCTTGTAAATCAGTGTTAATTCGATAAAACTGGAAAAGTGATTGGTATTAAATTAATACATTATTACATTATAAAAGTTTGTATTCCTAAAGTTGAATAAAATGCAATAAACTATTTATATTTATTGTTATTTTTTTGTATAGGTTACTAACAATGAAAAAAAAAAAAAAAAAAAAAAAAAAAAAAAAAATAAAGGGGCTTTTGTAGTTATAGTAATCAGCAATTTTTTTTTTTTTTTTTTTTTTTTTTTTTTTTTTTTTTTTTTTTCAAAATTCATTATTTAATAATAAACAACATTAATAAATACTTTAAAGTATTAATAATTAGTAGTTGGTTGTGAAAGTGATGCAATTTATATGTATTTATTTAATAAATTTAAGTAATGAATTGTAATTTAATTATTTTTATATTAAATTAAAAATAGTTTTAGAATTAATCATATTAATAAATAAATCACTAATGATATTAAGAATTTTATTGTTAAAAATTTAAATAATGCAGTATAACTTATTTAAAAAAAATAAGTAATACCTATAAATAATGGTTAGATTATAAGTGATGTTTAATTTGTTAATGTAAGTGTTATTAATAAACTTGTGGTAGAATGAAAATAAAAGAAGCTCAAATTGAATGGAGAGATAAAGCAGTAATTGCTAATATTATTTATTTAATAATTGATTATGATTATTTTTTATATTGTTGAACTTGATAAAGCTACTGGTCTAAAATGAAAAAAAAAAAAAAAGAGATAATGATCAATTATATAATATGGTATATTAGAGTGAAAAAGTGCGTGTTTCTGGCATTGGAAAAGTATTTAAATTTACTGATAAATATGATAATAATAAATCCTATTCCACGAGACATATATATTGTGAAGTTATTACAATATTTATGATGTTACTTTTTAGAATACTATATATTCTGATTTAACTAAACAATAAAAATTTATTTAATAATATATCTATTCATTACCACGTAATGATTGTTAGTGTTAAAAATTATAAACTATATAATATTGAGTGTTTTCGTGATTATTGTTGCTTTTTTTTGATTGTAGAAACTTTATTTTATTCTTCAATTTTATTTAAATCGTACACTAGAGAACCATGCTAAATTTTTTTTTTGTTAAGTTTTATATTATATTGAGAGTGAGGATTTATTAGTAAAAAAGATCAATGATAGTTTAGTCGATCTGCTAATAAATAAAAACTTATTTATTTCATTACTTCTGAAGATGTGATTATAAATATCAAGAATTGAACTAAATTATATGAGTGAAAATTCTGGTATTAATCTAAAAGCCATATGGTATATTTGTAATGTTACTGCAACTGACCAATTTAATTTATTTAGTTAATGTTTGTTCTGGTTTATATGAACATGAAGGTTAACCAGTACTATTTATTATTGTTGCTAAGGATAGTACTTATAGTGAAATATTATGGTAATGTAGTTGTGATTTGGATGATTCTTAAATAATTTTAATACATTACATTCTTAATGTTCATTACTATTTTTCATATGTTAACATTGTTAACACATCAATATTTTTCTTATTTTAACATTGTTAATATTTTACCCAAAACAAGAATCATTCGAAATTAATAATGTTTCATCTGCATGGTTAAATAATAATCATCGATTAAATATTTCTGTATCGTTAGAAAGATATGAAGGTTTAAATGTTCACTAATGGCATGTTTTTTTTTTTTTTTTTTTTTTTTTTTTTTTTTTTTGTAAAAAAGACATTAAAATTATAATTTACTTGAGATCCTATAGAAGAGAATTAAATTAAAGTTATCAGTTATCCAGAACTTTTATATTGACTAATCAAATATTTAAAAATAATTTTATAAAAATTGCTTTAGAAGAAGAAAAATAAATATGTAATATTAAAAAAAAAAAAAAAAAAACTCTTAAAAATAAAATAATATTCATATTATATTATTTATAATATTACTATTTTATATTATTAAAACAACAAAAATTATTATTATTATTATTATTATTATTATTATTATTATTATCATTATTATTATTTCTGTTAAATATTTTTAAATAGATTTTATTTATTAATATTTTTAGGTATAAATAATTTAATATATAAAACTTTATAAAAATCTATTATTCATAGTAATATTCATTTTATATTATAATATTACTATTTTATTTTATGGAAATAATAAAGATTATTACTATTATCATTTTCGTTAAATATTTTTAGATTTTATTTAATAATGTTTTTAGGTATTAATAATTTAATATATATAAATATATATATATATTATTATTATTAAATATTTTAATATTGTTGTAGATTTTATATATGTAATATTTAAGAAGATTTATAAAACATATATTTATTTAATAATTAAAAATTTTAAATAATAAATTATAAATTAAACAATTATTATTATTAATATATTTATACATTTACTTCTTTTATTAATTAATATTTTAATCTTAATCTATAATATATATATATATAATGAGTTAATAATTATTATGACTATATTATTACTATTATTATTAATAATATTAATAATAATATTTTTTTTTTTTATTTATTAATATGTAAATCAAACTTTTGTGAAATTTAATTTAATAATTAAGTAAATAAATAAATAAATATATCTTAATAATAATAATATAAAAAAAAAGAAAAAGACAAAGAAGTAATAATAATAGTAATTAATTTTAAAAAAGAAATAGTGTATCATATGTACAATAGTTATTGTAAAATATTTTAATTATATTTCATTTTACTTTAATTGATGATTGTGAAACCGAATTTATTGAGAAGTTATTTTCTGCTAATGCTTTATATATTAAAGTTCTCATTTGAATAAATAGATTCCTATTTTTAATTATTTGACTAATATTTCTAACTGTTTCGTCTGCACTTTGTGTTCCATTATTAAAATTTGTAATATTAGATGCAAATTTTTCAAATTCTGAATCTTGTAAACTTTCTTTAATTTTTTTGTACAGCTGAGAGGCATCGATTTTTTGAAGTGGAACTGATGATAATGAAGTATTTGAACTATTATTTTTATTATTTTTATTGATTTTGTTATTACTATTATTATTACTATTATTATTATTATTACTATTATTATTATTATTGTTGCTATTATTACTGTTATCATTATTATTTTGTTTTAAATAATAAGATGAATCTAAAACAATATTATTATAACATATATGAAATATTACAATTATAATTTTTTTATTTTATATATTAAATTTTAAATATATTTAAAATATATATATATATATATTTTTTTTTTTTTAAATATATTTTGTTAGTATATACCTATTACTGAACTGTCTAATTTCGCAAGTTTTGATGCTACATCATCATTTGAAATATTATCTTTATTATTTTGAGTTTCATTTAATATTTGCTTATTATTTTTATTATTTCCAATTATCTATATATATATATATATATATATATTTTTTTTTTTTTTTTTTTTTTTTTTTTTTTTTTTTTTTTTTTTTTTTTTTTTTTTAAATATCAATAATTATAATTTATTATTAATTAATTGTTCGGATTACTTTAAATATTATATATATGTATTTTGTATATTAATTTTTTTTAAAAAAAAAATTCATACTGAGTTATCAAAATTATAGGTTGAATTAGGTGATGTTAATTGTTGTTTTTCTATATCCTGTCCAATATTAAATAATGAATTAACAATATCTTCATTTGGTGCATAAAATGAAACTGATTTATTTGAAGGAACTTGCGTATCTAATTGTTCTAATTCAAGGGAATCAGGAAATGTTTCATTTTCTATTTGTAAAGATGTTTGAGGGGTCACCTCAACCATTGATACTATTGACTGTATGCATTTAAAATAGAATAAGAAAAAAAGACATTAAATAATTATAACATCAATAAATGATAATAATAACAAAAATTATAATGATAAAATAATTTTTTTTTTGTTTTCTTTGAAAATTTAATTTATTCAGGAAGTAAAAATAAAATATAATATTGATAGAAAATGAAATAATAATTTATATACTTTTCTAAAAGATTCTAATCTAGCAGCATTTTTTCTTAAAGCATTATATTTTTCTATAACAGAATTTTTTGTTGCAATAAGAACTCTTTTTTCAGCTTTAGGAAATAAAAAAAATTATATTATTAAATTTGAATAAAAACGTTATTATTTAATGAAAATATTATATTAATTATAATGTATTTGTTATATTATTATTACCTTGTTGAGATGAAATAATTTTTTCCATTTCTGATATTTTATTTTTTAATTCCGATATTGTATTTTCTAAATTATCTATCTATAATATTATTTTTAAAAAATGTCATACTAATATTAGACATGTTTATATATTAGAATATTAATATTAGAATAAGTACTTTTATTTTTTGAGCATTAGCAATTTCTTTCCATTGATTAATTTCATCTTTGATATTAATAAATGATAAATATATAAAATATTAACATAATAATTATGATAAATTATTAATATTTTGACATTATAATGATATAAAAAATATTAATATAAAAAAGTTTTTATGTAAAAAAAAAGAAATTAATTTAAATAATAAAATTATATACAATAAAACAGAATTATTAATATTTTCGAAAAATTATATTTATATATACATAAATTTTTATACCTTGACTTTTTTCATAATCTTCTTTTAATTTTTCTATTCCGGAATGAATCTGTTAATATTGTTTTATTAAAAAAAATATAGTTATAGTTACTATTTGTATTATAATTTTTAAACTGTTTATATATTTCAATTCTTTTTTATTCATATCCCCCAAAAAAAGCAATAAATTTTAAGACAATCTTTTTAAATAAGACTATTAAAATACTCAAGATATGTTATTTTGAACCTCATAATTAACAAAATATTTAAAGATAGTATTCAATAATTATAGGAAATCATATATTATAATTTAAATTACTGAATTAAAATGTATTATATATATATATATATATTTATTTAAGGCATCTTAAAATATATAAACTATTCATATTTTATTTTATTTTATTTTATTTATATTTAATATATATTAACTGAATGATTTATTTACATATTTTTCTATATTTTCTGCTTTTTCTTTAAATCCATTTGGTGGTTTATTTAATGATTTCTTTAAAGAAGACGCAGTAGTTGCCATAATTACTATCTTACTATTGTTATATAATTATATATTTAACACCGAAAATGAAAAAATTTATTTTATTTTTTAAAGATAATATATGAGAAATAAATTTATTTTATATTTTTATTTAGAATAAATATCATAATTTATTTTGTTTTTCATTCAACAAATTACCTTTTTTTTTTTTAAAAAAAAAAGGTATATATTAAAGGTTTAAAACTTTTTTTTTTTTTTGATTTTATTGTTATAATTATTTATTGACTATTATTTTTTAATTTATAATTTTAATATTAAATTAATATTTTTAAAATTTAAAATTTTATTAATATATTAAGATTCAAAAATTTAATTAAAATTTAATCCTTAATTAAAATTTAAAATAATAGTATTAAAATTAATTTTTAATTTAAAAATAATTTAATACATAATTAAAACATAATATTATTAAATTAAAATAAAAAAATATATATAGTGGTATGAAGAATGAAATTTTTTTTCCTTAAAAAGTTTATTTTTTTTTAAAGAAGAATTCTAAACTTTTCATTCCCGATTTGTTTGCTTTTGCTAAACGTTTCTGACCTGCTGTTAGTGTTTTTTTTTTCTTCATCTTAATAAAAAAAAAAAAAAAAAAAATTAAATTTTATATAATAAAATTTTTATTAATTTTATTAATACCTATATTTATTCCTAATAATAATATTTTTTTTAGTAATATTTTTTTATTTATATATCTTCTAATTACTTCTCCGGTAACTTCATCTATTGATACTCGTTTATTATTATTATATATTAAATCTTCGTCATTGGCATATACATAATTAACTTTGTTTACTGTTGGCTCAGGTATACTAAAATAGATTATAGTATATATAATATTAAAAATTATAGTTAAAAATTTTTATAAATTTGAATCATACACATAATTATTCTATTTTTTTTTTTTTTTTTTTTTTGAAATTTTAATTCAAAGTTTTTTACTTTAAACTATCTTTAAGTTTTAAGGTCAAATTTAAAGAAATATATTCTGACATTAAAATAACAGAAATCCTTTTTTTTTTTACTAGTAAAAATTATATTAATAATTTATTAAATTGTAAAAAAATATATTTATAATATTTATAATATTTATAATTTATATAAATACTTTCTAAGTCCTCAGGTGAAGCTTCATATTTATTTAAAAGATTTCTACATAATTTTAATTTATTAAAGTTTGTGCATAATTTTTCAATCTGGAAATTTCATTATTTTGTCATTAAGTATATTTTTCAAATTTAAAATTATATATTTTATTTAATTAATTTGCTTACTTTTATTGTTAACCAATTTAATACTTTATCTTCATTAAATTTATAAAAAACTTCATTGTTTTCAATACTTAAAACTTATGAAGGAATATATCCAATAAAATGACATTTATAAATTTGGAATGTTATTAAAATTGTTAAAATAAGAATATTAAATTATTAAAAAAATATTTACCATTTATGTCACATATTTCTTTTAATCTTTTTTCAATATTTTTTATTTTATTTAATTCTGAATATCCAAGTATTTCATCGTTGTATAAAATTATGTCTAAAGGTTGATATAATTTTTTCTTCTTTTTTTTTTTTTTTTTTTTTTTTTAAAAAAAAATGAAACAAATCAATTATTTATTTATTTATTTTTTTTTTTCAAGAGATAAAAATAAAGATTAAAAACAATTTATATAGAATTTGATTATTACTTTATCATCCATTTTTTCAAAAATATTTATAAAAATAAATAGCGGGTCGAAAGGACTCAAACAGTATAACGAACCTTCTGTTTTTTTTTTTTTTTTTTTTTTTTTTTTTTTTTTTTTTTTGGTTTAATTTTAATTTTGTATTGTTTAAAGTAATATAAATAAAATTAATTTATCTTTTTATTTTTTATTTATAAATAATATACATAATATGATCTTTACCTTCTTTTACACTGTTTTCAATAAACCATGATCTTTCATTTTCATTTGATAATTGCTTTAATTCATATAATTCATCATTTTTAATACAAAAATAACTGAGAAGCCCTTAAATTATAAATTATTAGATGTTATTAAATGTTAAACAGAAATTAAAATTATAATTTATCTCTTTATATATTAAAGTGATTTACCTGAAGATGGGTGAATAATTTTAAATAATTCTATATTACTGCATTCTTTAAGAATACAAGTAATTTAATTTTTGAAGTTTAATGTATAGTTAGTAATTTCATTATATATATAATTTAATATAATTGAAAACATGATATTATTCTTTATTATTAATTCTTAATTATATTGATTTTAATTTTAATAATGTTCTTTTAAAATGGAGGAAAAATAGTTCAATAAATTTCAAAAAATAAGGTAAATTGAATTGAATAATTGAATAATTTTTGAAATTCTTTTTTTTTTATTTGTATTGGATGAAAAATTAAAGTTGTTATTTTTTTTTTTTTTTCTCTCTATTTAATAAATACCTTGTTTTTGTTCATTATTTGGAATAAATATTATGATATTACTCATTCTTTAATATTTCTTTATGAAGAACTTTATATAATAATACCTTTAATATATATCATATTTTATCCAACTAAAATTTATTTGATATAAATATTTTTAATTAAAATATAAAATATAAAATATAATGTTAATATAATATTAATTATTATAAATTTATGTAAAATAATCATTGATCAATAAAATATCATATGATAAATAATGCTTAAATTTATATATGATTGGTTATACCCCATATAATTTTTCTGGTAATGATTGGAAAATAACCTACACGTGATCTAAACTCATAAAAAATCAGCACAGACAAATTTTAATTATAATCCTTCTCTTAATATGTCTCAAAGAAATTGTATGTATTATGTTGAATTTGTGATTTGATGGATTAAGTAGTGTTGTGTTATAAAATTGTTTGATTAAATGTGTTTTGAAGTGTAATTTTATTTACTTATATTAATCAAAGATTTATTGAATAGAAATATTGATCTATTTAAATATAATTCATTAATAATAAATCTCTATTATTAACAACTAAAATTTATATTATAAATGAAATATCATAATAGGCTCCAAGACCTCGAAGGTCCCAAAACGTCCATTCGAATCCGAACGTCTCGACCAAGAACTCCAATTAATTGGTAGATATGGTCTTCGTAACAAGCGTGAAATCTGGAGAATTGGTTACACTCTTTCTAAGATTCGTCGTGCTGCCCGTGAACTTCTTATTTTAGATGCCCATGATCCACGTCGTCTTTTCGAAGGTAACGCTCTTATTCGTCGTTTAATCCGTATTGGTATCTTAGATGAATCTAAGGCTAAGCTCGATTACTGTCTTGGTTTAAAGATTGAAGATTTCCTTGAAAGACGTCTTCAAACAAGAGTTTATAAGCGTGGTCTTGCCAGATCTATTCACCATTCTAGAGTTTTAATCAAACAAAGACACATTAGAGTTGGTAAGCAAATCGTCGATGTTCCATCTTTCGTTGTCAGAGTTAACAGTGATAGTCACATTGATTTTGCTCTTAACTCAACCTTCGGTGGAGGTCGTCCAGGTAGAGTAAAGAGAAGAAACCTTGCTAACGCTGGTGGTGAAGAAGCTGCTGATGAAGAATAAACACTTTATTATTTACAATAATATTTTGAAATAAAATATTTTTGAAGAAATAAATAAATTTTATAAAATAAAAAATTAATGTGTTATCATTTTATTATTGTTTTTCGGGTAATATAAATATATTTAGATATGTGAAGGAAGCTTAAAGGATTTAATTATGAAAAAGAAAATGGGAACAATAAATTAATCGGATAAATATTAAAATTTTATATTTTTTTAATGTTAAGTGTTATAACAAAAAAAAATCAATAAAAATCAAAATATATTATAAAAATAGAACATGAACGTATTTGGAAATGTTTGATATAATATAATATTATATGTATTTTAATAAGGATAAAATATTTTATGTGTGTAAATAAAGAAAAAACATTTTAAGAAGGAAATGAATGATGTTTATATTGTTGACGAACATATTTTATATTTAAGATGAAAAGAAAATTAAAAATAAAACAAGTTTAATATTAATAAATAATTTTTTAATGTTTGTGTAGGTTTTTTTATTTATGTTAAAAGTAAAGTTAATAAGAATATGTATTATTTTTACAAAATATAATTTTTTTTTTTTTAGCTTTTTACTTTATTTTTATCAATATATATATATATATATATATATTTTTTTTTTTTTTTTTTTTTTTTTTTTTATTTTTAATTTTTTATTTTTTTTTTTTATTATTTATTTATTTTTAATTTTTATATTTTTATTATTAAATATCATTTTTTGTACTTATGTAAATAACAACAACAATAACAATAATAATATTTCTTTAGTTTTGATAAAAGTATTTCGATGGATATAAAATTATTTTTAAATTGCTTTCCTGAAATATTTAAGGAATTACATATAAAACATGATTTAACATGTAAAATTAAAGAATTCCAGAAGAAACGCGATAGTAATAATAATAATTATAATAATAATAATATGAAAAGAATCATTTCATCAGTAAAAATATTTAAAGGAGAAATAACTTTTTATTCATATGGTATGGTTGAACGTTTTAATTCAATTTTATTATATATAATTTTTATTTGCTTGTTTAACTATTTCATTTATTAAATAATGTATATCGTATAGTCCCACAGTATTATTTAAATCCAAATAGCATTTCATTTTTACCAATTTTTTTTGATTCAAAAGAAATGACCATTAACAAAGAAATTTCAATACATTTAAAAAACAACCCTGCAATTAATTTAAAAAATAATAATATAACAAAGAATATAGATATATCATTTTATTTGACAGAAAATGGAATTTTAATATTTGAAATTGTAAATAAAGGTGAAAAGTATTATTTCGAAATATGCCATGAAAAAATTTTAAAAATGGAAAAAAAGGAAAAAAAAATGAAGCAAAAAAATTCTTCAATTATATTTTATTTAAGAGATTTAGCTTTTGAAATTACTTCTGAATTAATTTGTGAAAAATATATTAAATTAAAAAAAGAAATTTATCAAAGCACTATTGAAAGAAAAAAGAAAGAAAAAAATAAATATTATAAAAAATATAATTCTAAGAAAAAAAATTTTATAGAGGAATTTGGTATAATATTAAACATAAATATATTTATAAATACTAAAAATTTATTAATGGAGTATTTAAATAGGTAAATATATTAAATTATTAATTTTTTTTATTTTTTTTATTTTCATTTTAATATATTAAATAAATTTATATAATTTTTATGTATGGTTAAATTATTATATTTATATTTTAGTGTTGTAAGTCTTTTACAAAATATATTATCTCAGAATAAGTTTAACGATATTTCACAATCCAGAAATATTTATATTATTAATAATGAATTTTTTGAAGTTAACAAAAATAATGATAATAATGATGAAAATAATAATACCGAAAGAAGTTTTATTAGGAGAGGAAATAAATCAATAGCAGCTGATAATATTTATCATATGGAAAAATCTTTAAGAAGAATACCTTCTTTGAATGAATATGAATATAATAATTATCTTCATACTAATACTTCATCAGTAATAGCTATTAAAGATATCAATAACAATATAAATACAAACAACAATGATATAAATAATAATAATAACAATAATAATACTAATAAATATAATAATAATAATAACAATTGTAATACTAATAAATATAATAATAATAATAATAATAATAATAATAATAATAATAATAATAATAATAATAATAATAATAATAATAATAATAATAATAATAATAATAATAATAATAATAATAATAATAATAATAATAATAATAATAATAATAATAATAATAATAATAATAATAATAATAATAATAATAATAATAATAATAATAATAATAATAATAATAATAATAATAATAATAATAATAATAATAATAATAATAATAATAATAATAATAATAGCAATGATAATAATAATTGTTACAATGAAATTAATGAAAATAATATTAATGGAAATGATGAAGACTTTTATGGAACTCAAGTTATTAGTAATTTTGAAATTAAAGAGAAAGAGGATCTGGAAGATAATAAGATATATCATAAAAATAATAAAAGTAGCAATGACTTTGATTTAAATAAACCATTAAATAAAATTAAAAAATCGGAGTTACATAAAAGATCTTTAATATTAAATAATAATAATAATAATAATAATAATAATAATAATAATAATAATAATAATAATAATAATAATAATAATAATAATAATAATAATAATAATAATAATAATAATAATCATAATAATCATAATAACAATAATATCAATAATAATAACAATAGTAACAATGACATCAATAATAATAATAATAATAATCATAATAATCATGATAATAGCCATTTCAACAATAACATTAATAATAGTAATAATAATAATAATGGTAAAAATAATTTAGAAAAAGGAATATCAAATAATATTTTTCAAAATAAGAATTTTGATTTAAATGAATTAACTATAATAACGGATTGGCAATGGGGAAATTTTCTTGATTCAGTTGATAAAATGGAGTTATACAATTATGATTTTAATAACAGTTCTTCAAAGAATAAAAATGATAATAATATAGGGTTATTTTCAAAAAAAAGAAAACTTAATGATGGTTTTAATTACCAAAATAGATTTAATGATGATATTGTAAATATATATTTTGAATAAATTTAATATCTAAATTTTATAATCTATATTTATTATTTGTTTTATTTTATTTTTATTTTATTTTTAGCATAAGTCATATAGTATGGCACAAAATACATCTTTCATATTCAAAGAAAAAATTTCCCAAAAAATAATAGAAAATGTAATTGCTTTTTTTTTTTTTTTTTTTTAAATAATTTTGAATTAATAAACTTATATTTTATAATATGTTTTTCTAAATTAATTATATTGAAACATTAGAAGGAAAAAGTGAAAAATATGATATCAAGTTATTTTGATGAATATTCAAAATCGTCTGACGGAATAAGCTTTAGCCAAGAAGGGTATTTTATTTTATTATATTTTATTTTATTTATTTATTTATTTATTTTATTATTATTTTTTTTTATTTTTTTAAAAAAATTTTTTTTTCTTTAATAGTAGATATTGATATTTTTTTTTTAAATATTTAAAAAATATAATTTATAGATCAACTGAAAATAATAAATTGAATGAATTCTTTAGTATAATAAATAAGAATAAAAATCTTTTTGAATTTGAATTGAACAATGAATTAAATAATATTAAACCTTAAAAAATAAAGTATCATTTTAAAAATAGTAATAAAATTGATTTTTTATGCTATATATATATATTTTTATTTTTATATTTATCATCATAACATCTTTTTTTTTAAATAACTTAGAAAATTGTTTTCTATCTTCATTAAAATATTAAAATGTAATACTATATATAATTAGTTTTTACTTTTAGTATATCATTAATTATATATAGTATTACATTAAAATAAAAATAATATTATATATTTTTATAAATTATTAATAATTAAATGGGTATAAAATATTATTGTTTTATGTTTTATACTGTATTAAATATAGTAAATATTATATCATATATAAATATTTAATACTATGAAATAAGTAGAAAAAAAAAAACTTAAAGTATATATTTAATATATTTAATATATTAAATATATATAAGAATATATTAGAATAGTATATAATGTAAAAAGATATATTATTTTTAAATAATTACAAAATATATTTTAATACAATTATTTTAATTTTAATATATTAATTTTAAAATACTAATTGCTTTACTAAAATATGTTAAAGAATGTTTCATATATACTGCTAATCAAAAATTAATTTAATATAAATACAAATAATAATTTATGTAAAAGTAATTTTATATTTAATAGAATCTTATTAAATATATTACTTTCGAATTATAGATCATTTTAAATTAAAATAAATGCAAATATTATTATATATAAAAGTAGTATTTTTGGTTTATTTTTAACACTAGCTGATATATTATCATTATATTCAATATTATTTTCATTATTACATAACATATCATAATTATAGTTTTCTGGATCAAATTTCACATATTCTTTTGCTAGCTCCATATCTTCATTTTTTATGATCATACTTAATTCTAATCCCGTTGTTTGTTTTTTTAATTTTTTAATAAATTCATAATCACAATAATCTCCATAAGCAGCAGCAAATACTGCTTTATTATTTTTTATGAAAGTATCTTTATATTGCTTGCATTCATTATAATTATAGCACTCCTCATTAATTGCAAAATCAAAAAAATTCACCATTGTAACTAAATTTTCAACATCGTTTTTTAGAGCAATTGATAGTCCTCTTGAATGTGCTTCAGTTGTTAACCACAAATCATAACTAAGTTGATCACTTACTGTGATTGGAACTTTCCATTTTTTAATTGAATCTACTGTATATATATCCATATTATCACATTCAACTGCATCACAACCTTTTTTTTTTGCTAGGTCAAATCGAGCAGATATAATAGGTTTTAGAAGACTATATAAATTTGTTAGAATTTTTTAGTATAAATGTTTTTAAACTTTTCATTATTATTATTATTATTATTATTATTATTATTTTTTTTTTTTTTTGATTATTTTTTTTATGATTTGATTATTATTATTATTATTATTATTATATTTTATTAATTATTTTATTTATTTATCTATTTATTTATTTTTTTTTTTTTTTTAATTTTAATTTTAATATTTATTATAATTATGTTTTATTTCCAAAATTAAATATTTTTAGTACATACGGATTTGTAATATCAACATAATATTCATCTTCCCAATCCTCCATTGGTTCTTTAACTAAATCTGGAACTTTCAAATATTCTTCTGCATCGGGTCTCCAATCTTCATATGTTCCAACAGAAAAATAACATATAATATGATGACCATTCTCTTTTAATGATGCTATAGTACTCTCATCATTATCAAATAAATCAATATCTAAAACATCAACGTTACTATCACTATTAAGAAAATTTTCTATAAATTAGAAAATATTAAATTTTTTTTTTTTTTTTTTTTATATATATATATATATATATATTCTATATTCTATTCAATAATTCAATTATGAAAATTTATCTAACCTTTCAATGATTTCACCATAATTATTTAAAATCCAATTCCATGTTGTCCCAACAGTTGGTTGCCAAAAATTATATTCATCTTTTTTAGTATTATTTACAATAGTATTATTTAATTCATTACATGAACCAATTTTTACTTGAAATATACATATAAAAATTAATAACATCGAAATGAACATTTTATAAATTTATATATTATTTTATTTAAAATAAATAATTATATATTTATGTATGTTTTTTTAGAAAATTAAAAAAATTCTTGGTAATCAATTTTTTTTTTTTTTTTTTTTTGATAGTAAAATAGTTTAAAAGAATTCATAATTAATTTGTTATTATAATTTTTTTTATTTTTATTTTTAATCTTTTTTTTTCTTTTTTTTTTTTTTTCTATTTTAATTTATAAAATAATAATTTTATTTGGTCTAAAATAGTATAATATAATACATAAGATAAAAAAATAACTTTTATTATATTAATTTAATTTTATAAAAATATGTTCTTTATTATTTAGAAAAACTATTTTTATCTCTATTACTTATATATAGATTTTCATAATATATTAAAACTTTTTTTTAAAATTTTTTTAATTATTTACTATTATTTATATTTAATTGATGATACATATGAATTTCATTATTATTATTTGTAGTTATAACTTTATTTTTATTATTATTTTTTTATTATGAATTTATTTTTAAAATGAATTTTTTTTTCTTATTTATTTACATAATACCAATAATAAATAAAAACTCGATTTATTTTATATTTAATTATAATTTAATTTTTATTATTTTTATTATGAATTTATTTTTAAAATTAATTTTTTTTTTCTATTTATTTACATAGTACCAATAATAAATGAAAACCATATTTAGTTTAATATTTGATTATTTACAATTTAATAAGTTTTTCATTTTGGTTTTACTTTTTTTTTAACATAATCATCGATGTTAAGAAAGAATATTACTGTTTGTGCTTTACTGCAGTATTCTCTACTTATTTCAATAAGTAATTTTATATGTTTATCTACATCATTTATTATTATATTGAATAAATAGGATTTTTAATATATATATATATTTTAAAATGATAATAATAAAAACTAATGTATTGATATGCGGGACTTTTTTGTGCTATTAATTTTTACTAGTATAATTATTATTATTTTTTTTTAATATTAATATTTTCTTATCCTAGAAAATAACCAAAATCAGCCTCCGTTTAGTAATTACTAAAAGGACCGTTATTTATAAGGATTATTTACATATAAAAATTATGGTTTAATAATAAACTGAATATAAAATAATAATATATAGATAATGTAACTAATAATATCAACAATATATGAATGTGGTTCATTTCGCCAATTTTTATAATACAAATTTTCAATACGCCATTTATTTTTAATGGCTTGTAAAATTTTTTGTTGACGCCATAAAAATTTTAATAAAATTATATGTAAAAAAAAATAAATGTATAAATAAATAAACAAACAAATAAATAAACAAACAAATAAATAAATAAATAAAGAATGTAATAAGTATATAAAATAAAATAAATAGTAGAAATATGAATATAAAGTACAGATTTAATAAAATAAAATAAAATAAAATAAATAGTAGAAATATGAATATAAAGTACAGATTGAATAAAATAAAATAAAATAAAATAAATAGTAGAAATATGAATATAAAGTACAGATTTAATAAAATAAAATAAGATAAATAGTAGAAATATGAATATAAAGTACAGATTTAATAAAATAAAATAAAATAAATAGTAGAAATATGAATATAAAGTACAGATTTAATAAAATAAAATAAGATAAATAGTAGAAATATGAATATAAAGTACAGATTTAATAAAATAAAATAAAATAAATAGTAGAAATATGAATATAAAGTACAGATTTAATAAAATAAAATAAAATAAAATAAAATAAAATAAAATAAAATAAAATAAAATAAAATAAAATAAAATAAAATAAAATAAAATAAAATAAAATAAAATAAAATAAAATAAATAGTAGAATATGAATTTAAAGTACAGATTGAATAAAATAAAATAAAATAAAATAAAATAAAATAAAATAAAATAAAATAAAATAAAATAAAATAAAATAAAATAAAATAAAATAAAATAAAATAAAATAAAATAAAATAAAATAAAATAAAATAAAATAAAATAAAATAAAATAAAATAAAATAAAATAAAATAAAATAAAATAAAATAAAATAGAATTTATTACTCAATCTGTACTTTATATTCATATTTCTACTATTTATTTTATTTTATTTTATTAAATCTGTACTTTATATTCATATTTCTACTATTTATTTTATTTTATTTTATTTTATTTTATTAAATCTGTACTTTATATTCATATTTCTACTATTTATTTTATTTTATTTTATTAAATCTGTACTTTATATTCATATTTCTACTATTTATTTTATTTTATTTTATTAAATCTGTACTTTATATTCATATTTCTACTATTTATTTTATTTTATTTTATTTTATTTTATTAAATCTGTACTTTATATTCATATTTCTACTATTTATTTTATTTTATTTTATTTTATTCAATCTGTACTTTATATTCATATTTCTACTATTTATTTTATTTTATTTTATTTTATTCAATCTGTACTTTATATTCATATTTCTACTATTTATTTTATTTTATTTTATTTTATTAAATCTGTACTTTATATTCATATTTCTACTATTTATTTTATTTTATTTTATTTTATTCAATCTGTACTTTATATTCATATTTCTACTATTTATTTTATTTTATTTTATTTTATTCAATTTGTACTTTATATTCATATTTCTACTATTTATTTTATTTTATTTTATTTTATTAAATCTGTACTTTATATTCATATTTCTACTATTTATTTTATTTTATATACTTATTACATTCTTTATTTATTTATTTATTTGTTTGTTTATTTTATTAATCTGTACTTTATATTCATATTTCTACTATTTATTTTATTTTATTTTATTTTTTAAATCTGTACTTTATATTCATATTTCTACTATTTATTTTATTTTATTTTATTTTATTAAATCTGTACTTTATATTCATATTTCTACTATTTATTTTATTTTATTTTATTTTATTTTATTAAATTTGTACTTTATATTCATATTTCTACTATTTATTTTATTTTATTTTATTTTATTTTATTTTATTTTATTTTATTTTATTTTATTTTATTTTATTTTATTTTATTTTATTTTATTTTATTCAATCTGTACTTATATTTATATTTCAACTATTTATTTTATTTTATTTTATTTTATTTTATTTTATTTTATTTTATTTTATTTTATTTTATTTTATTTTATTTTATTTTATTTTATTTATTTTATTTTATTTTATTTTATTTTATTTTATTTTATTTTATTTTATTTTATTTTATTTTATTTTATTTTATTTTATTTTATTCAATCTGTACTTTATATTTATACTATTTATTTTATTTTATTTTATTTTATTTTATTTTATTTTATTTTATTTTATTTTATTTTATTTTATTTTATTTTATTTTATTTTATTTTATTTTATTTTATTTTATTTTATTTTATTTTATTTTATTCATTCTGTACTTCATATTTATATTTCAACTATTTATATTATTTTTATTTTATTTTATTTTATTTTATTTTATTTTATTTTATTCATTCTGTACTTCATATTTATATTTCAACTATTTATATTATTTTTATTTTATTTTATTTTATTTTATTTTATTTTATTTTATTTTATTTTATTTTATTTTATTTTATTCAATCTGTACTTTCTTATTTAATATTCTACTTTTTATTTTATTTTATTTTATTTTATTTTATTTTATTTTATTTTGTATACTTGTACTTACTATTGCATTATTTATTTATTTATTTTTTTTTTTTACAAATAATTGAAAAACTAATTTTTCAAAATTAGTATTTAGAATAATATTGGATAATTAATAGATTAATTTTAATTATATAATTAAAAAATATTTATAAAAATATAGAAATGGAATAAAATCTTATTATCGATATAAGTGAGTCTAATAAAGGAAAAAAATATATTATTATTAATAAAAAATATAAATTTAATTTTTCATATATAAGAAAAGATAATTCAAAAGTTTATGTACAGAAATAAATATAAATCTTTTATTATTTTAAATGATAAGAAAGAAATCTTAAAATATGATAGTTCACATAATCATCCTGAAAAAGAATACGATGTATCTCTATCTATAATGAAACATAAAATTAAAGATGGAATTGAAAAAAAGTTCAATTCCTTATGGTATAAAAATAAAACCCCTATATAATAAAATTTCTAAAGAAATGAGATTTATATGTTCAGAATATAATTCAATTAAATCCCAAATATTAAGAAATTTAAATAAAAACTACCATCCAATGTAACAACATTTTACTGAAATTTCTAATGAATCTGAATATTATAAAACAAAGTGAGGTGAAAATTTTATGATATTCAAAAAATATTAATTTAATAATTTTTCAATCTCCTTTTCAAGTAAAATTATTTAGGGAATATAATGATGATATATTTGTTGATGGTACATTTTTTATTGCCCCTAAATTTAGTTATCAAATATTTATTACAAGAACTTACGCTAAAGAATTAGATAGTTTTTACACTACTTCTTTTGCAATATTACAAAATAAAGAACAAGAAATATATAAAATATTTAAAAAATTAAAAAAAAAGCTAATACATGTAACAATAATATTATAATTGCAGAATCAATAGTTATTTAAATAATTTATTTCTAACAATACCATCTTATTATGAATTAATAGATAAATTAAATGAACTTGAACATTAACCATATTATGATTATCAAAGAAAAATAAGAGGAATTTAGAAAATAAAAAAAAGAGCAATAAATAAAGCTAATGAAATCAGTGTCTTAATTGAACGCTACAAAAATATTGAAACCAAGTTAATTGATACTAAATGTGATAGAAATAATACTATTAATTTGTGGTTTGATTGCTTAACTGATTTAAATAATATAATATAAATATTATTTTTTAATAAAAAATTAAAAAATGAGGAATAACCAAACGAAATAATTAGAATTCTGTCATTCAAAAATTTAATTTATAAAGCTTATTAAATTTATACAGTTTAAATAAATATTCAAATACAATGTATAATTAATAGATTTATCATTATAATTATTATTTTATTTTTAATAATATTTAAAAAAAAGAATTATTATTAATAACATTTATATTTTTAATAACATTTATAATTTTATTTAATTTTTTTATTAATAGCATTTAAATAAAAGAATAATTATGAATAATATTTGTATTTTTATATAATTCTTTTATTAATAGCATTTAAATAAAAGAATTAAAATCATAAAATCTAACCATTATATGATTTATTCACTTAATAATTAATTTAAAATTTGAAATAACAAAATAATACAATAAAATAATATTATGTAGCATAAAATATTTATAGCCACAAATTTATATATATCACGTGAAAAATTGGCGTAATGCAACCTCCCCACAATATATATTTAATTATAATATATATTATAATATATGATAACTATTAGTTATAACAAAATTATTAAATATATTAAATTATAAAATATATAAAATAAAATTACTATTCCTATAAATATAAAATTGAATATATATTATTATATAATTCAAATAAAAAATTATTATAAAATTATTATTAAGAAAAGAAATAAATTATTATATAATATACAAATATATTACTAAACATATAATTTTATTCATATTTATTTACTATTAATAATTATATTTGTGTATATACAAATATAGTGTTATATAATAAATAATTATTAATATATTTTCATTTCAGTATTTTATAAATTTATTTGTGTTAATAATTATTCCATCATGATTTCTAAAAAGTAATATAGGAAACGATGTGAGATAATAATTATTTATTTTACATTTTTTTTCAAAATAAGATAAATAATTATTTTGATAATCCGTCAGCATTAAAAATTTTTTTGAATTTTTTTTATTATTATAACTTTCTGCAATTGATAAATTATTATTATATATATATTTGAAATAATATTAGTATATCAAAATAATATTTCATTATGTTTATTATATATAGTAATTAAATATTTCAATTATTAAAACTTACTTTCATTGCTTTTGTAAGATAAAAAATCATAAATATAGTGTGGTATATGAATAATAATTTGTTCATCATTTTTTACTTCAATATTCGAGGCCATAAATGGACCAAAAAAACCTGTATAAGTATTTAATTTTGTTTTTAAAGTGTTTATATCAAAGGATGCATTATGGTTTGTGATTGTAGATTGAACTTTTTTTTCATTAATTTTTGATTTTAATAGAGTATTAATTAATGAATTATTGATGTTGGATGAATTACTTAATAATAATTTTGAAACGAAAGGATCATTTTCATAATTATTATTAAATAAAAAATTTGAACCTTTTATTGTAATAGTTTTTTTAATATTATTTAAAGTAACATTAAAAATTTTTGGTACATTTAATGGATAAGATATAGGAAATTCATAATTTAAATATTGATTATTATTATCTAATATATATGAAAATATTTGATTATTAATAATAATAATAAATAATAATAATAATAATAAATAAATAAATAAATAAATAAATAAATAAATAAATATAAATAAATAAATAAATAAATAAATAAATAATAATGATAATAATAATAATAATAATAATAATAATAATAATAATAATAATAATAATAATAATAATAATAATAATAATAATAATAATAATAATAATAATAATAATAATAATAATAATAATAATAATAATAATAATAATAATAATAATAATAATAATAATAATAATAATAATAATAATAATAATAATAATAATAATAATAATAATAATAATAATAATAATAATAATAATAATAATAATAATAATAATAATAATAATAATAATAATAATAATAATAATAATAATAATAATAATAATAATAATAATAATAATAATAATAATAATAATAATAATAATAATAATAATAATAATAATAATAATAATAATAATAATAATAATAATAATAATAATAATAATAATAATAATAATATTAATATTAATAATAATATTAATAATAATAATAAAAATTTACCATCATTTATTTTTCTTCTTTTGGAGTTATTTTCAAAAATATTTTTGTAAATATTATTATTATTGATTTTATCCTCTGAATTATTATTTTCATACAAATCACTATTATGTGGTAATATAAATGAATATTTTATATGCTCTATTTATATTCATTGAATATTGTATCAATAATATCATTAATTAGTCATTTTATTTAATAATGTAAATAATATAATATATATATATTTTTATAATATTACTATATAAAAATTATAATTAATTTGTTTTTATATACCAGTTCCAACTATAGTCCATACTGCAGATTCTGGTATATCTTCATAAATTCTAATATCTTCCATTTTTTTCTTTTTTGTTAATACTTTCTTAACTCCAAATCCTCGTATCCATCCAATTTTTTCATTAACAGTGCATAAATAGAGTGATGGATCCTCCTTAACTTGAAGAGCTATTTTATGTAATTGTGAAAGTGGATCTCCTATAAAAACATCAGAGTTATCATTTTTTTGTTGGTTCTTTTTTTGGGAATAAGAACAAGATTCATCTTCCTTTTCTTTGTATTTTAAATAGTAGATTTTATTTTAAATAATAAAGTAATAAATATTATTTTATTTTTATTATTTATTATTATTTATTATATTTTTATTATTTTTATTATTTTTCAAACTACTACTATTTTTTTTTTTTAATTATATATGATATTTATATATAAAAATAATTAATGATAATTAAAATATGTAACATTAATACCAATATAACCTTGATTTATATATTTTTGTAAAGAGTTTTTTTTTTTTCTATATGAATTAATTTTTCTATCTTCTTCCAGTATAACTCTTGTTTTCCCTTCAATTTTTCGTATTATGAAAATGCTTGAAATTAGTTTTGTTGCAGAATGCTGTAATATAATTTCTTGATTATATCTTATAGGAATTTTATTTGGACTATTCAAGTAATTAAATGATAAACTTCTATGAAATAAAAAAATGTTAACGAAACAAATATTAAAATTAATTTGTATGTAATTCAAAATTGAAATTTTAATTTTATACAAAAAAAAAAATAAAATAAAATAAAAATAAAACTAAAAATGAATACTTTAATCGCTGCTTCATTAAATAAAAATTATAAGGATAAACTTCTAAGTTTGTTTTATATAGATGTTTTTGTGTATAATAACTATCATATTTATTATAATAATTTTCATAGTCTAGTCATATTTATTAATATATATTTATTTATTAAAAATATATAATAATAATATATTAAATTATGAAATATTATAAAAGGATATAATATTATTAAAATTTAATTAATTATTATTTTTACTTTCTAAAATATAATTTAAAGCTTCATTATTATTATTAGTTGTTGAATTACTGCCTTTATTAATATCATTATTATTAGTATTATTGTTACTAATATTTGTAGAATTATTACTATTATTGTTGTTGTTTGAAATGTAATTATCATTAATAGAATAATTAAGTTGTTTTTTCATTTGCCTATATATTATTCTATCGATATCATTAGCAGCAATGATAATAAATTCTTCCCAATCAGACGGTGATGTTATAATGAAATTATTTTCATTATTTAAGCACCAATATCTGGTACTTATTGTTTGGGATCTAACACGATTAAACAAAGCAACAGTTGATCCAGAGGTTATACAAACTAAATAAAATAGAAATTATTCAGAATAAATTTATTTGTGTTAATTGACTATAATATATTATTTTTTACATAATTTGTTGGTGTTTATTATAATGATATTACATTCTATATTTTTTACACTCTGTTTTTTTTTTGATGGTTTTGATATAATTTTTATAGGCTTTGATTCAAATGTTCCAAAATGAATTCCATTAGATAATACAATCTTAAAAATAATTTATATATATGAAAATTGTTATTTAATAAATTCATATCAATTTATTGAATAAAATATATTTTTGAAATTTTTTTAAGATATATAGTAAAAAAAAAAAATAAGAAAATTAAAAAAAAAATATTTTCATAAATAACTTTTAAAAACGAATAATATACTTTTACAAAAAAAGAGAAATATTTTCTTTTATCAGAATCACTAATATATAAATGTTTAAATAAACATTTTCCAATAGTCTCAACATCTGCACTTGGCTTATTGCTTAAATTGTCATTATTTTTTATATATTTATTTTTTATATTATTTTTGTATAAAGTTTCATCATTGGAAAATGATTTTTCTTTCGATTGCTGAGCAATTTCTTTTAATTCTTTTTTATGATAGATTTTTTTTAAAGATACTCTTGTAGGTTCGATAATTAAATTTCCACAAATTGAAAAATTTTGTTGATTTGATTTTTTTTTACTTTCACTATTTCGATGAATAAATTCTTTTTCACTCATCAGAGATAAATAAAGTTTTGGTAATGTACTTGAAGTAAATGAAGTGTTTACTTGACTACATATATTATCAGTATTCTCTATATAAATAAAAATATTCAAATTTGTTTGGAAAAATTAAAGAATAGAGATATATAAAAGTGTTGAAATATATCAATATATATAAAGATTTATATAATATTATATTATATAATTATTTACTTTGATTAGATTTTGAAGTATTTTCATTATTAGATTCCATAAAATTCCAAATTCCTCCATAAAGTTTACATGAGGGAGGAGGACAGAAAAATCTAATAATAATAATGACAACATAATAATAATAATAATAATATAATAATAAAAGTAATAATAATAAAATATCTTTTAATATTATTATCATATATTTAGGATAAATTTAAATAATAATATATATATTTATATTTTTTTTATTTATTTTATTTTATTTAATTTTTTTTTTTTTTTTGTTTTTTATTTTTTTTTTTCAAATGACCTTTTTTCAGAACCATATGATTTTTGAGCGACCTTTGAGTTTGCCAATACAATAGTAATTTCTTTTGAGTTAAAATTCAAGTAATTTTTAATCATATTTCTATTATTAGTTTAAAGAAATAATAAACTGTAAGTACAATGAATAAATCTATTACATATAAAATTATATATTAATATTATATATTTTACAATAATTACTTATAAATATCATCTTTAACAATATTATTTTCATTATTTTCATTTTTCCCAAATTTTATAATAATTTTTTTGTTGTTTGTATTATAACTCTCATTATTAGAATTTTTTTCTAACGGTTTATTTGATTCTATTCCTTGATTCTCTTTTTTGCTTTTTTTTAATAATTTTATTTTCAAATTTTCTTTATTTTTCTTTTGATTAACTTGATCAATTAAGAAGGATTCTTTATTATCTAAATTATCTTTTCATTATTTTAGATATTATTAATAATTATAATTAATTATTGCATATTACAATTATTTCTAATTTTTTATTAAATAATGTGAATAATCAAATTTATAAACATTGAATACCATTATTATTATTACCATTACCATTATTATTATTATTATTATTATTATTATTATTATTATTATTATTATTATTATTATTATTATTATTATTATTATTATTATTATTATTATTATTATTATTATTATTATTATTATTATTATTATTATTATTATTATTATTATTATTATTATTATTATTTAAATTAGTTGATATAGAATTTAATAATGTTAATTTTGATAAAATATCCTTGTCAGGCTCAATAAATTGCTTTCTCTGGTTTTGTGTAACTGTTTCAGTATTTTCTTTTTCATTTAATAAATTGTCATCTTGTGCAATATTGAAGAATTGGTTTTCATTTGTATTATCATTTGCATTTTTAATAAAATCTAAATTATTCTGAGGGATATTATTATTATTGTAATTTGTATTCATAATAGGTGAATTTTGTAATAAACATTCATTTTGTATAATAGTGTTATCATAGTTATTTAAATAAAATGCTTTATTATCAAAATCATTTAATTCTACCCCAAAAAAATATTATAAATATATATTTATATATAAGATATTTCATTCGATTATGTATTATGTTAATATAATTATTAATAGTATTACCGTTATTATTTAATACTAAGTTCGAGTCAAATGGTGATGAAAGAAGTATATTACTATTATCGTAATTATCAGTAATATTAGTTTTCATTAAACTATTTTCAAATTCATAATTTAAATTTTCCAAATAATCATTTTGATTTTTTAAATTTAGGAAAAAATCGTCATTTATTTTTTCTTTTTCTATTGTTAAATTATTATTAATAAAAGAAAAACTATTATTATTTCCATTATAAATATTTGATTCGTTAATATCACTAGAATCATTATTGGAATTAATACTTCCTGTTAAATTTATTTCATCATTGTTTGAAATTGAATTCAAAAATGGATCTGAAAATAACAATTGATTAATATCATCATTTGATGAATATTTTTTTTGAAATATTTTCCTAAATGGATATTTAGATGAAGAAAGTCCAATAAGGGAATCTTTATCAGATGAAAATTGTAGAATATTATTATTATTATCAGTGTTATTATTACTATTACTATTATTATTATTATTGCCAGTTAAATTTGTAAAAGAAAATTCTTGATTATCTTCATCTATGATACTAGAATCATATGAATTAGATAAATCTTGTGGAGTATTCTCAAAAATATTTGAATTAGTATTAAAGTTAAAATATTGATTTATTATATTTTCATTATCTTTTTGAGGATTATAGTCAAATGAAAATTTTGGACTATTATATAATAATTGATTGTAAGGTTCAGAATGAAAGGATTGCTTTTCAGATTGATTTTGTAATGGTGATAAAAAAGGTGAGTTTTTGGAATACGATGAAGAATTATTATAGACATAGGAATATTGATTTAGATCCATTTCATTTTCATTTTTTTTTGGAATTGAATTTGGTGTTACTATTGGATTTTTAAAAGAAAGATCATAACCATTATGTGATGAAGAATTTTGATTTAATAAAAATGAATGGGTGGAATCATCTACATCATTCATTGACTGATGAGTAGAAGTTGTCATGTACATATCAAAATTAAATGGATTATTAATTTTTAATGTTTTTAAGTCTTGTATTGAAGAATTATTTTGGTTTGATATATAAGCTTCTGATTGTGGATAGGATGGTGTCATATTGTTAATGTACTCATTTATTTTATTAGATTTTATAGGTGAAGAAGATGATGAAGAAATTACCTGTTGAATAAGATTTTCATGTTGATTATCATCCGAAGGGGTTTGCTGATTTATAGAAGTATAGTTATTGATTAGTTTTTCGTAGGTTGGTGATGTATATGGTGATGGTAATATTCCATCATAATTTGAAGATGAGAAAGAAGGTGAAAAAAAAGAAGTTGTTAGATTAGTTGTTCTATAAGGTAAAGATGTATTAGAAGAGGAAGTAATATTAAATGAATTTGTCATATTTGTCATATTTAGATTAGGATTTAATAATGTTGACGGATTAAGTTCTTGTTTTGATGTTTGTATTAATGGTGGTGTAGTAACATTAGGAATATAAGTTAAAAAAGAATTTAAACTGTTTAGTTTTAATGCATTGTCATATACAAAGTTATCAGTGGAATAATTAAATGAAGTTGATAATTTATATTTTTGATTATCAAATTCAGGAGAGTCATCAAATACAAAAGATGTTGTTGTTCTTTGGCTATTATCTAATTTTATATTATTACTAGTTGTTAAAGGTTGTGAAATCATTTTCAAAATATTTATAAATATATAATTTTTAGTTTTATTATCACTTTTTTCATATATTAAATATCAATAATAAGTATTATAATGAATATAAAATCTAAAAAATAAAAATGAGAAAAAAATAAAATAAAAAAAAAAAAAATATTCTCTTTATATATATAAATAAAATTAACATGAATAAAATAAAATATTGAAAATATGCATGTTTTATTTTTTTATATTTTTGATGATATTTATATAATAATAATAATAATAATAATAATAATAATTGTAATAATCTAACAATAATAATCATAACATTAATAAACATAATAATAATAATAATCATAATAATAATCATAATATTAATCATAATAATCATAATAATAATAATAATCATAATAATAATAATAATCATAATCATAATAATAATAATAATCATAATAATCATAATAATAATAATAATAATAATAATAATAATAATAATAATAATAATAATAATAATAATAATAATAATAATAATAATAATAATAATAATAATAATAATAATAATCATAATAATAATAATAATCATAATCATAATAATAATAATAATAATAATAATAATAATAATAATAATAATAATAATAATAATAATAATAATAATAATAATAATAATAATAATAATAATAATAATAATAATAATAATAATAATAATAATAATAATAATAATAATAATAATAATAATAATAATAATAATTGTAATTATCATTGTTAATAATCATAACAATAATGATCATAACAAATTAATTGTAATATTAATAATATTTTATACTATTATATTTTTAAAATATCAATATTATATTATTTAGTATATTAATAATTATAAATTTTAATTTAGTGAGAATAAATAAAAAAAAATTATTAATAATATAATCACATTCTATTATTATTATTATTATTATTATTATTATTATTATATTATTATTATTATTATTATTATTATTATTATTATTATTATTATTATTATTGCTAAAAGTGTTATTTTTATATTTTATATTTTTTATTTTTTATTAATATTGTTTTTAATGAAACAAAAAATAATGTAAAATGATTAACAAATAATTTTTTTTTTTTTTTTTTTTTTAAAATTTATATAATTAATTATTAACATATATATTATATATTTGTGTTACTTTTTTATTGTTACTTTATTTATTATGTTGATTATTGCAAATTTATATACATCTTAATGCACCAAATGAATATTATTTAACAAATAAATAAAAATTATATGAATTATATGATTTTTAATATATTTTTAATTGTATTAATTATTCTATTAATTTTTTATATATATAAAGAAAATTCAAAAATAAATAATTAAAGAGAAATTGATTTATGTTCATCAAATTTTTCTATTGATACATTCGTGTTATTACGATTGATAATAGCAAAACTAACTTTTTTAATCGGATTTATATTTTTTATGCTTGATATTTTCTTAAGTTTTTTAGTAAGTGTTTTAGGTGTCACCATTTTCATAAAAATATAATACATATCCTCAATTTCAACCTTACTCGTATCTCTCATAAATAATGCACTATATACACTAAATATGATCACGAAAATGATTACAAATATGACAATAACATGTCTCAATTTATATATTTTGGGTAATAGCATGTAAAAAATGAGATTACATAATTGTGATACAAGACAGCCAATAGCTGATCCTGTTATTCTTGCACGAGTAGGGAAAATTTCTGATTGATAAATTATTGGTATAGTACCCCATGTACTATTGAAAAGAATAACTAATACTGCTGAGAAATATACATAGAAATTTTTTAGCTTATACATCAAAAATAAAAGAATACCGTATGTTACTACAATGGTAATTAATCCAATGAATATCATATATTTACGATTTTTTCCACTGAAATATAGATTAATTGGTATATAAAGGAAAAATTCTGTTAGGAAAAAGTATAAAATATTAAGATAATTGCTTAATATAGTTTCACTTAAAAGGTTGAAATAGGAAATGAAAATCGATAATTCAAATAATTGTTGTGTGATATTCATGATAATTATCATGCCAAGACGAATTTTAAGTTGTCCCCAATATAATTGTAAAATGGAAAATTCATTATGTATTTCAATTTCTTTACTTATTTCTAAAATATGATCACTTACAATTGGTTCAAAGTCAAGATCATTAAATTGATGATAGGCTAAACTTTCGGATGATGAAGCTTTCATTGTTAATGTTGAATTTGAAGTTTCTTTTAGAGTTGAGTTTTCTTCTTTATCTATAAAAATTGTTTCCTTTTTAAATTTTATATTTTTTTCTGTCCCATTTTCATTCTTGGTGTCTGATGTACTTTCTTCATTTTTATCTGAATTTTTTGACTTAAGAGTGCTAGATGGTTTTTTGGATGTTGTATTCTTATGATCTTTATCCTTTTCATGTTTTTTTCTTTTAGAGTCCGGATTCACTTTATATA
This sequence comes from Neocallimastix lanati (nom. inval.), assembly GCA_016946835.1. NCBI lineage: Eukaryota > Fungi > Neocallimastigomycota > Neocallimastigomycetes > Neocallimastigales > Neocallimastigaceae > Neocallimastix > Neocallimastix lanati (nom. inval.). The sequence goes on along the minus strand of JACVTC010000004.1, from coordinate 658,907 downwards.
TATCTCGGTTAATAATAATTGTCATCTCATTTAAATCAGAATTATTTGTTTTTTTACTAGATTCATTATCATTATTAGGGGATAATGGTTCTGTATGATAACGTCGATGTTTATGATGGTGATTTGGTAATTCTTTATTTAATGACCCAATATTTATGACAACATTTGAATTATCTCCTTTGGGAATTAGTTCCTTTTTCGTTTTAGAATAAACGCGTTGATTATTATTTAGCTTTTTCATTATTTTAACGTGATTAAAATCTTTATCAATATTTTCGTTTTCATTTAGATTTGATGATATTTTAATTGGTTTTGTATGATTATTATATAAAATGATAGGTTTGCCATCTTTTTGATCATTGGTACTTATAGTAATATCAAGGCTATCATTTGTAATATATTTTGCAATTTTATTATATGAAGGTTCAGATCTTTCTTTTCTATGTCTTTTCATATGTTCCAGTTTTTCCTTTTCTTTCTTTCTTTTTTTATCATCTTCCCCTTCTTCCTCCCTTTCTCTTTTACTTTCTTTTTCTTTTTCCTTCGTTTTATTAATTTCTTTTTCCTTTTTCTTTTCTTTATTTCTTTCCTTTCTCAATTTTTTTGATATTTCTTGATTTTTTTCAATATTACTAACTAAATCATCAATTTGATCCTCTTCATCTAAAATTCGATAGTCGTTTTTTGTAGGAGAGGAAGATGTTAAAGTTTTTGTTGATGAATTATTAATTTTATTACAATTTGAATTTGAATAAATAGAATGACTATATATATCTAAATTTTCTTCTTCGTCATCTGTTATAGGTGAAATTTTACAATTATTGGATCCATTTCCAAATAACATTCCTAATTTTTGACGATAACGATAGATATGCTTTAAAAAGGATTCTGGTAAATCTTCTTCTGAAATAATGACTAATTTTTTATTGGTATATAAACGATAAAGAATTTTGAAACCCTTATTATACTTTTTAGAATAAAAAAGATAGCGTGGGGTATTAGGGATGAAGTAGAAAATTAAAAAAAGGAAAAAACTACTTGGGAAAATTTTTGAAAATTTCAAAAAATTTTTGGAATAGTTTGAAGGGGAATATGGATAAGAAAATGTTTCATGAGAAAATGTTTTTGGATTGTGATCTTTATCCCATTGATGCTTCATATCTTCATCCGACATGGAGAATTTTGCATTATCATGATTTATTAAATAGATAATCATTATAAACGCCAGAACTCTTCCTAAGTATTTCATGGTTTGAAATGTAGATATTATCATTCCTCTTTTCGATTTTGTGGCTATTTCTGCCAGAAATACTGGTGAAATGACTCTTAAAATTGCAGTTCCAATACCACCAACAAAATGAATGGCATAATAAAAATATCGAGAAGTTGTTATATTGAATACTAATAAAAAAGATGATAATGATATAAGTATACTTCCAATTATTAAATGACTTTTTCTACTTATATAATTTCCTAATCCCCATGCTAAAAGCATTCCACATATTCCCCCATAAATATAAATTTGAATACTCGTATAGGGATCCCAACCATTTTTTGATACTGGGATACCATTTACTGTTTCATATAAAAGTAAAGAGTAGTCAACTGAGAAAAATGTATGAAATGTTTTTGTGTAGAGAATAAAGTTTGTGAGCGTATCATAAAATAGAATAACAAATCCACTAAATGCTACAGATAATGTTACTATAATTATATAATACTTCATACTTTTTCCCCTTATCAATGATAATTAATATATTGTTTCTCTCTATCCTATATAATACTTATTAATTTTATTTTCCTCAATAATGAATTTTATTTAATAATAATAATAAAAATAATAATAATAATAATAATAATAATAATAATATATATATATATATATATATATTTTTTTTTTTTTTTTATTAATTTTATTTTTATTGCTAATTTTTTTTTTTTTTTTTTTTTTTTTTTTTTTAGTTTCAATCGATTTCTTTCATATATTTGTATCTATTTTTTCTTAAATAAAATATACTCTTCATAAATTATTTAAACATTTTTCAAATAAAAATCAAAGTGTCGAATTTATTCAATTTTCATCATTCATTATGTATATATTAATGGATCATATATATATATATTTTAAATTTAGATGTATTTTCCTTTCTTTTTGATCTTTTTCCATATAAAATTATTATATTATAAAAAAAAAAAAAATTTTTTTTTTTAATTTGTCTTTTACTTTAAAGTATATTTTTAATTTTAATATTAAAGTTATTAATAGAATATAAAATTAGAATGAATCGATATTTTTTAATAAAAATTATCATTTTTTTTTATCCTATAATAACTTAAATTTATATATATATATATATATATTTTTTTTCTAAAATTGAATATTTTATAATTATAGAAATAAAAAAAAAAAAAATAATATTTAAGATTTAATAGGTTAGAAGAATATATATATCTAAATCTTTGAAAAAGACGGTATGTTATTTTTTTTATAAAAATATTATGTATTTATTTATACATTATATATATATAATAAAATATGATTTTTTATATAATAATTTCTAAAATCATTAAAATTTAGAGTATTAATTTATCATTAATATTTTTTCTAATAAAGAAATAGAGAAAGATCTTATTTATTAATTAATTTTTATTAAATATTTTATTTTATTTCAGACAATTTTTTAAAATTTATGTATAAGCAAATTATATTTTCATAATTATTGATTACTATTTAAGTTATTTTTAAAATTATTCTTAGAAATATTTACTTTTTGTTACGGCACTTTATAATTATAAATTTAATGTACTTTTTTTCTTTTTTTTCTTTTTTTTTTTTATAAAAAAAAAATTATATATATATATAATAATTATATAATAAAGTGAGTATATTATAGCAATTTATTAATTTAAATGATTAGTTGATTATGCTAAAAATTTATTTAGGGCTAAGATATGTATTATAATTTTCTTAGAGAAGTAATAAAAGACAAAATTTTATCAATATAGTCATTAATCGTTTAAACATTATAAATTTTTTATATTTTATTTTATTATTTTTAGTTTAATAATTAATATGAACATTAAATAAATATTTAGCTTTAAACAAATATTTAGTAATATAATATTCAAACTTTATATATTAAATTATATAGTTTTTGTAATTACTATTTATAATTAATTTCATTATTACTTATTATTATATATTTATTATTTTATTTTTTAAAACTAGTATATTTATAATTACATAATTAGTTTTCACTAAATAAATTTATTAAAATTACGAAAAATTCAATGTTCAAATAAAGTAATTTAAATTATTTATTATATCTTCATATTTACTATATATATATATATATATATATATAATTAAAAAGATTTTTTGAATAAAAAAAATCCAAATTGAAAATGAATTGGTAATAATTATAAAGGCTTTTTAAGTATATTATAAAATTATTATATATATTAATGAAAGGAAATTTTTAATTTATTTTAAATAAAAGAATTGAAATAATAAAATAAAATATAAATTATTTCATAATATTCTTTATATGTAATATATTATATTTTTATAAAATAAATAAAAAAACGGAATATTTTTATTGGTCTAATTTTTTATTATAAAAGATAACTTGACAACATTATCTTTTCAAGTAATTATAGACCAATTCAGTTCATATTATTTTATATATTATTATATTACTTATTAAAGGATTATTTCATTTGGTGTATTATATATATATTTTTTTGTTTTGAGTTTAATATTTAAAGAATATTAAAAAATATAAATAACAAAAGTTGATGTATTATTTATACATTATTTAATTATAATATTTATTTAATTATTACTATTATTATTATTATATTTTTATTACTAATTTTCCTTCATTTCTCCACTTTTTTTTTTTTGTAATAGTATCAAATTTAATAAGATGTTCAAAAGGTTTAATAATAAATAATTTTAGAATTTATTATAATATTTTAATTTTTGCTATAATTTATGTTTGTTATTAATTTATTTTATCATTCTTTTCTATCAAAAAATTTTTGTAGAAAAAATAAAAATAAGTAAATCTTTAAAATATATATTAAATATATCATTATGTATATTTATAATTTATACTTGAATTTTTAATTGTCATAATAATTATTTAATTTTTTACTTATTTATTTTTTTTTAAAATTTTTTTGTGTAACGAAGCGAAATAATTTAATTTAATAAATTTCCTTTTTTATAAGGAAATCTTATCAAAATTTTTATTTTTTATTATGAATAAGATAAAACTAAATTTGATATAGGATTTTTAAGATATAACATTTTTATATACATTATTTTGAAATTAATTAAATATTAATTTATAATATTTAGATAATAAAGTTTTGGTTTTAGTAGTAATAAAATTAATTAAAGCTCCGTTTTGGCTACATTATATTATAGAAAACGAAAAAGATTTAATATGAAAATGAAATTTTGTAGTAACACTTATTAATAATTTATATAGTATTAGGTTTAGTATTATTAATATTATATTATTTTTGAAAAAAAAAAAACAACTTTACTAATTTGAAATAAAAATGTCAAAAAAAGTATATGATACAAGGAAATTAAAATTTGAGTTGAAATAATATAAGATCAATTAATATTAATTATCAATAAAGTACAAATCATATATATATATTTCTTTTTGTTAAAATAAAACAAAAATATATTAATAATAAGAAATAATATAAGATCAATTAATATTAATTATCAATAAAGTACAAATCATATATATATATATTGTTAAAATAAAACAAAAATATATTAATAATAAGTAATAATAATAAAGTGATGATTATATACCTTTATCTATTCAAAATTATTTAATTTTATATTACTAATTAGGTAGTATTGCTTTTTTTTTTTTACATACTACAAAGATAATAATTATATATAAATATTATTTTATTAGCAATAGTATTAATGATATATATATATATATATTTATAATTCTTAAATAAGTCTATTATTATTAATGGTATATATTTAAATTATAGTAAATTTAACTCATTTTTTTTTCTTTTTTATATTTTATTTTATTTGTATTAATTTTGATGTAATTTTATTAAATTTTTTTTTTTTTTTTTTGATTTTTTTTTATTTTGTTTGTATTATCAGCTTTTTATATATATATATATATATTATTATCAGCTTTTTATATATATATATATATGTTTTTTTTTTTGATAAACTTTTTAATTTAAATAAACTAAATTTTAAATTTTGTATATATATACATAAAAAATAAAAGTAATCTAAAAATACTGAATAATTAATAAATATATAATAATAAAGAGTTTCTCAATAGGAATTATATAGAAAAGTAAATTAACATTTTAATATAAATATTATATACATCTAATATATTATTTAATTTACATTAAAGTTTTTATCTGAAATTTTAAAATATAAATTTTTAATTCAAATAAAATTATCTTTTTTTTTTTTTTAATTTTTTTTTTTTTTTCATTATCTCCATATATATATTATTTATGCATGTTTTTTTTTGTTTTATCTAAAAACAAACAAATAAAAAAAAAATAATTATATAAGATATTATTATTTTTTTCATTAAATACTGATTAATATAATTATATTAAAATTTTAAATCTTCATATAATAATATTATATAAATATTATTTTATATTAAATAATTAATACATAATATTATAAATTATATATAAAAATTGCATTGAATTTAAATATAATTTTATACAAATTTGTATATAAAGTATTATTGATATATAAAATTTGTATCAACTATTTATTATCTATACTTAATAATTTATTTTTTATACTTTGTTTGAACACTAAATAATAAATATTAAGTACAAGACATCAATTATTAATATTTATTATAAAATTGTATTAAATTTTAGTTATTATATTTTAATAGATTTAGTCAATAATGAAAAAAAAAAAAAAAAAAAAAAACATTAAAAAATTTCAAAAATTTCAAAAATTTGATTTTTGATATTTTAAATAATAAATTACTGATTAAGGTTATTCTTTATTATTATTATTTTATATATATAATATAATATTAATATAAAATAAAATTTGTAAATAAATTAAATTGTTAAATTAAGATCATTTTTATTACAATATATTAGGATTAATACATGTGTGAAGTCTAATGAAAGATTAAATAAATTGTGGGGTATATTGATAATATGTTGAAAAATAATAAATAAAAAATAGGAAAAAAAATATATGTTGTAAAGTGAATGAAAAATAAATAACGGTCACCTTTTATGAATATTAATTTATAAAAACTTGTGGAGAGTTACAAAAAAAAAAAAAAAAAAAAAAATAACGCTTAGCATAATGTAAAATAAATCATATTAATATATAAAGGAATATATTATTATTCATTGTTTAATAAATCAAAAACAAAAAGTTTGATTTATACCTTTTAAATTTTAAATGTATAAACCATAGATTTAAAAGGTATATATATTATTATTTCTGAATGAACAATAAAGAATTATAAAATAATAATAACTAATACAATATAATAATATATTTTAATATTTTAAGTAAATAAATATTTATATACAATTTTATCTGAAAAAAAGAAAAAGGAAAATTTTTTATTTTACTGATTATTCTTTTTAATATAAAAATAACACTTAATAATTGATATATATTTATATTTTTTTATCAATCAATTTTAATTATTAATTATTATATATATAAATATATATTTTTATCAAATATAGTTATATAAAAAAACAAAAAAAAAAACAAAAAAACAAACAAAAAAAAAACCTTATATAATAATAATAATAATAATAATAATAATAATAATAATAATAATAATAATAATAATAATAATAATAATAATAATAATAATAATAATAATAATAATAATAATAATAATAATAATAATAATAATAATAATAATAATAATAATAATAATAATAATAATAATAATAATAATAATAATAATAATAATAATAATAATAATAATAATAATAATAATAATAATAATAATAATAATAATAATAATAATAATAATAATAATAATAATAATAATAATAATAATAATAATAATAATAATAATAATAATAATAATAATAATAATAATAATAATAATAATAATAATAATAATAATAATAATAATAATAATAATAATAATAATAATAATAATAATAATAATAATAATAATAATAATAATAATATAATAATAATAATAATAATAATAATAATAATAATAATAATAATAATAATAATAATAATAATAATAATAATAATATAATAATAATTATATAATTTATATATATATAAAATTATTTATAACAGTAATTATAATATATTTGTATATTAAAATATTCAAATAAATTAAATCAATATTTTAAATTCCATACAATTATAATTTTTTAATTATTTTTTTTTTATAAAAAGTTTCAAATAGAAACAAATCTTTTTTTTTTTTTTTTTTTTTTAAAACACTTTATTTTATTATTGCTTTGTAATAATTAAAATATTTCAATAAAAACAAAAATAAAATATATAATGAACTAATTATAAAATTATACATATATACATGTTAAGAATAAAATTTAATTAAAATAATTTTTAAATCATTAAAAAGGTAATAACAATAATAATATACTATTTAAACTATAGAAATATATCTATTTAGTTTTTTAATAAGATATATGAATTAATGAAAATATACCATTTAAAAAAAAAAAAAAAATATAGGTAAAATTTAATTTAGTGTTAATACATTTTTATTTTCTGATACAATAAATTGGATAATGTTTATAATAATTTTTAGTTGTGTGTATATTATTTAATTTTTTTTAAGAATAACTACATATTAATATATTAATTTTAGTCCAAACCTTATAGAATTTTGAGGTTAGTATATAATAATAATAATAATAATAATAATAATTATAATGTAATAAATATAATAATAAATAATTATATATATTAATTATATATATATATATAATCTTATAAAATTTTATAATTCAAAGTTTACAGATAAGCTCTATATTAGTGAATACAATTAATTAGAAAATTTATTATAAATATCAAAAAAAAAAAAAAAAAAAAAAAAAAAAAAAAAAAAGAAAAAAAATGAAGGGATATAAAGAAGAAGAATTTCAATCATGATCTGATGTATTACCACAAAAACAAGGCCTTTAGGACCCAGAAAATGAAAAGGATTCTTGTGGTGTAGGTTTTGTTGTTAGTATTAAAGGTGAACGTACTAATGAAATATTAGCTAAAGTAAGTTATTACTTTTTCTGATGGTCGTTACGTTGGTGTTAATTTAGACCGTAATGGATTACGTCCATGCCGTTATTATGTCACTAAGAACGATATTATGATTTGTGCTAGTGAAGTTGGTGCAGTTACAACTGAACCAGAAGATGTTGCTTCTAAGGGTAGATTAATGCAAGGAAGAATGCTTTTAGTTGATATTCAAGAAGGTAAAATTATTGATGATGGTGAATTGAAGAAGGTCATTTGTCATAAGCATGATTTTGATACATGGATAGAAAACAATATGATTAAGCTTGAGGATGTTCTTACCTATACTAAGAATAATTACTATATGTTAGATAGCACTACTTTTGCTAAAGATCCAAGAGCTATTGCCTTTGGTTATACCCATGAACAAATTAATATGCTTTTTTCTCCAATCTTTAATGAAGGAAAGAAAGCCCTCGGAAGTATGGGTAAATGATCAGCCATTAGCTTGTCTCTCACTTCAACCTCGTCTTCCCTATGATTACTTTATATAGAACTTTTTGCTCAAGTTACAAATCCACCCATTGATCCAATTCGTGAAGAAATTATTATGTCTTTAGGTTGTGCAGTTGTCCCAGAAGGTAATATCTTAGAAGTTT